>OY728119.1:1021212398-1021627398 GCA_963277665.1 Viscum album | reverse complement strand
TCAAGTAGACGTCATGTACTTCTAAAGTACAAGTTGTGTACCTTATTTTTTATTTCATTAAATGGACCGAGGACACGTATAATTGAAAGAACACACTTTTTCTCAGCATGTCTTGTCCTGGAGTAAACGACACTGCCGATTCATCGCCATGCCCCCGACTCGTCGTTCGTTCTCAGAATCGACCACCATTGATTGCATTGGAATCACCACAGTAAGATCTTCCTTCTTACAGAGCCTCTTTTCCTGATTTCTCCTCTTCTGCGAGATATCACCGGTTGAACATTTTAGTTTTTTTTATAGATATATGGCATTATAAGGAGATTAAAGGCCCGAAGTTTACATATATCGATCTTAAAACGCCAAGGAAGGTGGTATATACCTTTTAGTGGATATTCTTTGAGTTATATGTGCAATGGTTCCCAATAACCTTGTTTGGGTTATTGTGTTTTTATGGTTTTTAGTCCTATTATTGCCTGTTATGCCTTGTTTTTTGGATAGAGGTTAATTTTTGTGAATAGGGTTAAGTTCTACATGTTATGGATGTTTTTCCCATGATTTCTTGTTATTGATTGTTTACTCTAGCTTGCCTGTTAGGATTCTTTTCATTCCATGCCTAGCATTGTTAGGTTGGAGTGATTTTATCTGATATGTTGTGTTATACCTTGTAGATTTATATCCAAGTAGTATATTGAGGTTTTATTAGGATGGTGATTATCGTTTTTGTATAATTTCATTACAAGGGGTTGCAGGAACCGGGTGTAGTGAGACTACAGGGGAAATTGATGTTGAGTGCTTTCCCAGAGTGTCTATTATAATTATCATGTTGTGAGACCATAAAAGGGATTTATATTGAGTTCTCCCTCAGAGTGTATATAGATACATTGTGAGACCACCTGAGGAATTGACATTGAGTGCATACTCAGAGAGTTTATAGTTTACCATTAAATGACTATAGAGGGGAGTGACAGTGAGTGCTTCCTTAGATATTATTGGATTACATGAGACCGTAGAGGGAATTGAAGGTGAGTGATTCCTCAAAGAGTATTCACTATATCCTTGTTTTAAATTGAACCAGAGGGGTTAGGATGTGAGAACTACCAGAGGGTTACTTGAGATTATTGGTTGAACCAGAGAGGATAAGTTGTGGGAAATTCTCAAGAGGTTTTCTTGTATTTTTAATTGGATGGATGAATTTTTAAATGAAAATTGAATGTAATTGAAACTGTAGGATTATTTAATTTTGAGTACTTCCTTTTTAATTAATTATTTTTCATATTGCCTTCCATATATATTAACTAACTATTAGGAACAGATCTTTGTGTGGTTGCCTTTTCAGATTCGTCTCACACCCTTTTTGGGTAATGTTTTTGGGCCCAAACAGATTATATTGCTGCAGGTATGGATAAGGTCAGGTGCCCTTCTACTTTAGGTACTTGATTTCTTAGAGATGGAGAGCATGGAACCAAGCTGAGGATTGAGATGTCGCTGGAGTTTATTAGTTTTTTTGTACATTGGTTTATTATAGTATTCCATCCTTGTGACGTGATTGGCTGCATTCCTAGACAAATGTATCATGCATCATATATATATATATGTGTGTGTGTGCATGTGTATGTGTGTGTTTGGGTGGGCTCTAGTTTATTTCCCCCAATCTCTGGCTGTTTACTTTTGTATGTTATTATTACAACATCCGCAATTGTTTACTTCCACTATGTTACTTGGCCAATGATGGCATAGTTTCCACACTATCACACTCAAGGCCCTCATTTATAGTCAGCAGCCTCAGGAATTTTGGGAAATGTTCTTAAGGCCATGGGACCAACCGGGTATGAGGTTCCTCTAGGCGTCACCCAGAATTGGGAAGTTACACACACACATTGCATGAACACATGCACATGAATTCACATGCACGCACACACGCGCACATGCACAGACACACATAGACATAGAAAAACACACAGACATGGAGACAGACAGACAGACAGACAGACATGCATATAGACAGATAAAAAACAAAGAAACGTACAAACAAACAAATAGACAACTAACCAAACAAAAAAACAAAAAAACAAACCAACATACATACATACAAACACACATACAAACACACATACTTATATCCATGCATGCATGCATGCATGCATGAATGAATGCATACATACATATATCCATACATATATACAAGCATATTCATACTTACAAACATATATTTTGACATGCCATTACCTTTTTATTGGGTTTTATCTTACCATTGATTTTGGTTTCCATTATCTTTGGATGATAGATACCCATAATGGTGAAGTCAGGGATTTGTTGGAATTTTTCAACTTAAAACTGCATCTTTTTCTTTTTTTGGGCAATTACATGCCATGTAATGGGTCAACACACCATGTAACAGCTTTTGGGAAGAATTCATGAATTGGATACACAACGTTAGAGGTGTACACATTGTGTAAAGGGTTTACATTATGTTCTGGTAAAATCAGTTTTTTAATTAAAAAAAGCACTATGTTTTTTGGTTTATATGAGCTTCTTTGATTACATGATGTGTAATGGGATTATACACCATGTAAATTTTAAGAGTTGTTGTTTTTAGGGTGGTGCATAACTAATTTTCTTTTCATTCTAGCTTCAGCCTTACAAATCTCGACCTAAAGGATCTCCCAAAGGGATTTTGGGTTACTCCTTTCCTTTTATATAACATCATTCAGTGATTATCCACTATTGTGGATGATTTGATTCTATCTAGATATGTAATCCTTTTACTTATTCTTTTGTTTTGTTTCTAATTATGGTTTTGGATATTTTTCTATATGAATTTGTAATCAGATATTTTTTTTGTATCGATCCTTTTTAGTTTCATTGTGTGCCTTGTCTTTTGAAGGATGTTCTCTTTGTTTTTTGTCACCATTGTCAAAGGCAGCTGGGTTTATAACAATTTTAGGCAGCTATTTCTATACAATGGGGTAATTATTTTAATTCTTATCATTCGAGATAAATTCATTGGGATTTTTCTTTTATTTTAAAAGATTAATGTATTAAATTGATTTCTTATAATTTTTTTTAAAATGGTGTTTTATTTGAAAATGGATTCTCTAGGTTTGAAAATTGGTTTTAAGACTCTAAAGTAGACACAATTTACATAGAAAACATTTTTTAAAACTTTGAGAATGGTTTTGAAATTAATTTGAAAAAATTAACATTAGGAACCATGGGTGCACTGTGAAATGGACATTGCTAGCCATAATGTGTGTTTGACACCACTAAGAGGTAACTATTTGTGATTTCTATTGGCAAGATTCTATATTGGTTGTATCCTTTGTTGTTCCTATTTAGGATTTTATTTTTAGTGTTTATTATGAAATGCACCAATGTATAGATCCCATATGTGAGGTTATTTTTATGTTTTCGTCATTAATCATAAAATTTTTTTCATAGATTATTTCTGAAAATTTACTATGAGGTTTTATCATAAAGCATTACAAGTTTTATGGATATGTGTTTACCAATTAAACTCTTGATGTATGGAAAATGACTTCAGTTTTTATCAATTTTACTTTTAATATTTTTTGGTTTGATAATATGTAAATAATTTATAAAAATAAAAGGAAAAATGGTTTATAAATTGTTTGGATATATGAATATTCTTTGTAATACTTCTTTTAAATGATAAAATTGTTGAATTCTTCAAATTATACTTTTTATAGAAACTATGGTGGTATCCTACTGAAAATTGTCTTAAAACCTACTCATGAATTTATAATTTCTAGATATTTTATTATATGATTCTGGTAAAGGGAAGAAAATCTTGTATTATGAGGAATTCTCAAGTTGCTTCTATCTTCGATTTAGGTTGGTCTGGAGGTGATTTTTAGTCACATGGGTAATTTATATACATTTGCGTTTATCCTATTTTGGAATGGATTGAATGTCTTATTAGTATATATTCTATTTTCCATTTTCAATATAGTTTTATGTATTTTATTCTTATATTATGGACCAATTTTTATTACCATATTTTAACTATACTACAAGATGGTTTGGTTCAGGTGGATTGAATTGTTGACCCAAATTGGTATTTTACAATTTGAAATTAATGAGATCCTCATAATGATGTTAGTTAGCGATACTTGAGTTTAGTTCTCTATCTTGGGTATAAAAGAGTTAGGACCATCATAATTTGAAAACTAAGTACTAAAAATGGATTAGTCCAGCTCACTTTTTTGATAAAAACCAAGTTACCATGGGTGGTCAGGGACTTTATCCAGGTTCAAGACTTTTAGTTTAAGGTTATTTGAATGATCTCTAGGAGATTTTTATTTAAATTGATATTTTCTTTTTTATGTAATGCCATTCACTGATTCTTTAAATTCCTAATGGTTTAAATCTTTGATATGAATAGTTGAAGTTGGTCCTATGATTTTAAAATTTGATCATGACTGATTAGTGTATGTCTTTTTTTAGAGAATGCCTTTAAGAAGAGATATTCTAAATTTGATAGATGATGTTTTGAGAGAGTATCTATAGTAGTCGACCCTACTTTTCACGATGATGTTATCTACACTATTCATAATCCAGGTCAAGTGGGTGTCGGGAACCCAGGATGCATGGTGGATAATGGCTCTGAATTTACTAAGAGTCATCCACCATAATTTATAGTGAAAAAGATCCCTGAAATCCATAGAGTGGAATAAGTAGATAGAGGGGATCATAAACTTCATGAAGATTCCTAAATAATATAAGGTGTGGTTTTCCATGTATATTCTCGAGGGAATGGGAAGGGTATGGTGGGAATCAATTGTGAAAGATAAGTTTCACAAGGATCTTACCTAATCATACTTTTAATAAAGTATTTAACCAAAGGTTTTACCTAGATACATTAAATCTAATGAAGACTTGTGTGTTTCTAATCTTAGAGAAGGGGGATCATACCATTCATGAGTATTGTACATATTTTTCTGAGTTTTTGTATCTGGAACTATATATTTTTACTAATGGGTACCTGATGGATTGTGGTTTAAGTTATTATTGTGGACTGATATTCAATCAACATTGATAATCATGTTCCTTATGTCATTTTTTATGTAGTTGATAAGTTATATTTTAATGAGTCAAACATAGTTGGTAAAATAGGTTTGGGTGGGGCATCAGTTTGTTTAGCGGCTATCAAGGTTGTATCTTCTGTCTAAAAGTCAAAGAGTAAGAGTGGTCGATTTTCTTTTGGACTAGTTTCAGGGGCATCAATAGGGAAACAATCGGTTGTTTTATACTAGCATGGAATTTGTGGTCATTCCAAGCCTAACTATGAAAAGGATCCCATGACTTGTCATCATTATGTATTGTTTGGCCATTTATAATGCTATTTTGCAAATATATCTTAGGGAAGTCAGGCAAGATCCACTCTCACCAAGGGCTCAAAGGCTCATGTCTATACTTCAATGGGTGGTGGGTTTAATCATTATGTTAAGGATGTTGTTCATGTGTGTAAGACCATATGGATTTCTATATCTGAGTACGTGCCGGGGGGATCTGAATCATGGCCTACTACTGTTAGTGGTATGGTTTTTATCTCATATTTTATGGTTCTATATTTTTCTTATATAGATGCTACTCATTATTTTATATCATCAAAAATAGTATATGTTTTATGTTTTCATTCAGAACATACACTATAGTTTTTTATCTTTCCCTTCCTTTGGGAATGATTTTCAAACAAGGTTTCAAATGTCCCTCATGTTGGGTGATGATAGGTGAATTTGAGGTGGATTGGGACTTTTTAGAGCTTGATCTTGATAGAATAAACATAATTTTTGGCGTAGATTTAATGATCAGTGTTAAGAAAAAGATATACTACTATCAACATCAGGTTTAGTTCTTGCCTACCGATGGTGTTAGTCATGTTTTCCAAGATGAGTGGGACTCTATTCATTGGAAGGATTCCCATTTCTATTTCAACATACTATATAGAACCTACTGAGTTGGTGGAACGTATGGTACAACTTGAGGACCTAGAGTCTAAAGCATATTTTCTTCCTATTGTGTCACCATGGGCTTCACCTGTCCTCTTGGCTATGAAGTTAAATCAGAGAATCAAACATTGTATTGATTATAAAATGTTAAATCAAGTAACTGTTAGTAGAAAATAACATTTACCTAGTATTTATGATCTCATTGATAAAATTAGAGGGTTTTATTGGATTTTTAAGATTAGCCCATGGATAGGGTATCACCAGTTGTTTTTTTTGAGAATTTATTATACCTAATATAGTGTTTTTGATTCGATACAGAAATTTTGAGTTTCTAGTTAATCCATTTGATCTTACTAATGCTCCTACAATATTTATGGATTTGATGAACTGGATCTTTCATATATTAATAGACACTTTTGTTTTTGTGTTCATAGATGATATTTTGGTGCACTCCATATTAGAGGAGGGGAATATAAACCATTTTAATAAAATTATTTGAAAAGTGAATGTATATAAATGTATGGTAGGATTTTCAAATGTGAGTTTAGGATTTGAGAAGTGATTTTTATGGGGCATGTGACACTTGTGAGGGGAATATCTGTAGACCTAGAAACGGTATTGGAAATTATGTCTTCGGAGTATCCCCAAAATGTGTTTCATATTTAGAGCATCTCAGGTTTGGATGGTTATTATAGATTGCTTGTTAAGGACATGTCCAATATTTCATATTTTATGGTATCTTTTAACCATAAGGGTTTAAAGTTTGAATTTAATAAAAAATTTCACATATCTTTTTAGGAGATACAAGTGAGATTAATTTCAACACTAGTTTTGATTCTTCTAAAACAAGATTTAGGTTATGATGTTTTTTGGGGTTCTTGTCGTATAAGTTTGGGTTGTGCCATGATGTAGGAGAAACAAGTTGTGGATTTTGGATCTCACCAATTATGACCCCATGAGATGAAATTCTATGACCATGATCTTGAGGTGGTTTTGGTTATGCATGCACACAAAACTATTCACCACTATAACATTGGAGAGAATGTTGTGGTATATTCTAATCATAAGAGCTAAAAAATGTTTTTACTCAGGGGGGATATGAATTTGAGGTAGAGAAGATTGGTGGAGTATCTTCAAGAAATTTGTTTTGATATTTTTTATACCCCTGAGAAAGGTAATGTGGTTTCCTATGTGTTAAGAAGAAAATTACTGACACAAGTCATGATGTAATCAGCTGAGGAGTGGTCTCTAATGAGTTTGTTTGCTGAGATGATCTTGTAAGTGGAAGAAGATAGTGGCCAGTTATGTCAATCATCAATGAGGGATGAATCACTATTTTATGAGTGGTTTTGTATTTATAAAACATCTGACATAGAGTTCTATAGTTTTAGTGAAAGCCTTTAATTTGGGGAGACCTCAGGCAAGTGGACTTGGTCTCCCAGTGAAGCTTTGTTATTCTATAGTAGATTGGTTGTTCTGTTTTACTTGAAAAAAAAGTTGTTGGATAGTGGAGACCTTTATTGGTGGTCTGTGAACCCTAGGGATACCAAGATGTATCATGATTTGAGATGTCAGTATCATTGGCAGGGGACGATATGGTTGATTGAATATTTTGTATCGTGATGGATTACTTTTTAGATATTTATGGTATAACATTGGAGACCTGAAAGGTTGTTGTAGCCCTTACCAATCCCGGTATGGAAGTGGGATTATATTTCCATGAATTTCATAATTTGTTTCATGGAATCCTTATGAGAAGGATGTGATTTTTGTGATCCTTGATAGACTCAAGAAATAAATGAATTTACTATATATCAAGGAGACAATGAAAAAAGTAGAGAATCTTGGGGACATGTATGTCTGAGAGATTATGAGACTTCATCGGGTTCCCTCTATAGTAGTTTCTGAAAGGTTCCCAAGGTACACATCCATGTTTTGGGATGGTTTATAGAGGGTTATGGGTTCCCATATTATATTGGGCAAGACATATCATCCACATATGGATGAAAAGACAAATATAGTTATCCTAGTTCTTGAGGTTAAACTTTGAGCTTGTGTGCTTGATATGATAGGATATTGGAAAAAACATTTACCTTTGGTGGAATTTTCCTATAACAATATTTACCAGGAATTGATGAATATGGAGTCTTATAAGTCTATTAATGAGAATCCATGTATATCTCTCTAGGACTGGGTACAGTTTGTAGAATGGACCTTAGTTGGGATGAGTGTTGTTCAGGAGACGATGGAGATGGTACAGTTGATCTAGTGGCATTCGATCATGGAAAAAATTCATCAAAAATCTTATGAAGATGATTTTTTTCAACTACTAGAGTTTGAGGTTAGTGACTGTGTCTTTCTTAGAGATTAACCTTCATGTGGATATCATCTATTCGGTTTGTAGAGTATGTTGTCACCGAGTATTGTGGGCCCCTTCAGGGTCATTGGATGACCTGGGAAGGTGGCCTATTAGTTAGTCTTGTTGTCTATCTTGATATCTACCCATTTTATTTTCCATGTTTCCCAATTGAGGAGCTATATACCATATCATTCCTATGTGATTAGATGGGAGGATGATGTTCTTAAACCCGATACCACTTTTTTTGAGCAGCTAGTTCAGATTATGGATCACCGGGATAATGTACTGCCCGGTAAAATGATCCCCCTGGTCTGGGTACTGTGGTAATATAGATAAAATATCCATGAAACGTGTGAGTCAGAGTTGTAGATGAGACAAAAATAGCCTTACCTTTTTGCGGATCTATGATATTAAGTGATTTTTAGGGCATAAAGTGTTTACATAAATGGAAGGATACAGATGGAGTATGCCTCCTTTGGATTTGAGAATGATATTTTTGACCAAAATCAAATCATTCACAGTTGGAGAAGAACTATCCACCTCCTGTGGGTATCGGTTCAGAAGAAATCATAGAAAAATGGTTTTCATGTTATATAGACATTATGGGTCCATTTTCTACTTCTCTCTGGTTTTATATTCAAAAGAAAAATCAATTTCCAAGAGACACACATACATAAACACCAACACCCACAATCAGACACCCACACAAAAACATATATATATATACATTCATTCATGCATGCATATTTACGTACTAACATACTTATACACACACATATAAAGACACACATAAAAGCACACATATATATACACATACAAACACATATACAGACACACATACAAACACACATACCGAAACATACACACACTTACATACAAAAAAATAGAAACACACACACATTCAGACATACAGACACACACATACACACATGCATTCATAATACATACATACATACTCACACATAGACAAAAATACACACATTCACACATACAAACAAACAAACATAGATACTTACAAAAAAAGAAACATACACACACACACACACACACACACACACACACAAAGGCATACACACACACATAGACACACACACATGCAGACACACACAGACACATACACATAGACACACAAACACTAACATACAAACAAACAAACAAATAAACAAAAAACAAAAAAAACAAAGAAACATACAAACAAAGAACAAAAAAACATACATACATACATATATATATATATACACTTATAGTCATACACACATCCACACATACACACAAATACACTTACACACATACACACATACCCACATTCACACCTATACACACACACACACATAGAAACACACACACACACACACACACACGCACATACATACCTAAATACATACATACATACATACATACATACACACAAACACACACAGAGACATACATACATACATACATACATACATACATACATACATACATACATACATACATACATACATACATACATACATACATACATACATACATACATACATACATACATACATACATACATACATACATACATACATACATACATACATACATACATACATACATACATACATACATACATACATACATACATACATACATAGATACATACATACATACATACATACATACATACATACATACATACATACATACATACATACATACATACATACATACATACATACATACATACATACATACATACATACATACATACATACATACTTACATACATACATACATACATACATATATACAACCATACATAGATACATACAAACAAACATACAAACATATATACATACATACATACATACATATATGCATACATACATATATACATGCATACATATATACACACATACATACATACATACATACATACATACATACATCCATGCATGCATGCATGCATAACTACATACCTATATACATAAAAACTTACATACTTGCATACATACATACATATATACATACATACATACATACCTACCTACATACATACCTTATGTCACGAACCATATCAGGTCGACCCTAAACCGGTCACCCTAGCCGGTCCGCACCATGGCCCAAAGGGCATTCCCGATCCCCACAGACTGGAAACCAATGTCAGACATCCAAATTTTAATCATTGGGATGGATTTAGCCCCTGAACAGAAACAAAAAAACAAGAAAAAAGATAAACTTAAACAGTCCATAAACATAACGCTAATAGAGGAATGAAAAAATTTGAACATACCTCCACGTGACCTTTTAGGTCACCTTCCTACCAAAGGACGACTTTTCCCCAATAACGAGAAACTCAGCTAGGAGAACTTGAGAAAGGAAACATGCAATTGAAAAGATAAAGACATGTGTGAGCATTAATGATGATTAGTAGGGTTTCAAAGATAATCGACTGAATCCAACGTCTCCTTTCCCGAAACAATCCATTAACTCAAGTTTTAAATAAAATTATAAAATTAAGGTTTTCACATTTTAAAATAAGCAACACATTTTTCCCATTTAAAAACCCAACACATGTTACATAACATTTTCCAAAATCTTTTGTCATTTTATAAATAAAATCCAAAACAGAATACACCAATGTTGTGCTAGAGTAAAACGAGTAAGAGTGAATGCTGAAAATAAACTAGTGCACAGAATGTAAATAAACAATAAAAATAATCTAGTAAAAATTGGTGATCCTAAACATCCCTATAATACCCATGGATGTACTCAGTTTCGGAACCACCTTCCAGCGTATGGTGAAGCTCCAATGTCTATAACCAACTGGCTGCCCTAACTGAACAATCCAGGGGCAAATCCTGCCTGACCTAACAACAAATCTAGGGGGTACCAACCCGTATAACCGGGGTTGGTCAGAAACTGTCACTAGATCTCTAAAATATTCCAATGAACCCCTGGTGGTTACAATAATACTATGTAAATAGGAGGCCCTCACACGCGTGACTCATCTCACCGCAATTTTCTACCCCAAACACGGACACTCCATATGATAACCCATAAGGGATATCCACCCTATAGAGGTGCCCTAATATATATATATATATACACACAGATATATATATATAATATCCTCAAAGGTTCCAACTGGGACTTCATTCCATGAAATCATTAAAACCATTTGATACCTTTTTCAAAATACTAAATTTGTTATATGGGCATATAGTAATCAAAGCATATTCATTTCAAAGAGTCAATGCAAACTTTACATTGAAGCTGAAAGTTCCAAACATGCCATCACAACACAACCATGTTGAAATCATTATTCTAAAAACATTTAAAGTTCCAACCTGGCACACACAATTTCAAAACATAAACTATTATAAAAGTTAACACAAATCCACCTATGAATTTGAAGATCCAAATGGGACTTTAAGTTGTCAGGCCCAAAAACATAAACATTACACAAATACAACTTTTATATTTTCAAATCAAACTAGCACACCCTCGAGATCACACTTCAAGCCTTTAAAAAAATCCACAAAAGGACCGAATCATACTTAGGAGACAAAAACCATTTAGAAAACCAAGGTTTTAAGGAACCACTAGTTTAATGTTGTCATTGTCACTTGATGGCACGTCCATGGGTGCACCGAGTGCACCCATATATGTGATGACATCCAATTTAATGCTTGAATTTGAAGAAAACAACCAACACTATTTCCACCAAACTACCACTTTAAAACAAAAACCAACTGGTAACTTTCTTTGAAAAGAACTCACAAAACCATATTAAAAACCAAAGATCCCCCTTTTTATTTCAACACCTTAACACTATTAGAAATTTATACCAATACCAATATTATAAACCAAACCAAGTTTAAAAATAACCAATTCCGACACAAAACATAATTAATGCTAAACATTTCATAAAAACCCTCAATTCCACTTTGAGCACTATAATATTTTATCAAATCTGCCATGTGCACATAAACATTATCATAACCAAATATTTACCTTCAAAGAATTATTTTTTTATACAATTGTATTAACATAAAAAAAAGAAACGCCCCAACAAAATATCCATAAACAATACCAAACCAGGATTTGGCACATAATAAAATAACTAAATATTCGAACACGGAATTGACTTAAAACATGTGTTTGACTAATTTTAAAAATTTAAAAGCACTATACCAGGAAAATTATGTGTATAAAAAAGCTATGAATCACATAAAATAAAATTATCAAAATATCCAATCATCAATTAGACTATGGAATGTAAAAACAAGGAATTACCTAACTCAAACAAAGAGCGGACGCAATAGAACATCAACCGAAGGGAGAGAGAAACATCACAGACCAATCGCATGCCCTAAATGATGAGAAAACGCATGAATTACCTAATGTGGAAAAAGGGTTTCAAAAAATGAAAGAAAAAATTCAAACAAAGGAAGAAATGTACAAAGGGAGGGATTATCGGACAGAATAGAGTAGTGGGTCACCGAGATCGGGTTAGTCGATGAAGATCACATAGGGATCGGCTGGCTGGAAGCCGGAGCATCAGGTCGTGGGTGGCTGGAGCGGCAGTCTGCTGGTAGCTAGAGCGCGAGTAGGAGGGGGATTGGCACGAAGGGAGATGGTTGAAGGAAGAGTTCCATCAGGTCAGCTGGGCAAGGCAGTGGTGGTCGTTGGGGCTGGTTAGCAGACCGAGAGTGCGGGGTGTTTATGGCACGCAGGGGAGGAGCCAGAACAGCGGCAAGCATGGTGAGTTGTATTGGGGTCCGGTGAGGGCGAGGGTGAGATCGGTGAAGCATGTGAGAAAGAGGGAGCAAGGTTGAGCATGGGGTGTCATGTTGGAGTGTGTCGGCAAGGGAAGAGGGTGAGCCGAGGCCGACCGGGGTGGGGTCCTGGGTGAGCGCGGTGAGGCTGGGGGTCGGGTGTAGCATGGAGCGAGGCTAGTGGGGTGCCACTGGGAGGAGGAGGCGACCAGACGGGGGAGGAGGTGCGAAGGAGAGGACCGGGTGGGGGGTGGGGGAACTGGTGCGCGCGGATAGGGAATGGGAAGGAGGGGGGGCCCGCGTGTAGATTAGGGTTTAGAATTTTTTTCATTTTAATAAAATAACAATATTTATAATAATAAATCTAATAATAATAATAATATAAAGAATAAGAATAATAATAATAATAACAACATAATAATAATATTAATGATTTTAAAAATAAAAATTAATAACAATAAAATAATAAAACCTTAGTAATATTACTACCATTAATTAAATAATAAATTTATTATTAATATTCTTTAAACACTTAAACCATTTTATTTACCTTATTCTAAAAACCAGGAAACTGCACGCTCGCCGTATGGCTTAGTAACCTACATACAAGCTCCACACCTGATTACATACCACCTAGGTACTTGCTCAAGTAACGGGTTGACCGCATGATTACCGCTAACCATGTGGTGCCCGTGCACCGGTCTTAAACCCGCCAAAATCAATAAATGTCAAAAAAAATTAAATCAGGACTCAACCCAATCCTCGGCGAGAGAATCCGAAACTAAGAAATAATAATAATAAAAAAAGTTGGGGTGTGACAATTCTTGCCACCACACACACTTTCTTCCCCCAGAAAGTCACCCGGCCAAAAAATAGACAAAAAAGAGTCCATGTATGACTGAAACTAAAAGGAACCACACCACAAGAGAATGGGAGAACACAAGAGGGTTCTCCCCACTAAAATAATTCAGCTAGTGCAGAAATTTAACAACTAAAAATACCATCTGAGGGGGGGGGGAATGACGCGGGAACTCCCAACTCATCCAAACTATCTTCTATAGCACGAGCATAACAACACCTCCACTGAAACATGGAACTCTCAACCCATACCAATAACCTCGAACACTAATGAAAAAACTTTGAGAAGAACACGGTACCTATAGTTAACCTGAGTATAACTACAAACCTTAACACCTTCAGAGACACTTACATCTCTAAACAAACACTGCTAAACCAAGATCAACCCATACAAGGTCCGAACAAATTTTAAGAAAAATGCACGATTCCGAAAACCATAATCAAACAAATAAAATTATTTGATTACAACATAACATGTCTACTATAACTCCATGATGGAATAATAAACATACAACAACATCAAAACTTTAAGAGTAAATAAATAAAAATGAGAAGACCTTAAATGTTCTACTACCAACATGGAACACAGGACCCGGACCAAGGCTTCACACCCCTGGTAACTCCTGACTGAGCGCGAGCTTCACCACAAGGCCTATGGATGGGGATCTGATGGATGCAACATCTCCTACCTCATAGTTAGGCATTGAAATTCCTTTAGTCACAATGTCTTCTTCATGGGACACATCCTGCATATCTTCTATAGATGACCCAGGCACCTTCAATGATGACACGTCTTTGGAGGGATGCGACATGATGGATTCATTTGCCCGAACCAGCCACACTGGCGGCATCCCACTGAACGGTCCGATGAACTAGAAGCCAAAATCACTGTAGAGTAATCTTTTGAAACAAATTAGTGTGTCACATCCTACTGGCCAGATGGGGAACCTTCATGAATAACTGGATATGCTAGATTACCAAGCACCTATGCTCTGGAGACCAGTTCAACTAAGAAATCCTCATTCACCAACTTCTCGAAATGATGGTATTTAGAAAGAAGGACCCGCTCCTTGATCTCTAGACGATTACCCCCAATGAAGAGAGAAGTCGTCATCATATCCTATGATGCTTCCTACGATGAAAAGGACACAAGCTCCTTGAAATGGTCCACACATGCGTTCACCATCCGTTGGCCTTGTTGAATACGCATGATATCTTCCCTTTTCTTCATCTTTTCATCTTCAGGTATAAACCATTGGACAAAGACATATTTAAAGAAATCTTATCTCATCCCAACTTTCATTGATGGTGGGGCAACCAACTCTCATTCTTCCAGATCTGTTCCTTCGAACAAACACAAAACGACACACACTATGACATCATCGGGAGTACCCAATATCATGAAGATGCGTTCGACCTCTTCAAGCCACTCTGCTACCTCTAATAGACCCTGATCATCATGATGGATAGGCAATGTCCAAGAAGGACCAAAAACTAGGCATGACTTATTAGAAACCTTGGGGACCTTTTTGGGAGGAATTTTCTGAACAACATATAAAACATAGAACCAAAATGAATATCGAGTCGAAGAAACATCAAAGAGATCACCTTCATCCAAAACAACCAGCACAAAATAAAGAGGCAAATATAAACACCACCAAAATTCCATTTTTCACTTTCAAAAGTTCTATTACACCCATAAGAACCAAGACAACACACAACTTCCATCAAATTACTGTAGTGAGGGACTATTAGTCATGCTTAACTCGGTGACATGGTAGTGGGCCATGCCCCAAGATAGTGCCAATAACTATTATGAAATTAAATAGGGTACTCAGACTCCACATGGGTCACAAATGCATGTGAAATCACAATGTAACATTAGCTTGTCTTCATTATCATCCCTCATTCTAAAACAAACCAGAACAAGACAAAGACTCAATTCCGTATCTATCCCTGGAGACTCAAGGTTCTAAATGGGAAAGGGTTCATGACGTCCTTCCCGTACCTACCTCTCGAGTCCTGATAGTCCTAATCTCCATCTATCAAACACCCCAAATAAAAACTTGGCTCTGATACCATTTTTTTCACGAACCAAATCGGTTCGACCCTGAACCGGTCACCCATTCCAGTTCGTGACATGGCCCGAAGGGCATTCCCAATCCCCATGGGCCGGCAACCAGTGTCGGGCATCAAAAATTTAATCATTGGGAATTATTTGACCCATGTAAAAAAAACAAATAAACAAGAAAACAAATAAATATAAACAGTTGATAAAAATAATACTAGAAGAATAATGAAAACAACCGAACATACATCCACGTGACCTTTTAGGTCACCTCCCGACCAATGGCCATCTTCGCTCCAATAATGAGAAACTCATCCAAGAGAACCTGAGAAAGGAAACCTTTAACTAAAAAGATAAAAAATGGTGGGATCATTAAATATGCTCAGTAGGTTTTCCAATGTAAACCACTGAATCCGACGTCTCCTTTCCCAAAACAATCCATTAATGCAAGTTTAAAATATACTTATAAAAGTAGAGTTTTCACATTTGAAAATAAGTAACACATTTTTCCCATTAAAAAAACCAACACACATTGCATACAATTTTCCAAAAATATTTTTTCATTTTATAAATAAAATCCAAAAAATATTATACCAATGTTGTGCTAGAGTAAAACAAGTAAGAGTAAAAGCTGAAAATAAACTAGTGCATGGAATGTAAACAACCAATCAAAATAATCCAGTAACTATGGGTGATCCTAAACATCCCTAGAAGACACTTGATTGTACTTGGTTTCAAAACCACCCATCAACATATGGTGAAGCTCCTAAGTCTATAACCAACTGGCCGCTCTAACTCACAAATCAAGTGGCAAAGACCGCTTGGCCTAACAACAAATCTAGGGGGTACCAACCCGTCTAATCGGGGTTGGTCAGCAACTGTCACTTGATCTCTAAAAGATGCCCTGGAACCCATGGTGGTTATAATAATACTGTGTAAGTAGGAGGCCCTTGCACGTGTGACTCATCTCACCGCACTTGCCTTCCCCAAACACGAACACTTCATACGACAACCCATAAAGGATATCCTCCCTATTGTGGTGCCCCTATATATATATATAGATATATATATATATATACATATATTTATATATATAACATATCATCAAAGGTTCCAACCGGGCCTTCATTCCATTAAATCATTAAAACCGTTTGATTCCTTTTTCAAAATACTAAAATTGTTATATAGGCATACATTAATCAAAATGTCTTCATTTCAAAGAGTAAATAAAAACATTACATTAAAGTTGGATGTGCCAAACGGGCCATCACAACACACCCATGTCAAAATAATTATTCTAAAAACATTTAAAGTTCCAACTAGGCACACACAATATCCAAACACAGACTATTCTAAATGTTAACACAACTTCACCAATGAATTAGAAGAGCCAAACATGCCTTTAAGTTGTGATGCAAAAAAACAAAAAACATTACAAAAATACAAATTTTATATTTTCAAAGCCAAACTGGCATGCCCTTGAGATCAAACTTCAAACCTTTCACAAAAGCCACAAAAAAGACCAAATCTTACTTAGGAGACAAAAACCATTTAGAAAACCAAGGTTTTATGGAAACACTAGTTTAGATGTGTCATTGTTACTTGAAGGCACATCCATGGGTGCACCAACCGCACCCCTGGATGTGCCAACATCCAATGGCATGCAAGTGTTTCAAGAAAACTACCAACACTATTTACACCAATCTAACAATTTAAAACTAAAACCAACCACTCACTTTATTTGAAAATAACTCACACCGCCATATTAAAAACCAAAGAGCCCACTTTTTATTTTAACACATTAAAGCTATTAGAAAGTTATAACAATAACACAATTATAAACCAAACCAAGTTTAAAAATAACCAATGCCGACACATAACATAATAAAAGCTAAACATTTCATAAAAACCCTCAATTCCACTTTGAACACTACAATATTTTATCAAATGTGCCAAGTGCACATAAACATTATCATAGCTAAATATTTACCTTCAATGTATTGTTTTTTATCAAACTGTATTAACATAAAAAGAAAAGCCCCAAAAAATAGCCATAAACAATACCAAAACAGGATTTGGCACATAATCAAATAACTACAGACTTGAACAAGGAATTGACTCAAAACATTCCTTTTACTAATTCAAAAAATTTAAAAGTACTATAGAAAGAAAATTATGGGTATAACAAAGCTGTGAATCCCATAAAATAAAATTATTGAAACATCCAATCATCAATTAGACTGCGGAAAGGAAAACCTTGGAATTACCTACCTCAAACCAAGAACAGATGTGACATAACCTCAATAGAAGGGAGAGAGAAACGTCGCGGAACAATCTCACATCCTAAACAACGAGAAAAAAGCACAAAATACCAACCACGGAAAAAGGGTTTGAATAAATTAAAGATAAAATCCAAACTAAGGATGAAATATACAAAGGGTAGGATTATTGGAGAGAATGGAGTAGCAAGTCACCAGGAACATGTCCGTCAGAGAAGATCGTAGATGGACCGGCTCCCCGAAAGCCGTAGCGTCGGGCTGCGGGTGACCGGAGAGGCGGCCCGCGGGTGGTTGGAGAGCAAGCCATAAGGGGCCAGGTGCAGAGGGAGCTGACTGTAGACAGAGGGCCGGCTGGTCAGCTGGGCGAGGCAACGGTGACCGCTAGCACTGGTCGGCAAACTGGGAGTGCAAGGTGCGGATGGGGTTCAGTGGAAGAGCTGGAACGGTAGTAGGCGGGGTGAGCTGGGTCGAGGTCCAGCGAGGGCGAGACCGGCGAAGCAGTTGAGTAGGAGGGAGCAAGGTGGAGTGCGGGGTAGTTTGCTGGAGGACGCCTGCGAGGTAAGAGGGTGAGGCAAGGCTGACCATGGTGGGGACTTGGGTGACCACGGTGAGGCTGGAGGTTGGGTGTAGCGCGGAGTGAGGCTGGCGGGGTGCCGTTGGGAGGAGGAGGTGGTCGGACAAGGGAGGTGGCGCGGAGGAGAGGATCGGTGGGGGAGCCTGGTGTGCACAGACAGGGAAGGTGAAGGAGGGGGTTAGCCCACGGGTAAATTAGGGTTTAGACTTTTTTCATTTTAATAAATTAACAATATTTATAATAATAAAACTAATAATAATAATAATAATATAAATAATAATAATAATAATTATAATAATAACAACATAATAATAATTTTAACTGAGATATTAATTAAAATTAATAACAATAAAATAATAACACCTTAGTAATATTACTATCATTAATTAAATAATAACATTATTATTAATATTATTTAAACACTTAAACAATTTTATTTACCTTATTCTGAAAACCGGGAAACTGCACGCTCGTCGCATGGCTTAATAACATGCGCACAAGCTGCACACCTCATTCCAGACCACTTAGGTACATGTGCAAGTACCGGGTTGACCACATGGTTACCGCTAACCGTGCGGTGCCCGTGCACTAGTCTGAAACCAAAAAAAATCATCAAACGTCAAAAAAAAATTAAATCAGGACCTAACCCAAACCTCATCCCAAGAACCCAAAACTAAAAATAAATAAAAAAAGTCGGGGTATGGCACCTTACATAAATATATACATACATAACTACCTTCCTACAAACAAAAAAAAACAAACAAACATACATACATAAATACATACATACATACATACATACATACATACATACATACATCCGTACATACATACATAAATACATACATACCTACATTCATACATACATACTTACGCATGTACGTACGTACGTACGTACATACTCTCATATATACATAAGTACACACCCACGTACGTGCATAACTTCCTACGGACATACATACATACACACATACACACATAAACAATATGTAACATCCTGACCAGGCTTACGATCGAATCGGTGGTCGGGCCAGTAGGTCATATGGCCTCAGGCGCGTCTCCCCGGATGCTAGAGGATGCTGACTAGCAGCGAGGGTCTCTGGAGGTGATAGTGGTGAGACTATACCATTATATCAGAGTGACGTAGTGGTATTATAAGATTAAATAATATTCAGTAGCGGAAGAAATAAACAATTTAAAAGGTAGCAGCGATAGACAGGTAATATCCATTTAATAAAATGATGGAAAATGCCAGTTTACAAATACATGCATGTACATATGATGTTACATTTATGAAAGTAGGAAACATTACAGCATGATCCACAAATCAATACAAAAATAAAAGACATCAAAGCCCAATAGTGAACCCCTGAGTATCCCAATTTCCCGCTTGGTCCTTTTCTCCTAACTCCTCAGCTATTAACAACACATTATACAACCTAGGTCATACAAACAAGAAGGTCTACTCGAGTACCCCAGTACAACGGTGGCTCGAGTAGGGTGTGAGATATAAATCTCAGTAGGCCAGCACCACCGGTGTCTAACCAAATCCGGATAGTGTAAAATAATTAAACAGTGAGAAGGTATGGAGAAATAGTAAACATAAATACGTAAGTAAATAACAGCCGTCCAGGTTCCCAAGGGACACCTGACGGCTATACCAGCTTCGGCTCGCTGCTGGTAAAGTAACCTGATCATGTCACCATATATATATATATATATATATAAGCATTTAGATCATAGATTGCATGGGGTAATAATTCCTCCCACCCATTAGTCGAGATTAACAGGAACGAGGAAAGAATGCCTCTCATCCCTAAATCAACTAGCAAGGGGTAAGAATTCCTCCCTTCCATGCACGTACAGAGAAAAGCAGGCACGGGGTATGAATGCCTCTCATCCCTATAAGTCAACTGGCAAGGGGTAATAATGCCTCCCTTCTATCACATTCATCCCACCAGAATGGGGTATAACATCCTCCCATCGTCATGTTCATAACTCTGACATGGGGTATAACTGCCTCCCATTCAAACACGTAATCATCAACTGGAAAGGGGTAAGAATTCCCCCTTTCTAGACACGTATTGAAATAGTGGACATGAGGTAAGAATGCCTCTCGTCCCAAAATAACCTAGCAAGGAGTATGCATGCCTCCCTTCCATAACCATACACATTCATTATCAGCATTATATTACAATGCATAAGGCAGTACCTCTTATGCATTTCAAGTAATCATTCCACATTCACAATCAATCATATATCACATTTCTATATAAGTGCCCATACACACGTTCATCACAAGTATACAAAAGGAAACTCCTCTCAAGTATCTATATGATGATATTAACACATTCATTTCACTAACATAAGTCGTCCCCATTAGGTTATCCCAAGGCATTGTCATACTACCCTAGTCCATTCATTCTAATTTATCCATTTCATCTTAAAGGATATGTTTTTATCACTCTTTAACCCTTTTTTAACTTCTAGAGGAACCATATCCTATATCCTTAGGTAATCCCACTAGGGTTACAATCTTATTCAATTTTCCTAACATGGAAAATTGACCCAAACCCACATGTCATAGCATTTCCATTCCCTATGTCTCAACAAAGTATGTTTACATAAAAGGCATAAAAGGCACCACAACAATTGACTAGGCATGAAGAAAAAGTCTATCACTACTTTTTATCTTGAAGGTAGTGCACCTCTGATTGAGGTGTTTTATTATTAAAACATTAGTTTAGTGACCAGGAAACATCTTTTATCTTATTCCTGCAATTCACAAGATTTTCACAGAAGCATTCAATAAGAACGAAACATGCATAATTAAAATGCTAAGGCATTGCAGTATTAAACTCACTATTACATTACTTAAATTTAAAGGAAAGTAGAAGGACCCTAACTAAATGTGGATCCATCCGTCCAGTTCGGCTCTTGGTGCTTTCTAACTAAGCGCCACATGCGAGTCGCAAAGTCTTTGGCGACTCGAAACCACACAAAAACCCCAAAAGCACTACAACCAACGTGCTAGGAACTCATAAACATCAAAATCCCAATAATCGACAACTGTGAAACAAAGAAAGAGGTGAAATCCTTACCCCGAAATCATACAGACGGTCCAAAACCACCCGAACCGCTTCGCCTTCAGTGGTGGTTGCCAGAACACACACCAAGGAGTCCCAATAGACCTTCTGCATGACCTAGAACCAAAAGAAAACTGAAACTCGGAAACACCCCAAAGCCCTAGGGTTCGGCCGCACCTCACCTAGTGCCGATTTTGTCGAACTAAGGCTTGATGAAGGGAGGATAATCAAGAGGGGAGCATACCATGGATATTCGACGAGGAAATGGCCGGAAATCGGAGGATGAAGCTCGATCGAGAGGAGGATGGAAGGGGGTGTCGTGCGCGGCTCAAGGGAGAGCCCCTCCCTATGTGTCTTGCAGTTTGAGTGATGGTGGGGGAGAGATTAGAATAGTTTTTAATCTTTTTATTTTATTTTTTTTAATTTAATTTAAACAAAAACCTAAACTCACCCACACGCACGGTTTGACCCGCACGGTTTTCCAAACCGTGAGCAAACCTTACGAAGTCCTCTGCCTCCAAGACATCAACTGCATGGGCTAGGTGCACGGTTTTCCAAATCGTTGGCCGTGCGCAAGACACTGCCTCCTCTAATAAGGCCGCACAGTTTGGGCCACACGGTTAGCCAAACCGTGCGCAAACCGTGCGCCAAACCGTGTGCCCTCTACTCCTCTTTAAAAAATAGGGGACTGGCGCTTCCGAAACATGCCGAGTCACTCGAGAAATATAACGGGCCCTCTCCCCCCCCCCAAAAACATTAAAAGGAAGGTTTACAACCTTTAGAACCTTGTTCTGAAGCCCAGTCTTCAAAACGACCGGTTCAATAAACGAAAAGTTTAAATTACTTCACTTTTTAACCCGGTTCAAAACTCGGGTCATTACAACCTTCCCACCATAGAACTTATCATCCCCGAGAGGCCTTTGGAAACAACGTACACCTCACCAAACCTACAAGGTTCGTGAATCATCGTTCACAAATTCCCAATACACCCTTAAGCATCCATTAAACCTTATGGCGTTTAAGCCACCAAAACATGATCCAACGCTTGTTTCCCAAATGAAACACCAAGACGGCTCCTCCCAAGCCCATCTAACCTGATACACGAACCCGTATTCATCTCGCCAAACATCCATCCCCAGGTACTTCCCACCTTATATTTTTAATGTTATGAAAAAAACTCTAAAATACAGTTCGGACCACCATTGGAATTAACTTTTAAAGCATGCTCCAAGTGTTCAGACGACACTCCTAGCGTGATTCGAAACAGATCAAATGGTCGATTCCCCATCGACATCATGTCCCAACCCGAACCGGGTTTTTATATTAGGCACTAGCTGACAAAAACTACACTTGCCTCAACATGATGACATGCCATAGGGTCGTATTTCACTGACCATAAGAATTAAACAAGAACCCTGAGTCAAGCCATCCCCTACTGACTATTTACAAGAATGCTCGGCCGAAACGGATGACGTATTTTAAACAAAACCATAATGCCTTCCTCCAAGGCACCTTATGTTTAGCACAACCATGTTCACCGAAGCCTACACCCGACTCCCGATGACATTTACAAGATCAAACCACAGAAGAATCCACGCATCCCGCGTACAATGCCGAAATAGAACCATCCAATCAAGACCAACGACTTCAAAGCATTAGCGCGGATAAGACCAACCCTCTCTTACTGCATCTAGGATGAGGAAAAGATAGGGGACATGTTCGTCGCTAAACAGAATACACTAAGAGGGTTGAAACGGATTCCATTTAATCATACCAGACTAATGGAAGGTAGAACAGTCAAACAACAACTGGTCGACTTCAAGGAACGATCTCGGCTTCACCTACCTAAAAAACCACACATTTTTAAACTCGCATGCCTCACATGAATTTAAACACGATCAACCCATTTCCAGAAATAATTTCAAGCACTGTCTCTTCTACATGGAAGATCACATTTACCAGATTCGACTCAACCTGCTTCCAACCTTAGGAGTGTGATAGTCGTCGAAGGGAAAGAAGATTATCCACTCAACAACATGCTAGATCAAAATACCCATAACTGCATGTGTGTCGCTCACGTATGTCAATGCATACAAGAAAACCAAACCACCGAGACTGGCGTGTAAAAACACACGAGTCATTTAGAAAACCTCATCCCTAGAATTGGGACAAAAGTGATTCATTAACGTCCAGTCACTCTATTAAGGAGATGATCCAAAGTCACAACGGATGTCAAAACCCAACGACCACCCATCCGAACAAGGCTGTCATTTGAAAACAAGTGTCCAACAAGGGACAACGACACCAGAATGACACCTCACGTCAGAAAACTCACAGTACATGCAAAGTATTAAAACGATGAGGGTGCTACCAACCATAGGCTATCCCCTTACGAATATCGAACATCGACCCTAATGACGGGTCACACCAAACAAAGTCTCTAGGCTCAAAATACAAACATTAAAACACCGCTCAGGAAACAACTCCCATGGGAAAACACCTACGGTCCCGTTCCAAGGAAACTCAATGAGAAACTCAAGAATACCCCTTACGCTAGGGTTTCAATGCCCCACCACAGTTTCCATTACGATGCCCTTAACATTTTAACCCATTAATCATTAACCATCTAAAATGTTCAACTTCACATCAATCAAGAAGGAAAGTTTCAAAAAAACATCATTTAAAAAACATTAACATTAAAAGACTTCCCGTTTTTATCCATCAAAGAAGAAAAACCAAACAATTAAACAAAAGGGAGACCTACTAGGGTCCTATTCTACCCATCTCGGGTTCTTCCAAAAAGCATCCCCAAAAAAGTTATTCAAAATCTTTTTAAAATTTCAAACACCCCAACCATGTTATCTCGTACAATACTCCCCAACTGACCTACTCAGGTCTAGTTTCACTTAGACATTCACCAATTCATTTCAAATTAATGCCACACAATTTTTACATATAAAACCATTTCAAGACACCTCATGGTCATTTCATTTAACATGGGTTTTCATTTCCCAATTCATGAAGCGCCCATACACTTATGGATTGAAAATTGACTCCCCAATTTATCAAAACCAGATTCTAATTCAGAAGTTAACATGCTCACATATAATGGCCCAAGTATATGGGTGGCCATATACCCACCTATAAATTGCCCATTCACATTATAAATTAGCATTTGGCTCCCCTTTTTATCCAAAACTAACTCACTTAGCAATTTAATATTTTAACAGCCCTTTTCAAACATCAGATTACACGGGTTACCATTTCCCATCTATAAGGCGCCCATACACCTTACAACTGATAACTATATCCCTTCATAATCGCAACCAAAAGATATTACTCATTCCATCAATTACATGTATAAAACAATGAATGTCTCTACAAGAAGCTAACACTGAGGCATGTTACAAAAAAGAAGCACGACACATAAGAAAGACAGACAACATGGCATATTATCACCAAAACATTCTATCAAAATAGGCTTGTTAATAAATACAAGGCATGACATGTAATCAAGGAACATGATTCGAATCAACAAGAAACCTAAAATTCAACTACATGGCATGGAACTATGCATGTCATGTTAATTTACAATGTGCCTAATATGATGCATGAAATGCAGTTTTCTTGCCATATCAGGCCAAGGGTAAAATTACAGGGATTTCACAAACCATAAGTAGTAGGAAATACAATAGTCACACAAGGTGAAATAATATCAATAGTAATATCAAACAACATGATCAACAATTCCCAACCCTGGCCAGTTGGTCATTTCCCGTATGTGGGGTGATCAGTCCTAAGCACTACTATTAGCCAAGCGCCGACACTTTCCTAATATCTGCTGTACCAATGAAAAATAGTAAGGAAAAGAGAAGAAACATCCTCTGATACCACTTTGTAACGTCCCGACCCTGCTTACCATCGAACCAATGGTCGGACTGGTAGGTCACATGGCCTCAAGCGCGTCTCCCCGTACGCCAAAGACTGTCGACTAGCAGCAAGGGACTCAGGAGGTCATAGTGGGGAGACTATACCCTCATATTAGAGTAACACAGCAGTATTATCAGAGTAAATAATATTCAGTAGTAGAAGCAGTAAACAATTTAAAAGGTAGCAACGATAGACATGTAATATCCATTTAATAAAAGGATGGAAAATGCCAGTTAACAAATGCATGCATGTACAGATGATGTTACATTTATGAAAGCAAGAAACATTACACCATGATCCACAAAAAAATACAAAATGAAAGGAAAGAAAAGCCTGACAGTGATCCCCTGAGCATCAAAATCTCCCACTTGGTCCTTTGCTATTAACTCCTCAGTTACTAACAACACAACAAAACCCCACGTCCTGCAAACAAGAAGGTCTACTTAGGTACCCCAATGTAATGGTGGCCCGAGTAGGGTGTGAGATATAAATCTCAGTAGGCCAGTACTATCTATGTCTAACCCAATCAAGACAGTGTAAAATAATTAAATAGTGAGCATGTATGGAGGAATAGTAAATAGAAGTACGTAAGTAAATAACACCCGTCCATGTTCCCAAGGGACACCTGACGACTATACCAGCTTCAGCTCACTACCGGTAAAGTAACCTAATCATGTCACCATATATATATATATATATATATATATATATATTAGCATTAAGATCATAGATGGCATGGGGTAAGAATGTCTCACACCCATTAGTCGGGATTAGCGTGCACGAGGTAAGAATGCCTCTCGTCCCTAAATGAACTGGAAAGGGGTAATAATTCCTCCCTTCCAGGCATGTAAAGAGAAAAGCGGGCACGAGGTAAGAATGCATCTCGTACCTAGAAGTCAACTGGCAAGGGATAAGAATGGCTCCCTTCCATCACATTCATCCAACCGGTATGGGGTATAACTTTCTCCCATCGTCACGTTCATAACTCTGACATGGGGTATAACTGCCTCCTATTCAGACACGTAATCATCAACTGGCAAGGGGTAAGAATGCCTCCCTTCCATACACATATTGAAATAGTGGGCACGAGATAAGAGTGCCTCTCGTCCCTAAATAAACTGGAAAGGGGTAAGAATGACTCCCTTCCATAACCATACACCTTCATTATCAGCATTATATTACAATGCATAAGGCAGTACCTCTTATGCATTTCAAGTAATCATTCCACATTCACAATCAATCATATATCTTATTTCTATATAATTTCCCCTACGTACGTTCAATACAAGTATACATAAGGAAAATCTTCTCAAGTATATATATCACGATATTCACACATTCATTTCACTAACATAAGCCGTTCCCATTACGTTATCCCAAGGTATGGTCATACCACCCTAGTCCATTCATACTAATTTATCCATTTCATGTTAAAGGATATGTTTTTATCACTCCTTAACCCTCATATACCACTTTGTAACATTCCAGCGATCGGTTCGATGGTAAGCTGGGACGGGACGTTACACAATACACACATACCCACATAAACCCATAAACACATATGCACATACATATATATACATACCGACCTACCTACCAACACAAACACACACACACACACACAAACATACATACATACCAACATCCGTACGTACATACCTACATAGGTACATACCTACATATGTACACACCTATGTATGAACATAGCTATGTATTTACCTACATATGTACATAAATACATACACACATACATACTTACAAATGTATGTACGTACATACATACACACATACACACGTACACACTTACACACATGCACTCATGCCCACATGCGCACATGCACACATCCACACATCCACACATCCACACATTCACACATACACACATACACACATACACACAAACAAACATACATACATCCATCCATCCATCCATAAATTCATAAACACACACACACACACATACACACATACACACATATACACATACTCACAAACACACATACAGAGATACACACATACAGACATCCATCCATCTATACAGACATACATACATTCATACATCGATACATACAGACAAACATATATATAGACATGCACACACACACACACACACACACACACACACAAACATATATACATACATACAAACACACATACATACATAGAAACATACATACATAAACCAAAAAAATACATAAACAGATACATACATACATTCATTCATACATACATACTGACAGACATACAGACACACACACACACTCATACATACATTCATACATACATACATACATTCATTCATACATACATACATACATACATACATTCATACATACATACATACATATACAGACATACACATATACTTACACACACACATAAATACATACATACAAACATACATACATACAAACATACTTACAAACATACGTATGTACGTACATACATACATATATACATACCTACAAACATACGTACATACCTAGATAACTACATACGAACATACATACTTACGTACTTACATACTTACATACGTACGTACATAGATAAGTACATACATACCTACGTACATACATACATACATACATTCATACGTACTTACATACGTACATACATATATACATATATATATTTATATATACAGATACATACTTATAGATATACATACATACATACCTATATACGTCCATACATACATACATACATGCATACGTACATACATACGTACATACATACATATGTACGTACATACATACATATGTACGTACATACGTACATACATACATACATACTTTATTACATAGAAATACACACACAAACACATAAAAATACACGCACACACACACATAAAAATAAACAAAAAACATACATTCACACAAACACACATGCTACTATATGAAGATATATACATAAATAAAAGAACATAAATATATTCACACACACACAAACATGTACATACAAACATTAATAAACTTAAACATAAATACTTATTTATAAAAACACAAACAAACATGTGTACATACTTACATATGTCACGAACCAACTTGGATCGACCTTAACCCGATCACCCGAGCTAGCCCGCCCCAAGGCCCGAGAGGTGTTTCTGATAATCCCAGGCTATAAAATAGTTCCATAAATCAAGATAAAATAATTGGGAATGATTTGGACCCTGAAAAATTGATAAATAGATGAAAATTAAATGGAAAAATAAAAATAAGAACTCATATAGGAAATAAAATACTTCTACATGTTCCTCCATGTGACCTCATGGGTCATCCCCGAAAAGACAACCTATTTCTCTATGAGAGCGATCATGAAGTGGAAGAAACTAGAAATGAAAAAAATATAGTAGATGTGAGCATTGAAATTATTAGTAGTCATGAAAATGATAAAAAATTCTTTATTCCCCACCTCTAAAGTGAATTATATTATTGATAGTTTGAAGATAGAACATATAAAAATAGGTTATTCAACTCTTTTATCAAAATAAGGAACAAGCTCCTATCTTAAAGAAAAACCTTTTTTTATTCACTTTATAAAATAATTTATAAAACCTATAATTAGTTAAAAAAATTTCTTTGAAAGAAAAATAATTCTAGAGCATGTATTTTATTATAAGAAGAAATGTAAAGGTATCTTGAAATCAACTGACCAAAAGTCCCAAAAAAGGAAAAAATAACATACAACAATGTAATCATTATAATTTCCTAAAAATCTCTAGAAAAAATTCTGTAAACATACTCAATTTAGACTCTCCTAATAGTGTATGGTGCTGATCTATATTATATAACAAAAAATACACTCTAAACTAGAAAATCTCGGGGCATGTTCGACATATTCTCTAAAATAATCCATGGATTACCGACCCGTCTAATAATGGTTGATAAAAAACTATCACTCGACACTGATGATGCCCATGAATCCAATGAAGTTGATAATAATAATAATAATAATAAAAACAACTACATTTTGCATAACGTGGTATAGAAACCTCAACCAATAATGTTCTTATACATGAACTACTTTGCACGAGACACGAGATAAGATCTCATCTGAAGTTCTAGTGGTCTAAATATATAATCCAAGCATCAAAACTCACAGAAAAACTCTTTTCATTACCAATCATTATAAATTACCATCCGAGTTTCACATCACATGAGTTTGAAACCATTTTCTAAAACAAATCAAGGCACCAACCAATCCTTTACATTTTCTAAACCAAATTCAGTTTCTAATGCCATTTCCAAATCTTGGATAAAATTACATAACACACATAAAAGGTTCCAGATAGGCCTTCTTGTCACGTAATTGTCAAACTACACTTTGAGGTTCCAACCAAGACAAGTCGTAGATAAATAATTTGACTAAAGCCTTCAAGTTCCACAAAATACACTTCACAAGCAAGAAATCTAATAGAAAAACTATTCTAAAAAACATAGGATATTTCAAAATTAAAAGAAACATGAAATCATTCTTAGAAAAGATAAGTAATTAAATGGGAAAGAAATTAATAGAGGTGCAATAAATTTTACCCAACACATAGATATATATATATATATATAATGTAAATATAAAAACAAACTTTCCAAATACTAAGAAATTGGGGGATTTAAATTTACGTCATGGGCATAGGGATCCTACCTCAAAGATGGACCTGACCAAGCTGAGACACTTCATCTCTTGAATATTTGGATGAAGATAAACCAAAACTTCCACACATATACATTCTTATATATATACCCCTTAATAAAATATACATATTCCCCTATCCATGAGGGTATATGTATAAGATATATATATATATATATACACATACTTATGTATGCATGTGAAATCCTTAGAGGATCCACCAAACATCCTACAAAAAAATTATAAGAACCCTAAATCAATGAAGGAACCCAAAATAAAAGTTTGATACAAAATAGTGGAATAAAAGGCTTACCTCGGATGGCAGTGACAAGACAAATCATACCAATACACTTCGACTCTGGAAATGTATGTCAGAATACACACGAGGGGTCTTGAGTGACCCTTCACGTACCCAAACATTGAAAGAAAATACTATAAAATAGTTAACCCCAAACCTAGGGTTTGGCCCATCGAATTAGGGAGATAGAGAGATGTAAAATTGGAGAAATTGAGGTACATGAGTGGAGAGAAATGATTATCTCAAGGTTTTGACGAATAAATCAGAAGGAATCCAGTTGAAATCAACCATCGAAGAGGACCCAAAGGTGGGGAAACATACGCTTCCATGGGAGAAGGGGAGGGAGGAGTCATGCGACATATGGAAAAGGGGATAAATAAAAAAGAAAGGAATGAAAAAACGAAATAAAAATAATGGAAAAGAAAAAAAAATTAAAAATATAACTTAATAACAGTAATAATATCAATAATAATAACAATAATCATTATTATTATTATTAAAAAATTATTTAATTTTATTTTATTTTCATTTTTTATATTCATTTAAATTCATTTTATTTTTGAACACGTGTAGCTTGTATAGTTTGGATACATCGTCTTCCAGACTGTGCGCCAACCATGCACACCCTATTGGAGAGAAGGGGTACATGCATGGTCTGGCCACATAATTTCCAAACCATGTGTTGACCGTGTTGCATGACTCTATCTGGTCAGAGAACCGAACCACATGGTTTCATAATGGTTTCCCAAACCATGTTCAACCCATGTGCCTCACTACTTGACACCCAACATAGGCAACATGGTTACTTGGCTAGGCTTGTACAGTATACCCTAACCGTGCATAAACTATAAACAAGACAAAAAATAACCCAAGACTTCTAAAATTTTAAATTTAAAACTGAGGGATCAACCCAAACCTCAATAAAAATCCCAATCCAAGAAAAGAATAAAATAAATGAATTTAAAATATTAGGATGTGAAAATTATCCCTACTGAAAACAATATTTTCCCCTAGAAAGTAACCTAGTCTTATGAGGAGTCAAAATCAAGCTCAATATTGAACAAGGCCAACAAAACCATTAACACAATGTAACCTTTTATTATACTAATCACACCCAACCTGCTCTAAGGTAAAACACAAAGAGAAGAACTGAGGGATAGAGGAGGGTTCTCCCCACTATAAGAAATTATCTAGTATAGACCAACGAAAAAAGAAACCACAAAAACATCCATGTTTGGTCTCCCCACCATTTAATAACTGATAAGCTTAGAAAAACCATGGAAATTCCAACATTGGAAAACTCTAGAAATACCAAAATGAACCAATGCAGCGACCCCCCAACATGGACCAACCCTGAATCTCCCATATAGACCATACCCCACCATAAGGGAGAACCAATTAAAAACCCCAAAGAGAGAATTGATCCAAACCATGATATAACAACTCCACAGGATACAAGCATCTCCAATAAGAGCACAACCAATAACTAATACCAATACACAATGAGACCACTTTTAAAGGGTTCACAACCATAAGTCATGATTAAAACTATGGTGGTTTACAAGGATATAAGGACACAAAACCATTGACAACCAAAAGAGAAATTTCAAAAACAAATATGAAAATGAGGAAATGAGGCCCATAATCCTATTATAAAAAATGGAACCTTTAAAGATAAAGATTATACAATAAATACACATACTATCCTATTCCATCATTGGAGTTAAAAGTTATACTAAGGACCTCTACACTCCATATGATTCATGACTACATGAGAAGATTCACTTCGGGACCTATGACTGGATCCTTGATGTATTAAATCATTTTCTACCCCATAGTCAGTAACTCACATATTATGGCATATTATTTTTTACTTTAAAAGACGCCACATAAAAAACCCCCCAAGTGACCCAGATGACGGAAAAAACCAAAATTCAGATGATTTTCATATGACGACATTCAAATGCCCAATGTAGCCACACTAGAAGCACACTTCGGTCGACCTAGTGAATGGAATTTTGGGACCAACAAAAGAGACTTCTCATGGAATCATTTCATTATTATATATCCTCCACTAGATAGGGAACCCCCATGAGAACCAAGAAAAAAATAAACATTCAACCACCTACATTTTAGGAACCAACTCCGCCAAAAAAACCTCATCCAGTAACTTTCCAAACTGATCTTCTGATGCTACATCTGACGAAAAGGAAACCAATACCTTATTTTGGTCAACATTATCCTTCATCATCCACTGAACTTTCTGAATTCTCATGATCCCCAAAACATTCCTAGAATTTACCTCCTCAGGCACAAATCACCAAATGAAAATGTTGTTAAAAAATTCCCATTACACACCAACTTTCAATGATACTAGGATGACCACCCTCCACTTGTCCAAAGTTAGACCTCCAAACAAACTCAAAATATCTTGAACCCTCACCACTTCAGGAGTTCTTGAAAATGAATTATACTTCATCGATCAACTCCATTAAACCTAAAAAATCCCAATCACCATGGAGAACATGAAAAGATCTATATTAACTTGATCCCACTACTTCACTATGAGTCTGGATAAGTCCGAATACCGAAAGACATGAGAAACATATAGGACCTTTCTGGTTAGCATGCTGCAAATAACAAATGAATACAAAATCGGATCAAAACCCAGCCAAAGCCCAACCAAAAATGATATCTCCAAACAGAATTCAAGCTCATAAACCAACACATAATAAACCAATTGAATAAAAATCAAATCTGAACCAAAATAAAACAACAACAACAACACAAAATAAGCTAAGAATCCTCTTTTGAAAATAACCATTTTCAAATTTCACCCCACATTAAAATTTAATCTCCTTATGAAATAGAAAGTTATATTCCATTTCAAAAATAATTCATGAAAATTAAATTAAAAATCCAAAACACCATCACATTGTTCTATTTGAAACCACAACTCTATTTATAAAAGAAGCCCCCATTATTAGATAAATATTTAATTTTAAATATTCACCCATGACATCCTATGGACTATCACATATGTGTACATCCCACTTCCTATTATATCATATACACATACATACCAACATGCACTTTCCACACACACACACACATCTGTGAATATCCATTATGAATACCAAGGGTCACACATACCATTTCTCCATCAAATAAAATCTTTTCCAAATTAATTATCATTTCCTATTTTATAAAACATTTTGAAATTAAAAACAGTTTCCCTTCCATTCTCAAAACAAACCAAGGCTTTTTTAATTTTTGAAGTACAACCTTTATAAATAAAGCCTCCGTTTATAAATCAAGAATACACCACAAAAACAATTTAAATTCACACCAAACAAAACCAAACCAAAAACAAACCAAAAACTACACTCATATTAAAGCATCTAGATTTGGAAGTAGTGTTCATGAATAATCTAGCTACATGGTTTATTAGACTATGTTCCAAGAAATCACCAACCACGAGGAGTGACTCCGACTATACACTGAGGCTCCACATGGGTCGCAACACCGTGTAAGATTGTCGTGAAACACTGAATCACTCCCTTGTTCATCCCCCATAATCAGAAACCAAAACCAAAGATTCAAATCATGGACTACCCCTAAAAACATGAGGATCATAATGAGAAAGATTTTTCAATGCCCTTCCCGCACCAACCTCCCATGTCCCGACAGTCCTAGTATCTAACTAACTCACACCCCAAATAGAAGGGGCTTTGTCTGACACCATTTTTTAAGAACCAACTATTGGAACCATGGCTATTATAGGCATGAATTGGATTATGATTTGTGTTTGTTGTCAATCCTCAGTGGGTGTTCAGAATGTGTGCCAGCAAAGTGATTGTACAGTTCCAGCAGACAACAGTTTTGAAGGTGGCACTGTTTCCCAGTGTTTTCCAAATTTTTGGGCCTCAAAATCGGAAAATGAAGACATGGATTGTTGGTAAATGCAGGAAGGTGAAAAAAGGATGTGGTTCATGAAAAATAAAGGCTTTGCATGAAATATTTAAGTTGGGCGGAAAAAACAGTGGGTTTGTGCGAAAAACAGCGGGTTTGAGCGCAAAACAGCGTGGTGTGAGAAATAGAGGATCAAGGGTTTTCGCGCAAATAATGTTTCGGAATCAGAACGTCTAAAAGTGGAAAAGGCATGGGCTACGTGAAAAATCCGGAGATATGGGAGAAAATCGATACCTGTGCGAAATATTATGCGCCAGATGAGATGTTTTACACGCCACACACGGTTTTGCACGCGGGGGTCTCAGACGCCTATAAATAAGAGGTGACCCCTCATTCGGAATGATTGAAGACTTATAGAAGGTACGAGGTATGATGCGCGAAAATGGATCACGTAAAAGGACTTGCATGAAATATTCTGGGTTCCATGGAAAATATCGGGATGCGCAAAAAAGGTAGAAATGCACATAAAAATTGGGGTTGCGCGTAAAAGATTCAGTTGCGCGAAAAAGGGTGTTGTGGTGCGAAATATTTTTCTGTGGGAAGAAGGAAATTTTGCGCGTAATAGGAAGGTTTTGTGCGCAAAGGGTTGGTGTTTCACGTGACTATCAGTGAAGCTTGTCTACACATTCTGGTTATCCAAGTCTATGGTTCTGTGCGTTCTAGTGCATCAATTCCGAACATTGATACAAGAAGAGTCTCGTGCTAAGCAGAGATAGAGACTTCAATGCAAATCTATTGAGGATACCTTCACGTCTATAAACTGAGAGTGACTTCATCAAGGGCAGTGAGCTGGGGGGATTTAGTGGGAGTGACCCAAGGGAAGCAATGAGTTATCCCTGAAAAATTGTAAAGGTAGTAAGCCTAGGACAAAGTGACTGTTTCTGAACCTTTGTAATCCACATCATGTGAAATTTAGTGGAATTAGGTATGACTGAAAGCCTATCGGCGTATGCTCCTTGGACGTAGCCCTTAGTGGTGAACCATGTAAAAAGTGTTGTGTCTTCTCTGTTCATGTGAATGTTTAATTTCTGATCATATTCATCATACGGGTTCAACAAGTTCCTACCAATGTGGGAACAAGATCCATCACTTTAAAAGAAGAATTTGTCACTCTGATTCACCCCTCCCCTCTCAGGGTGTCTCGGGGTCCTTCACCAACCTAGATCAACCCCGACCCCGTCACCTATGCCGGCCCGCGATAAGGCTTAAGAGACATTCCTGATTCTCTCATGCTGAAAACTAGTTCTGAGCACCAAGATAAAACAATTTGGAATGATTAATCCCATGAAAAGAAGATAAATAAATGAAAATTAAACTACAAAATAAATGTAATCACTCATAGAGTAAATAAACAAACTAATACAGATACTGCCATGTGACCTCATGTGTCATCACCAAACACAGAACCGATTTCACTCTAGGAGTGATCCAGAATTGGAAAAACCTCAAAATGAAAAGATATAGTAGGCGTGAGAACCAAAATTCTTAGTGTGGAATCCAAATATAAAAAAACCCTATTCCCCAACACTAAAGTCATGTCCATTATTTCTAGTTTAAAAATAAAACATATAAAAATATGGTTTTCCACTATTTTATCAAAATATGGAACACGATGATATCATTAATGAAAACCCATTTTTATTTCAATTTCCATAACAATTTCTAAAAAAATATGACATTTCTATAATTTTATTTAAAATAAAACTAATTCTAGAATAGGTATTTTAATATAAGAAGAAAAGTAAAGGTCTCTTGAAATCGAATAACCAAAGCTGACAAAAAAGGAAACAAGAACATAGAATAATTTAATCATGGCAATTTCTTAAACATCTCTACCAGTAATCCCTGGATGTACTCAGTTAGTACTCACCTAATGGTGTATGGTGAAACTCAATAGTCTATAACTAATTGAATTCTCTATACTAGACAATCCACTAGCATGCCCAACCTGGCCTCTCACTAATCTATAGGGTACCAACCCATATAATTGAGGTTGATAAGAAACCATCACTTCAATATAGATGATTCCCAAGAATCCCATGATGGTGATGATGATGATGATGATGATGATGACACTATGCGTAAGGTTTCCAAGAAAAAATAACCAACAACAATATCATAGATGAACCCCTATGCACGAGCCACCTAAGAGGATCTCATCCAAATTTCTAGTGGTCTCAATATATAATCTAAGCCTCACAACTCACATGAAAAATAATTTATTTCCTAGTCATTATTAAATACCAATCGTGCCTCACATAACATGAGTTTCAAACAATTTTCTAAAATATCTCAAGGTAACAACCCAGACATTACATTTTCAAAACCAAATTCAATTTCCAAATCAATTTCCAAACCCAGGTAAAAAATACACAACACACATAAAAGGTTCCAAATGATCCTTCATGTCATGTAATTGTCAAACTACACTTTGAGGGTCCAAAGAAGAAAATTATTAGGTAATTCATATGAACAAAATCTTTAAGTTCCACAAAACACACTTCGAAAGCTAGGAATGTTATAGAAAATCTATTCTAAAATACATAGGATATTTCAAAATTAAAATCAACTTATAAATTTGATTACACAAGATATGTAATTAAATGGGATACAATTCCATTAGGAATAAGCAATTTTACTGAACACACACACACACACACAACCTGAATATAAAAACACAATTTTAAAATTCAAAGAAATTAGGGAATTCAAATTAAAAGAATGGGCATAGGGAACCAACCTGAAAGAGGGAGCATACCATGCTGAGACACTTTGTCTCTTGAATATTTTGAGTAACATCACCCTACACTAGCACACACATACATTCCTCTATATATATACTCCTTAAACCAATGTATATTTTCCCCTCTTCACGAGGGAATATGTACAAGGGATACACACACACACACACACCTATGTATGTGAGTGAAATCCTTAAAGGATCCACCAAATGTCCTAAAAATAATTTCTAGGCAACCTAAATAAACAAAGGAACCCAAAATAAAGGTGCGAATCAAAAAAGTAGAAGAAGAACCTTACCTAAGATGGTCATGACAAGACAAATAGAACAAATCCACTTCGACATCGACATTAGATACCGAAATACGCACAAAGGGGTCCCAAGAGATACTTCACAAACCCTAAAATAGAAATAAAATACCAAAAATCTGTTAACCCCAACCCTAGGGTTTGTCCGATCCAAATAGATAAATAAAGAGGGAAAATATGCTAAATCAAGAGATATGAGTGGAGTTAAACATTTAACTAGAGGTTTTAACCGATAAATAAGAAGGAATCCAATTCAAATCAGCCATCAGAGAGGACTTGAAGGAGGGGTGACGTAGAAAACCAAGGGAGAATGGGAGGGAAAAGCCACGCGACATAGGGATGGGGGTAGAAAAAAAGAGAAAATAATAAAAAAGGGAAGAGAAATAAAGAAAAGAATAAAAACCTATATTAAGAATAATAGTATCAATAATATTAATATTCATTATTATTATTATTAAATTAATTTCTTAAATTTTATTTTATTTACAAATTTTATTTTCATTTAATTTTTGGACATATGCATCCCATGAAGTTTGGTCATATAGTCTTCTAGACAATGAAATAACTGTGCACACCTTACTAGAGAGAAGGGGCACACACATGGTCTATCCATACAGTTTCCAAACTGTGTGCTGACCATGTTGCATGCCTCTATCCTGTTGCAGAACTGAACTGTATGGTTGCCACATGGTTTCCCAATCCATTTTCATCCCATGCACCTCACTACTAGAAACCCAAAAAAGATTTCTTAGTTACCTGCCTAGGCCCAAACTATTTACCCTAACTATTCTCAAACCTTGAACATGACAAAATCCCACCTGAGACTTCTAAAATTAAAAAATTTAAATTGGGGATCATTTTAAACATAAAAAAAATATCCAAATCCATGACAATAATAAAATAAAATAATTTCAATGGTTGGGGTGTGAAAATTCTACCAATCAAAAACACTTTATTTCCACAGAATATCACCAAATCAAACATGGAATCAAACTCAATCTCGATATTTAACAAGGACAAAAAAACCAACAAAACCCGATGTGACCTTTCATTCTACCAGTCACACCCAACTAGATCAGAGGGAAAATTAAATTAGAAGAACTATGAGGGAAATAGAAGGGTTCTACCCACTACAAGAAATTAGCTAGTATCGACCAATGAAAAAGTAAACCACAACAAAATCCATGGTGGGTCTCCCCAAAGTTTAATAATTTATATGGTTAAACAACCCATCAATATTCCAGCACTAGAAAACTCTAGAACTACCAATGTGAACCAAAGAAGGTACCCCCAACATGGACCATCGCCATAACTCTCGTGCAGACCAAACTCCACTATAAGGGAGCTCCAATAAAAAATTACAAATCAAGAATCGAGTCGAACCATGATTTATCACTTCCACAGGATGAAAGAATATCCAAAACATGGACAAACCATAACTAAAACCGATACACAAAGATACCACTTATCAGGGGTTCAAAACCATAAGAAGTGATTATAACTATGGAGGTTTATAAGGGCATAAGGCAACCAAATCTTTCAACACCAAAATGGAAATTAAAAAAAAAATAGAAAAATGAGGAAACGAGGCCGACATTTATAACAAAAATAGAACCTTCAATGATGAAGAAGATACAATGGAGACTTATAAAATACCATTCCAGTGTTGGTGATAAAAGTTATACCAAATTCCTCCACACACCATGCGATTCCAAAAAACCTGAAGAGCTTCTCTTCGAGACCTATTTCCAGAGCCTCGATGTCTTGAAGTATCTACTACCCCGTATTCAAGAGCTGACATCCTCTAGAAAAGAATTTATGCTTTAAATGATGCCACTTGATAAAATCTCCCAAGTGACCCAAATGAATACATCATCAGCAAGAATCAAGAAGATTTTCGTAAGATGACATTCGAATTCCTAAACTAGACACACTGAATGTACAGAATCGGTCGACCTAGTGAATGCAAAGTTGGGACTAATGAACGAGAGATATCATGGAAAGTTTCCATTAGTATATACCCTCCACCATATAGGGAATCCTTATGAGTACCCAGGAAAAAAATTCGGCTTCCAACAACATACATTTTGGGGACCAACTCAGCCAAAAACGCCTTATCCACCAACTTCCTAAACCGGTATTCTGACACTACCACTTAAGAAAAGGAAACCAACTCCTTATTCAAGTCAACATGGGACTTCATCATCCACTGACCTTTCTGAATTCTCATGAGCCCCGACACATTCCTCTCCTTTACCTCCTCAGGAAAAAATCACTAGATGACAATGTTCTTAAACTCACCCCATGAGACCACTACTTTTAACGATACTGGGATGACCACCCTCCACCAATACAAAGTTAGATCTCCAAAAAAACTGAAAACTACCTGAACCCTCTCCACATAGAAAGTTCCTGAGAATTATTTTGAATTCCTCGAGCCACTCCATTACCCCTATCAAGCCTCTATCACCACGGAAAACAGGAAACAACCAAAATGAACATGATCCAACTACTCCATTAGGAGTCTGGTCAAGGCCAAAGACCATGAGACATAAGAAACATCATGTACCTTTCTGGGTAGCATACATAGAATAAAAAAAAATACAAAACCAAATCCAAACCCATAAAAAGCACATCTAAAAATGATATCTCTAACCAAATTTCATTCTCACAGACCAAAACATGAAATACCAAATTTATGATAAATAAAATCTCAACCAAAATCATACCACATGTCACGAACCAAATTGGGTCATCATCTAAACCGACGCTCGACCCATTCTATAGTATGACTCAAAGGGAATTCCCGATCCCCATGGTATAGAAAACGTTTTTGGGTATCATAAATATATCTTGGGAACAATTAACCCAATATTTATATGCATAAAACATCCAACAAAATCTAATAAACCAAATCTGAAAATTTCTAACCGAACAGGCCTTTAATTTTTTTTTCATAACTGAGTTAAGTAGTTTATCCAAAACCCAAAGACTACCTCAATGTATGGTGACCAAAAAACCATCTCATAATCACCATATAGAAAGTTGACACCACCCTTAATCCGTCTTCACAACCCCCCACCATGAAAGAAAACTATAAACTAGAAACCCCATCTCCATAAGCTTTACCCTCACATGTATCAAACACAAACAAATATAGTTACACATGATGGTGTAACCAGGGTGTGAGCTAATGACCAAAAGGATGCCGACTAAGAAGGGTTCTGTCTACTAAATATTATATGGATTTTTTTTCAATATTTATAGATGTAAGAGAAACTAGTAATTTTTTATGGTAAGCCACTTTAAAAGAAACAAAATTCTAAGGAAAGACACTTTAAAAGAAAAACAATTTTAAAGAAAACATCAATAATGGAAAATAACATACACTAAATATACCTACCAAACATACTCTATTACAATGGTATGTTCAATATAGCCAATAAGCACAAGACATGGGGAACACCCCCAGTCACTAGCTAACAATGTGACACTAGGTACATCATATATCGGTGAAATTGGAAAAAAAGACCAACTACATTCTCATGCATGATCCACTAAAGGGAATCTCATCTCATGGACTTGTGGTCTCAAACCATATCACATGTTTATTTAGTGATGTCATCATCAATCCTAAAAATTGAAACTGGGTCGTAGCCACTTCCGAATCACTAGCACACTAGTCTTAGTATGCCCAACTAGATAAATAGGCTTCCCATTTATGCTCAAACAAGTTTCAAATGTTATATATTACCACTTTCATGTCAACTGTCCCTTTATAAATCATACACACATGAAAATAGTACACAAACATGTTTCTCACCTTTTATATGAATTAATAAACAACTTAAAAAATTTATAAAACAATTCCAAGAGGTATCACAAGACTTTGTATACAAAACCCACTCAAAATCTAGTTTTAAGGCCAAATGCACACCAATAACATTCCAAAACATAATTTACAACCCCTTCATCTTTTAATAAACTAATTAAATTTATTATAAAAAGACCTAAAATAATAAAGAATGGATTAAACATGAAAGTCACTCAATTTAAAGTAAAAATGCTACTTTAAAATCAAATGCTAAAAAAAGCCTATCAAAAAATGGTTTTCGCACCACACATAGTAGACAATAAACTTGTCAAATAGATCAAACAAGAAAAATAAATTCATCAAACATTGTTTAGTCATGGAACCCCCTACCTAGAGTGTAGAAATTCCCAAAAATTAGTGAGAAATCATTAGCTGCACCTGAACTACACCACAAGGAAACTGAATATTACCCTAATTCTGGAGAACATACCAATAAATTGAAGATCAAACGCAAAAAATGAATCCTAAACTGAATTAAACCACATGTAGTTTACACTTGTGAAAAAGGAGAGGGGGGCGATATGGTGTTCGGGAGGCTCGCCGTGTGAGGAGAGGGTTTTCAGAGCGGTGTCACACTGGAGATCCTTCCACGGGGGGGGGGGGGGGGGGGCACCGGGGGCATTGCAGCATGATGTCACTGGAGTGGGAGTAGCATGTCTGTGCGACGTCTCTAGATGGATGGGGCACCGACTTAAAGGTCGCTGGAGGGATGAAGGGGTGCCGAACAAGGATGAATCCAATGGGAGGGAGCGACACACCCTAGGTTTCGACGCACAGGGGGTCTATCATGATAGAGATGGGAGATGAAGAGGTGGGGAAGGACATAAAAAAAATAAAAAAAAGAAATAAAAAAAAGAAAATGAAGGGGAAATAAAAAAAATAAAAAAAGGGAAATAACCCTAAAAAAACCAAAATACAAAACAAAAATAATAATTATAATATCGAAGGAAAATAATAATAATAATAATAATAATAGCTTAAAAAATATAAAATATAAGAATAATATTAATAATAATAACATAATTACAATATTAATAGTAATAATAATAATAATAATCTTAAACATTATTATTATTATTATTATTAAAAAATCATATTAATTAATTTTATTGTTCTCATTTTTTGTTTAATTACTTTTTAATTAATCTCATTAATTAATAAATTAATAATAATTTTTTTAAACACTGGTTAGGGAACATGATGACATTGAAAAATAGCACAAATTTGACCATGCCCTAGTAGTGTGCTGGATGCAGCCAGATCCAAAACATTCATTTATACGCAAAAACAAAAAATCCCAATCAGGATCAGACCACACCTAGAATAAATATTTCATATTTAGGTAAAATAATAGAATAAAATTGTTTCAAATGGTACGATGTAAAAATTATCCCCACTATGAAAACTTTCCACCCTTCGAAAGTCAACTTGATGCTTGATCGAAGAATAAAAATGGAAACACTTTTTCAACCCATGAATTCTGGTCCCAAGTATCATGCACATCATTCCCATGATGATAAAGGATACAGACCAATGGAATAGAATGCCCATGAAGAAACTTTTCTTTGGAATCAATTATCTGCACTAGCTTCTCAAACACTGATAAATCAAGCTATATCTCTAACTCTTCACAATTTAGCCCATGAGAAGGATCTGGATTATACTACTTTAATTCGGTGACACGAAATACATAGTGAATTGAAAAAAACTGAGAAGGTAAAGATTACATGTATTCCACCTTTCTGATATGCTCAGTATTCTCGAATGGCCTGACATACCTCGATGTCAACATTCCATGTTTTCCCAGATGATGGTGGCCCAAATGAGGGGCTGCCTTCAAGAACACCCGATCACCCACAAAAAAATTGAGGCCTCGATGTATTTGATTAACATATGATTTTTGGAAACTCTAAGATATCATTAATGGTTTTCCGCTCAACTTGAATTTCTAAGATGTCTCCTACATGAGGCTCGATCCCAAAAGAGGATTCTTTCATATTTCATCCTAACATAGAGGATTCCAACATGTCCGATCATAGAGAACCTCAAAATGATCCAGTTGGATATAGGATTGGTATCTATTTTTATAATTAAAATTGACCAATCCCAAATGTTTATCCCAAGGTACTCTAAAATCCAAAACACATGCATGAAGCATGTCCTCTGGAATATGATTCACCCGCTCGGTCTGATGATCGTCCCACGATTCACTGTGTCATTTTCACCCTTACACCATTGTATTAAACTGAATTTGTAATGTAAATTAAAAAAATAATAACAAATTTAATTACATGTTTGTATAAATTATTTTGTGTTTATTTATATTATAAAGGACAATGTTACTTGTCTTGAAAATTTCATTGAAGGTGAAGGTGATTTGGAGGGCCCATGATGATGTCCATGAAAAATGGATCAAACTCCGCAGGATCCAAGAACATCAGTGTGTTAATACGCACACTGCTACTCTTCCATGCATCCAATTGGGATACCATTTTGTGGTCCGGTCCGAAACTCATTGCGATAAATTTCATATGAAGAAACCCAAGACTGATTCGGCCATCTGTTATCCTTGCCGACCAGATCTCTCCATCACACCAAATCTTCACGGATTCAAAAGTGGTGTGTTGTGATCTGTCCATATCTCAGGATATAGGTGTCCAAAGTGAGCCAAAAATTCAGTGGAAACATCCAAGATGTGGGGATACCACTTTTACATTTTATTCAAATCGATATAATACGGTTTGGAGGTCAAAACACTTGTGACAAGTGGTTTTAATAATTCTGTGTGCTCAAAACCACCTTCTTATTTCCCTATAAAAAGGATCCTTGGGCTCGTCATTTTAATGTTCTACTAGGAGGAAAAAGATCTGGTATTTTGGTGACTCATAGGAGTTCTCTCCTCATACTTAATGTTCTGGAGGCCCCTATCCTCATAGGGGAACCATGTATGAAGAGAGTGTTCCACCCGAGCCTTTTCCTCCTCTCGATGGCAAGCTAAACGATGGAATATCATTTCAAGGGAGTTACACATACATGGGAGGGAGTTACGTCACATGATTATATACTTTTTTTCTGTAATTTGTGTGTGAATTATTTCACTTATGTTTTGTTTAAACATTTTTCTCCTCTGATTTCATTTTTGGATTTAATTAAGAGAACATCTTTTCATTTCAACACCGAATGGGTTGAAATTTCAAGTGGGAAACTTGAGTAGTTCCGATTGGGAATCATAAGTATCCTCTTTCTCTCACTCATACAAAAGATATTAGAATGATTTGGTATCCTTTAATCTGTTCTTGAAGTCCAAACCTTGACAACACAATTGTTGTGTCAAGGATTGGTACTTTGTGCAACGTTTGGAGAGGCAAGAGGGGAATCAAGATCTTGACAACCCTCAACCAAAGAATTAAACAAAACCATGTGAAATTTTTAGAACAATGAACTTTCCAAGATATGTAATGAACGTGAAGTGATATTCTTGTCTCATAATTCTTAAGCCGCCACCTTATTATATCAACTATTGAACTCTTTATGTTACGTTATTTTCATAAAACTGTTTTCAAAATCACCCCCTCTTTTAGTAATCGTTATTAAAAATTCACACTATAAGACACCAACGCTCCTTGAGAGATGACCAAGGGTCTTCCCTAAACTATTAATCAACCTTAAAAACATAATCAATTTGGCGTGTCATGATAACACAGACAAATTTTGGCGCTGTTTTCGAGGAGCACTTTGATTTTTAGTGCGTGTTTTTGAAAAACATTTGTAATTTTTGTGAATATTTATTTGTTATATATTATACCTTTACCTATATCATTGTGTTCTGATCTATTTGTTGTGTAGGTTTGGTGCATGATGCATTCTAATCCAGGAGGTTTACAACCTTTCGAACCCAAACCAGAGAAGACCCTACGTCAAGGACACCGAGACACACAAGGAAACACTTTAAAGGAGGACGCACAAAACATCAACACCCATCTTGATCCTTTTTCTTCTTTTTCGAGAACCAACATAAAAAATGAAATTAACATGAATAAAATGGATGAAAAAAATCGAACACTAAAAGATCTAACCTCACTTGATTTTGATATTCAGCCCATATACATTCAATTACAAGGTCAGGCACCCAATTTTGAACTAAAATCTGGCATAATTCATCTGTTACGAAGATTCAATGGACTTCCTAGAGAGGATCCACACAAGGACTTAAAATAATTTCATACTTTTTGTTCAACATTAAAACCAGCTAATGTGGATGAGGAACAAGTATAGATTAGAGCATTCCCATTTTCTTTGGAAGACACTGCGAAATATTGGTTATATTATGTTAATTCCCCAATAAGAGGCTAGTCGGACATGAAACACCTTTTTCATGAAAAGTATTTCCCAGCCTCTCGAACTGTAATAATAAGGAAATAAATTTGAAGGATAAGACAAACTCAAGGGGAAACAAGTCATGAATATTGTGAATTCTTTAAAAGATTAGGTTCAGGTTTCCCACACCACCAAATTAATGACCAACATTTAATACAATATTTTAATGGAGGTTTAATCTATATTGATAGAAATATGATTGATGCTGCTGTAGGTGGTGCATTGGTAGATAAGATCCCAATTGCTGCAAGGAACTTAATTGAGAACATGTCACAAAACACTCCACAATTCGGTACAAGGTCTAGCATACCCATTCGAGGTGTTCATGAGGTACAAAGTACTGAATTCGATAAGAAGGTGGACACAATGTTCGAAGAAGTACGTATGCTTCTTCGACAACTTGAACATTCCCAAGGGAAGTTCTAATATCCTCCTCCTATCCATTGTGGTATATGTTCTTCTAACACCCACTACTCTGAACAATGTCCTCAATTGAGGGAAACATCTGAGAGTTGTGAGGCAATATTTCCAGGTCGCCCCTATAACCAACCCTTTAGGAAAGAGCCTTACTATCCATCCAACCCGGGGTGGAAAGAAAACCAACACTATAGGAAAGTGGGGTATTCAAACCAACCTAAACAATAACAGAATCAACCGAGGTAGAGTAGTCAACAACCACCACCACCTAGAAACCCTCAACCACCCCAAAGGCCTTTCCAACAAACCCCTCAAAAAACCGAGCCTAGATTATAAGATATGATGAAACAAATGGCTGAAAACAATATCCAATTTCATCAAACTACTCAGGAAGCCATACAAGACCTCAAAAACCAATTATCCAACTAGCTAACTCAGTGGGTGAAATACAATGTCATGGGTCAGTAAAACTTCCCTCTCAACCGATAGTTAGCCCTAGGGATAAAGGAAATGTTAGTGCCATCACCCTTAGGAGTGGAAAATAATTAGAAAGTAAGATGAATCCTCCATTAGAGTCATCCCCTCCTAAGGAAACATCCATCCCAACCATTAAAAATGTTCCAAATGTTGATTAACCTTGTCTTGAGAGAAGCCCTACCAAAGGAAAGAGTGAGTACATTGATGAGTCACCTAGCCCAACCGTTTCTCTTCCATTTCCTCAAAGGTCCAACCAACCAATAAAACCAAAGGAAAATGATCTTGATAAGGAAATATTTGATATTTTTATGAGTGTTTAGGTTAACATCCCATTGATTGATGCTGTGAAGAAAATTCCACGATACACCAAGTTCCAAAAGGAGATGTGTACACACCGAAGGCGACTTCGTGGGGATGAGAAGGTGAGTTTGGGGAGGAATGTTTTAGCATTGATAGAGCCATCACTTCCCACCAAATGCAATGATCCTAGAACATTCTAAATTCCATGCACCATAGGGGAGGAATCTTTTTCTAATGCTATGCTTTATTTAGGTGCCTCTATTAATGTGATGCCTCACTCTATTTACTCTACATTGCAGGTTGGGGAACTGAATCCCACTAGAATTATTGTTCAACTAGCTAACCTGAGTACTGAACACCCCTCTGGTGTGTTAGAGGATGTTCTTGGAGCATCTAGAATTTAATTTTTCCTACTGACTTTTATGTGCTTAAAATGGAGGATGATAGGTTGAATGGACATGCCCCGATTATATTGGGGAGACCATTCTTGAAAAATGCAAAAACCATAATTAATGTCCACAATGGAACATTATCTATGGAATTTGGTGGTGACATAGTCCATTTCGACATCCTTGAAGCCAGGAAGCACCACTCAGAAGAACATTCCTCTTTCTCTGTTAAGTCAATTGATGTACCCCCTACCTCTAAAAAACTTCTTTTCTTTCCCCCAATCCCCTTTCTAAGTTTTATTCATTGATAGAAATTCTAGGAAGTGATTCATGCATTGAGTTTTTTAGTGGTGTAGAGAAAGGTCATGCATGTTCACTGATTGATGATTTCTTGAACACTGATGATACACTGAGCATCGATGATACTGCTAAGCCTTTAAAAGCTCATTCCTCATCCGGGGTTGATACCATTGAGCAGTTATATGAGATTAGTGATCTCTCACACACACTCCCAGAAATCCAAAATCCATCTGAATTATAACTAAAACAACTTCCTCAAGATTTAAAATATTCATATCTTGAGAATGGAAACAAGTTCCCCATCATCATTTCTAGTTCACTCCCTCCTAAGAATGAATTGCGACTGCTTGAAATTTTGAGGGAGTATAAAAAAGCATTGGGGTGGACACATTCTGACATTCCTAGTTTTATCCCATTAATTTATACACATCATATTTTGTTAAATGATAAGGCTAATCCAGTGAGGCAGCCACAACGTCGACTGAACCCAAACCTCCTAGAAGTTGTGAAAAAAGAGGTAACAAAATTATTGGTTGCTGGAATCATTTACCCCATCTATTACAGCCAATGGGTCAGTCCCATTCAAGTGGTTCCTAAAAATACTTTCCTTACAGTAATAAAAAATGAAAATAATGAATTGGTTCCAACTCGTGTGCTTAATAGTTGGCATGTCTGTATAGACTGTCACCGACTAAACCAACACACGAGGAAGGACCATTTCACTTTGCCATTCATTAACCAAATGCTAGAGAGGCTAGAAAGTAAGTCCCACTATGGTCTCCTTGATGTGTATTTTGGATACTTTCAGATCCATATTTCCCCTGAGGATCAGGAAAAAATAACCTTCACTTGCCCCTTTTTCACATTTGCCTATAGAAGGATGCCATTTGGTCTATGCAATGCTCCAGGTACATTCCAATGATGCATGGTTAGTATTTTTTCAGATTACCTAGAGAATTTCATGGAAGTATTCATGGATGATTTCACTGTTTGTGGATCTTCTTTTGATGAATGTTTGAGTAGTCTTGGTACAGTCCTACATCTCTGTATTGAAAAGAATCTTGTTTTAGATTAAGAGAAACTCTATTTCATGGTGCGACAAGGTATAGTTTTGGGTCATGTAATTTCTCGGGATGGTATCCAAGTAGATAAATCAAAATTTGATGTCATTTTTCCCTTCCATTCCCCAAAAATATAAAGTATGTGTGATCTCTCCAAGGTCATGCTGGAATTTATCGTTGTTTCATTCGTGACTTTAGTAAAATTTCACTCCCCTCTCCCTATTACTCCAAAAAGAAAAAGAATTTGTTTTTGATAACGAATGTGAGGAACCTTTTAACAAGTTAAAATGGAGTCTCACCTCACCCCCAGTAATCCAACCTCCTCGGTGGGATTTACCATTTGGGCTCATGTGTGACGCCTCTAACTATGCATTTTGGGCAGTTTTGTCACAAAGGGTCGACCGAGCTCCACATGTCATAGCCTATGCCTCACGTACTTTGGACCCTGACCAAGAAAACTACACCAAAACTGAAAAAGAATTCCTTTGCATTGTTTTTTCCTTGGAAAATTTAGGTCATACCTTTTGGGGTCCAAAGTCATTGTGTTCTCAGACCATGCAGCCCTCTGGTAGCTCCTTAAGAAACCAGAAGCCAAACCACGTATCATTCGTTGGATGCTCCTCCTTCAAGAATTCAATCCAGAAATTAGAGAAAAAAGGAGTAGAGAATGTGGTGGTTGTCCATATCAGTAGAATTCAACCATCCTTAGACATTGACTCATACCCCAATATTCCCATAAATGAAATATTTCCTGATGAGCAACTGTACCGAGTGCAAGATGCTATTCCTTGGTATGTTGAAATTGTAAATTATTTGGTAGCATATTTCATTCCTACTGATTTCAACAACAATGAAGACAGTCATCTAAAACATGAGTCTCATTGGTATATTTGGGATGACCCCTACCTTTGTCACACCTGTAATGATCAAGTCCTTAGGCGTTGTGTTCCCGATAGTGAGTTTCAGTCCATCCTTAGATTTTTCCACACTCTTGCTTGTGGGGGAAACTGTAGTCCTCAACGGACTGCTCGCAAGGTCCTTTATTATGGTCTCTTTTGGCCAACACATTTTCGAGATTCCCATGATTTTTGAAAATCATGTACTCATTGTCAAAGAATGGGGAATGTCTCTAAAAGAAATGAAATGCCACAACAACCGTTGCTCTTTCATGACATTTTTGATGTTTGGGGTATTGAATTTATGGGGCCATTTCCCAATTCCATTGGAAACTTGTAAATTCTTCTGGTAGATGATTATGTTTCAAAATGGGTAGAGGCACGATCTACAATGATTGATGATTCTAAGGTAGTTGTAGAAATTTTGAGAACCAAAATCTTCTGTAGGTTTGGATTAACTAGGTTCATCATCAGTGACCAGGGTTCTCATTTCTACAAACGAAAAATGCAATCACTTTTACGTAGGTATGGAGTTGGTCATTGAGTTTCTACTTCATATCATCCACAGACTAATGGTCAAGATGAGGTGTCAAATACAGAGGTAAATCAAATTCTTGAAAAAACTGTTCAACCCAATAGAAAAGATTGGAGTCTTCGACTTGATGATTCATTATGGTCCCACCGTAATACTTTCAAAACTCCCATTGGAATGTCACCCTATCGTCTTGTGTTTAGAAAGAGTTGTCACCTCCCTATTGAGATTGATCACCGGGCCAACTGGGCCATCAAACAATGAATTTCTAATCATTATGGTGCAGTTGATCAAAAAAAGTTGCAGACTCAGGAGCTAGAGGAAATCAGAAGAGATTCATATGAAAACTACAGGATTTATAAGGAGAGAACCAAGGCATCCCATGACCGTCTTATCCTTCATCGTCAATTCCATATTGGGCAGAAGGTCCTCCTTTCTAATGCAAGGCTGGAGTTTCATCTTGGTAAGCATCGTTCCCGCTAGTTTGGACCATACACTGTTACTAACATCTCTCCATTTGGTGTTGTCCAGGTTCAAAATGAATAAACCAAGAAAACAGTCACTGTCAATGGGCAGCAGCTGAAGAACTTCCATGAATCCATTATGGAGTCCCCGAGGGAGGAAATCCATGTTCAAGAAGCAATCTTTGAATGAAACCCACCAGGGTTTATCCTTCCTTTCAACACCATCTTTTCTTATAGTGAGGACCCTGCACATTCTAGGTGTGCAGGGATGGGTACATTCCTCGGTTAGATAGGAATTTTCATCATTTTTTTCGCCTTCTTTATGGTATTTTCACTTTATCTTATCTTGTTGGGTTCATTAGGTTTTCCATTGTCTTTCTTCTTTCTTCTCTTTTTCGCCTTCTTTATGGTATTTTCATTTTTTTCCCACAAAAAAATTCAAAGTTCCATGATTCGGTGACCATAATGTGGGGAAAGTAAAAATACCATAATTAATGGTGAAAAATAGTATCTCTATGAATTTAACATCAGGGAGTGATTTTTAGTGAATTGGTTTTCTACCAATGATATAAATGGTTGTATCACTTTGAAACATTTGAGATGATTGATGCCCCTTGTGTGAGAAGTTTTGGGAAAACCGTGTCACTAATATCTCCATACATTTTTGCACCAAACCACGAAGTATGAATATTTCATACTTAATATAAGGTAAATATATTTTAGGTTAATATTTTTCATCTTTAAATGATATTTTCATTAGTTTGTTCCTTATCCGAACTGTTTCATTACTGTACTAGATTGACCTATGCATGTGTACCTATTGTCCGGCTGTTGTACGCCCACAAAAAAAATGTGTCTTGGGCAGGTCAAACACCACTCTTCCTCAACCTTTGATCTTGTTATAACTATTTCAATTAGTGTTGTGAGGAGATCAAACAAGTGTTGAGAGAGGAGTGTGAGATTTGATCCAAATGCAACTTCATAAAAAAATATAATAAATTAGGGGAGTGATGAAATGTGCAACATATAGGGATATCTAGGTCACGAGCTTATGGTTTGACTTCTGAGAATGATTACATGAGTGGGTATTGAAATATGATTGCAAATTATGTAATATGGGTTTGATGAAAAATAATTTAAATCTGAATAATGTTAAAATAACCTAAATTAATTTGATGGAAAGTGTAAAGAATATCATGGAATGGTTTTCACACACACACATGGATATTTAGTGGAATGTTGGACTTTTTAATTCCATGCTCATGTTGGTTTCATGAATCTCTATGAATTTTATTGTGATATGATTTATGAGACATCTTTTTCCATTTTCACAAGGAAAAACTCCTTGATGTGGTTCGTGCATTGATCACATTACTTTAGTGAATTTAAATTTCCAAAAATGTTAAATTTTCATGATGTTTGGAATATATATATATATATATATATATATGCATCATATTATTTTGGATATGTGACTTTTCCCAGGAGTGCAAATGTTTAGGTGTGGGGGTGTGATCATCCCACAATTCACTGTGTCATTTTCACCCTTACACCATTGTATTAAACAGAATTTGTATTGAAAATTACAAAAATAATAAAAAATTGAATTATATGTTTGAATCTTTTATTTTATTTTTATTGATATTAAAAAGTCCAATGTTACTTGTCTTGAAAATTTCATTGAAGGTGAAGGTGATTTGGAGGGCCCATGATGATGTCCAAGAAAAATGGTTCAAACTACGCAGGATCCAAGCTCATCAGTGGGTTAATCCGCACATTGCTACTCGAATGTGCATCCAATAGGGCTGATATTTTGTAGGCCGGTCCAAACCCATTGGTCTATATGTCATATGAAGAATCCTAAGACTTATTCGACCATCTGTTGGCCTTTTCGACTAGATCTGTCAAGCACACCAAATCTGCACTGATTCAAAAGTGGTGTGCTGTGATCTGTCCATATCTCAGGCTATAGGTGTCCAATGTGAGCCAAACATTCGATGGAGACATCCATGAGGTGGGGATACAACATTTTTATTTTATAAAAGTCGAGATAATGTTTTCTGGAGGTCAAAACACCTTTGAAAAGTGGTTTTAAAAATTCTGTGCGCTCAAAACCACCTTCCCATTTCCCTATAAAATGGAACCTTGGGCTCCTCATTTGTAAGTTCGACCAGGAGGAAATGATCTGGTATTTTGGAGACCCAAATGAGTTCTCTCCTCATAATTGAAGTTCAGGAGGCCTGTATCCTCATAGGGGAACCAAGGATGAAGAGGGTGTTCCACCCGAGCCTTCTCCTCCTCTCGATGGCAAGCTAAACGGTGGAAGATCGTTTCAAGGGAAACACACATACTTGGGAGGGAGTTCCAGGACTTGATTATCTATTGGATTTGTGTTATTTTTGTGAGAATTGTTTCACTTATGTTTTATCTAAACATGTTTCTCCTCTGAGTTCATTTTTGGATTCAATTAAGTGAACCTCTTTTCATTTCAACATAGATTGGGTTGAAATTTCATGTGGGAAACATGAGTTGTTCTGATTTGGAAACACAAGGATCTTCTTTATCTCACTCATACAAAAGATATTAGTATGATTTGGTATCCTTTAATCTTTTGTTTAAGTCCAAACCTTGACAACACGATTTTTGTGTCAAGGTTTGTTACATTGTGCAACATTTTGAGAGGCAAGAGGGGAATCTAGATCTTGACAACCCTCAACCAAAGAATTAAACAAAACCATGTGAAATTTTCATAACAATGAACTATCCATGATGTGTAATGAACATTAAGTGATATCCTTGTCTCATAAATCTTAATCCTTTACCTTATTCTTTAAACTATTGAACTCTTTATGTTAAGTTATTTTCTTAAAACTGTTTTCAAAATCACCCCCCTCTTTTAGTAATCTTTATTAAAAATACACACTATAAGACACCAACGCTCCTTGATAGAATACCTAGGGACTACCCTAAGCTATAAATAAATCCTAAAAACACAACCAATTGGACGTGTCATGACAACGTTGTCATCTGACCATCCGTTTAAGGATTGTATGTTGTGCTCATTTTAATATATCAACCAAATACCCTTGAATGTCTTTCACATAATGAAGAGGTAAATAGGGGATATTTTTTAGAAAAAATTACTTATGGCACACTGGGAAGTTTGAAAATCTTTTGAATATTTAATTGTTCTAGCTCAAACACTTTAGATATATTTATTATAATAATAAAGTGGGATGATTTGGTCAGATGATTAACCCCCACCCATATGGCATTCCTACCCCTATTTGTATGAGGCAAGGAAACAATGAAGTCCATGGATACCTCTACCCACTTCAATGTACGAATGGGTAACAAATGAAACAACCAAAGGGCCTTTTATTCTTTTCTTTTACCTACCAACATGAATAGAACTTTGATACGTAATAATCTATTTCTGGTCTCATACCTGGCAATCAAAACTACTGATGAACATCATAATATATTTTTGTACCTCTAGGATGAATGGAGGAATAATATTGGAGGCTATCCTGCATCACCACCTTCCTTATAGACAACAGAACCACTTAATGGACCATAAATCACATGATTCCCTTGGAAGATACTAAAAAATCATGAGATGTCTCTGTCATAATTAATTAACTTCACAAAATAATGATAGAACACAGAATTGTGTTACTCATTCTGAATCAACTCCAGTAGAGAAGGAGTCAACTGAATTCTTTACAAGAATGCACGTCCACTATGATCCTTGGTCTCCATGTGAATCTATGCGGGGAACCCCATAAAGATCCATTCATCACTAGACTTCCTCAAAGCCTGAAATGAAACTTTTCTTCCCAAGGTGTCAGCCACCAAATTAACCTTTCCTTGGGTATAGATGTTATCAATGTCAACCCCATACAAATACTCTATCCCATGACACTACCTTAGATTAATATCCTTTTGTGAGAATTTGTAGGCTACGTTCTTATGATCATAGTATACCACAAATTTCTCCCCAAAAAGGTAGTGATGCCACATATTCAGGTCATGCATCAATTCTTCTAACTCAAAGTCAAGGGATGGGTAATTCTTTTCATTTAGTTGGAGTTGGAAAGAATCAAAATTCACTAAATTTTTATCTTTCATGAGCACAAACCTGAGGCCCATACTTGAAGAATCATAGTAAACCACATAGCCCTTCCCATGCTCTGGAAAGATAAAAAAAGGTGCAGTAGTCAACCGCCGCTTAAACTCCTCAAAGTATTCCTGACACTCTGGGATCCATTCAAACTTCACCCCATTCTGGGTGACTGTAGTCATAGAGGAAAAAATCTATGAGAAATACGTAACAAAACACCTGTAATAACCTTCTAGAATAAGAAAATACATATTCTTGAACACATTCATCAGATCTTCCCACAACATGACTACACTGATCTTCTCGGGATCCACTGAAACCCCTTTATCTAAAATCATGTGGCCCAACAACTTCACTTACCTAATCCAAAAGTTTTAATTTGAATTATTTTCAGAAAGTTGATGATCCCAAAGAGTTTCCAACCTGATATGAAAATAATTCTCATTCTCTTCCTCAAATCTAGAGTAAACTAGGATTTCTTACACGAATACCACAACAAAGTTGTATAGATACTAATGATACACCCTATTCATGAGCACCCTAAAAAGAACTAGAGTATATTTCAATCCAAAAGGCATGAAAAAATACTCATAGTGGTCATACATGCTTCCAAAAGTTGTATTCATGATATCCACCTCTCCCACTATGACTTGGTGGTCACCCGAACACATGATGATTTTCGAAAAACCCCTTTCCCCCTTCAGTTGATCAAACAAGTCATGGATTTGAGGAAAATGGTATCTAGCCATAATGGTTACATTATTTTGCTTCCGAGAATTGATGCACAGCTGGAGTGATCCATTGACCTTCATCAAGAACAAGACTGGGGTGGCCCAAGGAGAGACGCCTGGGTGAATGAACCCTTTGGATTCAAAATTGTCTAGTTGTATCTTTATTTACCTCAATTTTGTGGGGGACATAAAATATGTGGGAAGAGGTATAGGCTGTGTTCCTGACACTAATTGTATCAAGAACTCCAAGTCCCACTCAGGGGGTAAGCCTGAAAAATCATCTGGATGTACCTCTAGGAACTTATCCACTATAGAAGGTAATTCATGTAACGCCCCAACCCCAGAATCTTGGAGTCGATGCATTATTTTAATACATTGGCATGATAACAAGGAATAAACTCTCAAAGGACCTGTCAGTTTAGTAGTCTTCGAAACAAGATACATATATAAGTTCAAGACTATAACTTAAAAACAAAAACAACACTAATTTATTACATTAGAAACATCCATGCTTCCAAGATTATTCTTGCAATTCACTCTTTACTAACTTATTCATATCCTGGGAAAATGAAACATGAGAAAGGGGTGAGCACAAACACTCAGTAAGAGTAAGAAATACAACATAAGATAATATAAACATTTGGCATGGTGAATAATTTAAAACACATGACTTTAAAAATAATAAACATGAACAATTTATGTCAAGAATATGAGCTGAGTAAATAATTCCATAATAAAACATAGTCATGGGATTTCTACTAGTCTAATAACCACATGAAATATCAATATCTAATTTCATAATGATGGAATTCATAATTCCGGACATCATAACCACATAATCAAGGCCTTGTGCCAAGACTACAAATAAAATCTTGTCAAGACCTTGTACCAAGACACTAGTTTTTCTAATGAGACCTACCGATGCATCGAGAAGCTGTAGCAGGCTCCACCCATCACTTACTAAGTCCAATGCATTCCTCATATGAAATGTTTGGAACATAACATACACATTTGTATTAAAACTAGCAAACGAAATGTCAATACTTTATACACAACCCATGAATGGTATAAAAATATTACATCCACATTCATACATAACTCATTCAATACAATATGAATGATTGTGTTGTAAATGATTAACCTAAATCAAGAATAATGAAGGATATTGAAATAGATTAAATTAATCAGAAAAACTATTTGACATAAATATCCCCTTTTTCTTGAAAACATATAAAAGTCACAATATTTGTCAAGAACTCATTTAAAAATAGATTTTTGAATCAAAGTGTCCCATAAAACTTTGAAACATTTTAAAGGTATTTTAATTTTAAAACTTTAATGTACATATAAATAAATCCTTAAAACCATTTTAAAACATGGACATTAATGATAATGATTTGGAACAATAAATCTTTAAAACATTTAATGTTATATTTTAGTTAGAGTTCCTAAAAAAAGAGAGACACATGAATACAAATAATTGAGGTAATAAAAACATTATAATATCATGAGAATAAATTTGTTCATGATATACTATGTCAAGGTACATTATATACACCATATAAAAGAGAATTGGTGTATAACAACAAAAAAGTCTCAATGGAATGTAAATAGAGATGAAATCTTTTATAAAGACCGTATCTTTAGGTTAAGGATAAATCAACGACATAACTATTTGTGAAAAATATAAATACACTCAAAATGATTTTATATTTAGTTTAAATAAATAATATTACATTCACACATATTCTTGTAAATGAAACACCATTGAATTGGATGTTTAACTCAATAAATAGAGATTGAGTAAAAATTACTCGTATAAAGTTCACATCGATGACTTGAGAATTTATCAATGGAGTGATTATGTGTATCAAAAGTATATCCACACAAAGGGGATTGAAAATTAATACAAAAATAATAAATAGTGATTCCCCACATAATCTTGGAGTAATATAATCAATGAAGTATGCGTAAATCCGAATGAGTGGAAATTGAAATTGGAAATTCCCTTACCGATTTTGTAACTTACAAAACATACATCCCATGAAAGAAGGATCATAAAATGAAGATCTAAATTCCTAATAACTTAAATTATATTAAAAAAATAATAAAATCATGGTATAGTTCATACACCACAAAAACAGAAATAGTGGCAATATAGGATGAATCTCATGGGAACAAGAAGTGAGATGAAAACTCTTTACTATGTTGTAATCAATCTAGTCACATGACTAAAAGTTAATAACCAACACATGAATCATAGAATACCATGAATATAAAAATAATAATGATAATATATATAAAATGTAAATAAAAAATACAACATATTTAATAAACAAGTGGCGATTAATGGAAATCTCACAGGATTAAAAGTGTGATAAGAAACCCCTTACCTCAAGTCTGACTTGTCTTGTATGTTCTTTGTTCTTCCTAAATAATAATAAAAAGTTAATTTATACTTTATTAAGAACATTTTTCTATTTTATTATTACTTTTATATCACTTATTTACTTTCTATGACAATTAGTTAATTATTTCAGTTCATATTGGATATTTTATCGATGTTTGGAACTTGAGTCAAAAATGAACTTGTTATAATTACAATTTTTCTAGGTGGTCAAAAGGCCATTATCTTCAGAGTGATATAAATTATTTAGATATGATTTATATATATAAATTATATATCTAGTATATATATATATATTTATAATAGTACATAACATTTGGATATAAGATATGAAATGTATCGTTCATTGAGACGGTAAGCCGTACGTACGCATGAATGCTACTTTCATTTTTATTTTTTATTTTTTATGGAATTAAAAAATAATGATACATAAGAATATTATAATTTCCGTATAATATCATATATAATATCATTAATTCAATCCTTTATATGTCCTACATAAGGCATTAACGAGTCATTTCATTTTGAGGGGGCGGTAGTCCGCACATCCTCAAATGAAATTATCATGTTTTACCCATAATGGAAACCATAAAATAATGATATAAAGGGAAAATACAGAAGAATAAAGAAAAAATAAACATAATATATATATAATATATAAATAATGGTCCATATTAATGACCCCCATGAGAGGCGGTAGGAGATAATCGAATACTCATCGTTTCGTGAGGCGTTAGTTTTCCATCCACATAAATAGTATGTTCTTCACCCATTAGATGGAGGTGTGTGTTAGTGTAGTTAGAATAATTATCTTAAAAATATCCTAGTATATTGAAGATACTACTGTTGTTATAAAATAAACTAATAAAATGTGTTTAGGAGGTTGGAGAAGTTAAATAAAAAAACAAAAATAATTTAAGAGAAGTTGTTGCCTTTACTCTGGGTAATTTCCTTTGGTTTGAACCAAAAGGAATTCTTGAAGTGCCTTCTGCCTAAGGTAAGTCTTCTATTAGGAATAGGGGAATCTTGAGAGATTATTTTTTAAGGTGTGGGATGATCCAAGGTTCTTGAGATGTGTGTGGAATGGGTTAGAAGTGGTGTCCTTTTATAAGGGTTAGGAGGGGCTCTTTAGGAAAGTGTGAAAATATTATTTTATTATATAGTGATATTCGATTTATAAAGGCCTAAAACTAATTAAAATAAAATATAAGATGAGTAATGGTTGAAATAAAATATTACAATAATAATTTTACAGGTTTTGGAAATTATTTTAATATTAATAATCATATTTATTTAAATTATTTTCTAATGAGGTAAATACTACATCATTATGGTGTCACAAATAATTTAATTTATATGATGTCTAAAAAATATAAACAAAAATACCATAATGTTGGAAACACCTTTAGAGTTCCAAGGAATATTTATATTCAAAAATAAGACTTGTATAACTGCATTAACAAATTGATATACTAAAAGATTTTTGTTAATGTCATTTTTGTCTTTACGTTAAGTTAATTAAAATAAAGTATCATTATCACTCTTATGTGGCTCCATGGGGTCCCAAAATAGACCCAAGGATGCCCAAAGTTGGCCATGACTCATCCAATATGGTTAGGAAAAGTGTTAAGGTAATTTTGTATTATTATAATATTCTTTTTACCATGAATTACCCTATTTACCTTTAACCACTGTAAATAAATGTTAAAAGTTACTATTCAACAAAAAATATTTTCATCTTATTGAACCACATTTTACTTACTAATTACAACCATATATGTCATATTTTTTAAATTAAATTCATAGAATAAGTAAAATTTCATTTAAATGAAAAATCCAGTCTTTTAACTACTACTAAGTGGTTTTACTACTCATCAAAAATTGATGTTTTTCAGAAAAATACCAAAAATTCAGCCTAAGCTATATTTGATATTAAGAATTCTAAATTTATGTCTATTTTACCAAATTAAAAACATAGAAGTTGGATTAATTAATTTAAAATTAATTCCCATTGTCAAAAAATACCATTTTTTAAGAAACAATAACTATTAAAAGATTGACACTTGTTTATGTATAATTTCAAAGTGAAATTAATTCCAATGACCAAAATTGGATTAAAGGGTAAAAATATAATCTAATTTCATGTCAAAACCAATTTAAAATATAATCTAACTATATAAATAAATTATATTAAATGACAATTTTGAATTAAAATACATTATTTCTCACTATTCGTAAAAAAATGATTATTATTAGAAAAATACACAAATATCATCCAAAGTAAATTTTGATGTCCCGATTCTAAAGAATAATTTTATTTTGTCAAAATGAATATGTAAAAGGGTCAAATATTGGATTTAAAAAGGTTTCACCATTAAAATGTGGTAAAATTGAATTTATTTTTGAAAAATACATTTTTTATCTGAAAAATTGAATTTGTTCTTATAATATGTCTACGAAACACATAATACATAATTTAAAACTATATGGTGTATAGAAAATTCAAAATCTAGTCAATAATATTCATAACCTCTTTTGAACGACTTGTTTGGGAAGTCGTGGTGCGGTCGAACTCAGTGTTGCGTGTAGCGAAAGCTATTGAATTTAAATAAAATAACATACTATGAAATATTGGGGTGTTACATTCTTCCACCCATTTTGAAATTGCATCCTCAAAATTCTAAAATTGGGCTTCAGAACTTCATTGAAAGTCCCACATCAAAAAAAAGAGTTAATAAAACTATCACTTTAATAGAAATAAATAGAATTACAAAGGTCACCTGAGATAACCCATACTAGGATTCCAGGTAGGAAAACATGGATATGTACGATAAACTAAGTGTCAGGTTCTGATGGATATCAAGATAAAACATGATCAGGAGAAAGTTAACAATAAGAAAACCACATTCTGGTGATGGGATTGTTTCGGTGCGGATGTGCGTCGGGTTACGCTGTTCCGCCAGGACGCGTTCGCGCGTGCACCCGTCAACCCGAGGGGATGGGCGCGCGGCTTGTGGTCCCGCAGTCCCGCTTTCCAAGGGCGGGCGGCATCCGTCCCTTATTCAGGGGCGTCTGCTCCTTGATCGAAACCGGGATGATGGGATGTCGGCTCCTCCTTCCTCGGACGTCTCCTCGGAACTTGTCGCCTAATCCGGGTCTCCCTCATAGACTTAAGAATGTTCGTGAATCTCGTTCCCGGCGCCATATCTTCATGGACACCGGTTAATTACGCTGCTTCCGCCCGGACGTTCCAAGGAGTCTGGGCGGGGCAGCAACCTGCGGTGAGAAGGCCGGGTGGCTCTGGGTGCTGGGGGCGTGTTGTAACACTGCGGCTCTGCACGTCTGTCTTCCGTCCCTAATAGGGCTTCTCGAAGGCACGATGGCCTGAGGCATCCCGTACTAGGTGCGGGGAACTGTGTCACCTGAGGTTTTCCTCAGCTTCCCGTGTTTAACACGGGGTATGCCGCGAGTTTAACGTCCAGCGGGGACGGCATCGGACCGATCAACACGAAAAGTGGATCAGATGACAGAACCCCTTGCGGGGAACCTCCGACGCTGGGGCCAGCACATGGGCGGCTTCCCAAGTAACGCGGAGTGAAGTGAAGTGGCATGACCCCACCGGGATGTGGCGGCCCGGGTAAGGATCAGGGTGGATGATGGAGTAAAGAGCTTGGACCCCAGAGGGGCTTCCTACGTACCGCGCGTTAACACGGATCAAAGTCAACGTAGTTCGGGCATACAGTTTAACGTCATGCTGGACGTCGGCAAGCCGACTCACGAAGAGGTCGAGGCCGCCGGGCGGAGGATTGAACCGAACCACCTCGCACGGAGGGGGATGGAACGGCCGGGTGGATCACAGTTTCACGTCATGCTGGACGATAAAAGGGGAAATGGAAAAGGGGGGCTGTGGGGAGGCACCGTGGAGATACACACGGGCGGTCTCCCACAGGGGCGGATTCATAGGTGAATCAACGCAAGCGTGAACCCTGGAGGGGTCCACTGATGGACGAACCGACGTAAATACGACCGGGACGACCAGGTGGTGGGCTTGGACCTCAGGGAGGCTTCCTACGTACCCTGTATAGAAGACAGGGATCAAAGTCCACGTAGTTCAATCTGTCAGGACTTACGCACTTGGGGCAGCCCGGATACTGCAAAACTCAGTTGGAAGGGACTTGGACCGAAAGCAAAAGACACCTCGATCCCAGTCAGACCCTCTACTGGCTTCGGCAGTGGGGAGGTGCAATGGAGATACACATGTGCAGCCTCCCACGAGAAACTAGGGGTTTGTAATACCCTGCCCCCGTAGGGAAAAGCCACTCCCATTAAATCGTCCCTAAAGAGGGGCAATCCCGACATCCCTGCAGGGACGAGCGGGTGGGGGCCACATCCAAACCGGGGGGACCCTGCGTGCAGAGCACGAGATCAGGTTGCGGACGGTTTAGCGTCTTGCCAGACGAAGTACAGTTTAACGTCATGTGTTGAGGACGAGGCACTTGGCAGTTTAACGTCTTGCAGCACGGACGATGGGGGCTAGGCAGTTTAACGTCGTGCAGCTTGGACGGGTGTGCAGTTTAACGTCATGCTGGGCATAGGTTGCCGGACGAAGCACTTGGCAGTTTAACGTCTTGCAGCGCGGACGATGTACAGTTTAACGTCGTGCAGGACGTATATGCAGTTTAACGTCATGCTGGACGAGTATGCAGTTTAACGTCATGCTGGACATATATGCAGTTTAACGTCATGATGGACATATATGCAGTTTAACGTCATGCTGGACATAGGTGCGTGTCACTTCGCGCAAGCCTGGAGGGCCGCACGGGAAGACAACGCACGGTGCGGGCACCCGGGATGAGAATCATCGGGTGCCACACAGGCGGGTAACCTTAGGAGGTCAACGGGGACGACCCTGGCAGATTGCGCGCAAAAAGGAAGCTTTGCGCGCAATAATGCGGGCCGGCGCGCAATCGGGGCGGCTGGCGCGCAATTGGGCCAGCGCCTTGCGCGCGGATGCTTCAGATTGCTCACACCGGGCTTCGGATAGCGCGCGGGGGCAACGGCTCATTCTCTAATGAATGGCCACTTGAAAGAAGGGGGGGTGCGCGCAATCGGGCCGGATTGCGCGCACCCCGGGGCAATTGCGCGCAAGCGGGTTCTTTTGCGCGCAAAGGCCTTAGGGTGAGTGTTTATTCAAATGAAAGGAGCCAGCGGGGATTGCGCGCGAAGGCGGACCCCGAGGCTTTCTTGCGCGAAAGAAAGGAGGTTACCTGAAGTTCGTCATTGCGCGCGGAAGGGGTTGAATTGCGCGCACGGGAGACGTTTCGACTTCCAGCAACCTTTGAAACGTTGGGGGTCGCCTTGTATTTATAGGCAACCCCGGGCGCGGAATCCAGGGTGCGAGCGCGAAATTCTTCTCGCGGGCGCGGAATCGGGCGCGGCGCGTAAGGGAGTCGCGCGGACCCGCGGCGCGCAGAATTGCGCGCCGAGCCGGCGCATTGCGCGCATCCCGGGGGTTTTCCGCGCGGGACATCACCTTTGCGCGCGTGCCTCTGAAATTCCGCGCAAGGCCTCCGGGCCCTCCGAAACATCCTTCCGACTCCAAATATGACCTCGCTTTCCGCATCCGGAGCTTCGTTTGGGAGCAACGGACTTTTCCGGCGTCTACAGGGATAAATAGCCATTAGTTTCCTCGTAAGAAAAGTAAACATACAACTTTTTTTATTTTAAGTTCCATTTCATATGGATAAAGAATTTATTTATGAGATTGACTAATAACTTAAAGAGAAATACTTAATTTTTAAGTACAGTTTTGTCCTTTTAAAAATTCCTACCACTAACTCATCTCTTTTTCCAAATGATGAGTATTCAATATGACTTGGTCACACCAGAAGCACTAGAATCAACTTCTAGAGAATCACTTGATCCATAAAGGATAAAATATATATTTCCCTTGTCTTTAGAGACTAACCAATACCAAAATGGTTTGTACAAGATCAGATGATCCCCAAAAAGGATAATCATTTAGAGAAAGAAATACTCATCTTAATTTCTAATATTAAACCAACAATACCCAATGTTAAATAAATACCATTCAATAAAGAATTTTCCATAAAATATTTCAATATAATCCAAACTAATATAGAAACCTAAAACTCAAAATAATTTTCATACATAGTCTTTCATGTCAAATTGTATCTCCAAATAACATCGACTACTCCTAAAGTCACATACTTAAAATTAATTAACCTTTTCACATATTATCTATGATAGGTTAATAATTTCCATAAATAACCCAAATGAATATAAATCCACAATAAAATCATAGATAAAAACATACTATTACTCCTCAAATTAAATCACATAGTATTCTATTTTCGTTAGGCATATAGTGTTACCAAAAGGGAGAATATCTTCCAAAATAACATTTATCACTTAATCACCAAATAATTTTCCTACACTAAGGATAAATAGTAAGTTCCCAAAGTCAACATATTCTTGATCCATAAATTCATTCAACTAAAAAAATTAGTCATACTAACCAGGGACTTCATGTATTCCAGTGGTTAGGGATAAATCCCAATCGTACTTTGGTTGTGGGTTTGATTCTCATAGATTTGTATGACATGACAGGTTGTCACTCAGTCTACATGTTTTTCTTTTTCAAAAACTATATTTTATAACATTCCCTAAATGAGATAGAGTCTTCCAGATAATCATAACATAATTTAACCACTAATGTTATCTCATACCTCACATTTTCATCCCATAAATTAATAACTTGTAATTGCCGCAATTTCAAGATTCATATAAACCCAAATGGTTATTTATAACTATATCCACACAAAAAGATAATTATTCCATGAATATAATTTTCACATAACAAACTATAGGGTTACACATAAAAGAGAACTGTCTTCCAAAGTCATATCATCAACAAAGATCACTAATACCTCTAAACATTTTTCCATCCATTTATTTCCACATAGGTTATTCCTTGACCATGAGGTTATCCTATAGAATAGGGAATTTACTTGGGTGATGCCAAGGTCCCTTAAATTTACAAAAAATAACCGTAATTGGATTCTTAGGATCATTTTTATTTTCTTCCATAATACTATTCATTTTTGCTTTGAAATTATTTACTTTATTCTATTATTTCCCACACATAAAGTGTTTCATTGTTCTATTGAGACACTTTCGTGGGTGTCTCCATCCACATTTCTAGCATGATGGAAATTGAGCTTTCTTCTCTCCTTGGTCTCCACTGTTGGAGCTCTTATCATTCACTGCCTTTCTCTTCTTTGTTGAGTGTAGGAGTTGGTTAACATATATGTTGTTGATCATATTTTTGGAAAAGTGATTCGGCATGGAGACAATATCTTTTATGCATGTCAACATTCAGTTTCATTTCTCATTTCCACCATTGTTCCCACCTTGTACATCAGGTTAAATGTTACTACAACTTCCTTGGAATGCATCTATTATCTAAAACCAGAAAGCATTCTGTGAGTAATAATAGGGATAAAATAATTTATATAATATCATGACACCTTATTTTCAATCTAAAACACCCTAGGATTATCCAAGGTTATTTATTTTCATCTTATATTAAAATCCTTCAAATCAGTTTGTAAGGAAAATGTAAATTATCTTAAGCGTATCCCATGTGAGTGTCGAAACAAAGAGTGCAGTAAGGCCCGTTGCCGTGCGCCAAGATACCTTGGGTCAATCCAGAAACTCCTTGTCAGGGTTTTCACTCCTAGATACATTTTTACCAGAGCCGCCTCTACCTGCTCGTATCCACACAAGGATTTACTGCTTGGAAAATACACAAAATCTCTACAATACCATGATTCTAGGAAGTTATTCTATACCATTCCTTAATGTCTATATTAGGGTAACATTCTCTAATTAGAGTTTATCTAAATATAGTTTCCAAGGATTGTACTAAACATCCTCTGATACCAACTGTAACGCCCCGACCCCAGAATCCAGGAGCCGATTCATTATTTTAATACATTTTCATGATTACAAGGAATAAAGTCCTGAAGGAATGATCAGTTTAGTAGTCTTGGAACCAAGATACATAAATAGGTTCAACACTACAACTTCAAAAGAAAAATAAAACTAATTTATTCAATTATAAACATCCAAGATTCCAAGATTATTCTTGTAAATCACACTAAACTAACTTCTTCATATCCTGGGAAAATGAAACATGAGAAAGGGGTGAGCACAAATGCTCAGTAAGAGTAAGAAATATAGTGGAAGATAAAATAAACATCAAGCATGGTTAATAATTGAAAACACAAGACATTACAAATAATAAACATGAACACTTTATGGCAGGAATATGAGTTGAGTAAATAATGCCATAATAAAACATGGTCAACCGTATTCTACTAGTCAAATATCCACATGAAATATAAATATCTAATCTCATAATGATAGAATTCATAATTCCAGATATGATAACCACATAGTTAAGGCCTCGTGCCAAGACTACATATAATATTTTGTCAAGGACTTCTGTAAAGACAGTAGTTTGTCTCATGATACCTACCGATGCATTTAAGAGCTATAGCGGGCTCCACATGTCAGTTACTAAGCCCAATGCATTCCTCATATGAAAAGTTTGAAACAAAACATACACATTCGTGTTAACACTAGCATATAAAATGTCAATACCTTATCCACAAACCATGAATGTTATAAAAAAATTACATCCACAGTCAAACTTAACTCATTCAATACAATAAGGAAGATTGTATTGTAAGAGATTAACCTCAATAGAGAATAATGAAGGATATTTACATAGATTAAAATAATCATCAAAACTATTTGAGATAAATATCCCCTTTTTCTTGAAAACATTTAAAAGTTACACTATTTGTCAAGAAGTCGTTTAAAAATAGATTTTTGAATCAAAGTGTCCCATAAAAATTTGAAACATTTGAAAGGAATTTTAATTTTAAAACATTAATGTCCATATAAATAAATACTTAAAACCATTTTTAAAACTTGGAAATTAATGAGAAAGATTTAGAATAATAAATCTTTAAAACATTTAAAGTTATATTTTAGTTAGAGTTCCTAACCAAAAGAGATACCCGTGAATAAAAATAATTGAGGTAATAAAAACATTATAATATCATGAGAATAAAGGTATTAATGATACACTATGTCAAGGTACATTATATACACCATATAAAAGATAATTGGTGTATAAAAACAAAGATGTCTCAATGGAATGTAAATTGAGATGAAATATCTTATAAAGATCGTATCCTTAGGTTAAGGATAAATAAATGACATAATTATGTGTGACAAATATAATTACACTCAAAATGATTGGATGTTTAGTGTAAATCAATCATAGTACATTCACACATATTATTGTAAAAGAAACACCAATGAATTAGATGTTTAACACAGTAAATAGAGATTGAGTTAAAATTAATCTTATCAATTTTATATCGATGACTTCAGAATTTATCTATGGAGTTATTATGTGTGTCAAAAGTATATCCACGGAAATGGGATTGAAAATTACTACAAAAATAATAAATATTGATTCCCCACATAATCTTGGCGTAAAATAATCAATTAAAAATGCATAAATCCGAATGAGTGGAAATTGAAATATGAAATTCTCTTATCAATTTTGTAACATACGAAACAGACAACCCATGAAAGAAGGATCATAAAATAAAGATTTAAATACCCCATAAATTAAAGTATATTACACAAAGAATGAAATCATGGGACAGTACATACACCACACAAAAATAAATAGTGGCAATATAGCATGATTCTCTTGAGAATAATAAGTGAGATGAAAACTCTCTACTATGTTGTAATCAATCGAGTCGTATGACCAAAAGATAACAACCAACAAATGAATCATAGAATACCATGAATATAAATATAATCATGATAATATATATCAAATATAAATACACAATACACCACATTTAACAAACATGTGGCAATCAATGGAAATCTCACGGGATTAAATGTGAGATAAGAAACCCCTTACCTCATGTATGACTTGTCTTTTATGTTCCTTGTTCTTACAGAATAATAAACGTAATTTAATTTATACATGATTAAAAGAATTTATAAAGTTTATTATTCCTTTTATATCACTTATTACCTTGCTTTAACAATTAGTTAATTATTTGAGTTTATATTGGATATTTTATCATTGTTCGGAACTTGAGAAAAAATGAGCTTTTTATAATTACAATTTTTCCATGTGGTCAAAAGACCATTATCTCCAGAATGATATACATGATTTATATATCAAATATATATTATATATCCAGTATATATATATATATATTTATAATAGTACATAACATTTTTAGATAAGAAATTAAAAGTACAGTTCATGGAGATGGTAAGCCGTACGTACGCATGAACGCTACTTTCATTTCTATTTTGTATTTTAGTGGAATTAAAAAATAATGATACATAGGTATATTATAATTCCATTTTTATTTCATATATAATATCATTAATTTCATACTTTATACATCCCACATATGGCATTAACGGGTCATATCATTTTAGGGGGCGGTAGTCCGCACTTCCTCAAATGACATTATCACGTTTTACCCATAATTGAAACAAAAAAATAATGATATAAATGGAATGTAAAGAAGAATAAATAAAAAATAAACATAATATATATATAATATATAAATAAAGTTCCATATTAATGTCCACCACTAGTGGAGATAGGAGATAATCGAACAATCATCATTTCGTGAGGTGTTAGTTTGTTATCCATCGAAACAGTATGTTCTTCACCCATTAGATAGACATGTATGTAAGTGTAGTTAGAATACTTATCATAAAAAATCCTATTATATTGAAGATACTAGTGTTTTTATAAAATAATATAATAAAAAGTGTTTAGGGGGTTGGAGAAGTAAAATAAAACAAAATAAATCAAAAGAATTTAAGAGAAAGCGTTACCTTTAATCTGGGTACCTTCCTTTGGTTTGAACAAAAAGGAATTCTTGAAGTGAATTATGCCTAAGGTAAGGAGTCTATGAGGAATATGGGAATCATGATAGATTATGTTTTTAGGTTTGGGATGAGTCAAGGGGCATGAGAGGTGTGTGGAATGGGTTATATGTGGTGTCATTTTATAAGGGGGAGGATGGGCTCTTTAGGAAAGTGGGAAAATATTATTTTATTATATAGTGATATTCAGTTTCTAAAGGTCTAAAACAAATTAAAGTCTATGATAAGATGACTCTTGGTCGAAAAAAAATCATAAAATAATAATTGGATAGGTTTTGAATATTATTTTAATATTAATAATCATATTTATTTAAATCATTTGTTAATGAGGTAAATACTGCATCATTATGGTGTCATGAATAAATTAATTTATTTGATGTCTAAAAATTATAAAACAAATACCATAATGTATGAAATATCTTTATCGTTCCATTTAATATTTATAGTCAAAAATATGACTTGTAAAACCCAATTTAAAAAATTTTATACTAAAAGATATTTTTAAATGTCATTTTTGTCTTTACTTTAAGTTAATTAAAATAATGTGTCATTATCACTCTTAAGTGGATCCATTTGGTCCCAAAATTAACCCAATGATTCCCATCATCCACCAAGACTCATAAAATAAGGTTAGAACAAGTGCTAAGGTACTTTGTTATTATTATAATATTCTTTTTACCTTGAATTACCCTATTTACCTTTAACCGTGGTAAATATAAGTCAATAGTTACAATTCACCAAAAATTATTTTCATCTTATTGAACCAAATTTTACATACTAATAACAACCATGTATGTCATATTTTCGAAATTAAATTCACAGAAGTAGTAAAATTTCATTTAAATTAAAAAGTCAGTTTTTTAACTAATATTAAGTGGTTTTACTATTAATCAAAATTGATGTTTTTTAGAAAAATAACAAAAATTCATCATAAGATATATTTGATACTCTGAATTCAAAAATTATGTCTATTTTACCAAATTAAAAACTTATAATTTGGATTAATTAATTTTAAATTAATTCCCGTTGTTAAAACAAATAGCGTGTTTTTAAGAAACAATAACTATCTAATGATTGCCACTTGTTTATGTATAATTTCAAAGTGAAATTAATTCCAATGACAAAAATTGGATTAAAGGGTAAAAATATAATCTAATTAAACTTCAAAACCAATTTAAAATATAATGTTACTATTTAAATAAATTAGATTAAATGGCAGTTTTAAATTAAAATACAGTGTTTCTCACTATTCATAAAAAAATGAATATTATTAGAAAAATTCCAAAATTTCATCCAAAGTAAATTTTTATGTCCCGATTATAAAGAAGAATTTTATTTTGTCAAAATGAATATGTAAAAGGGTCAAATATTGGATTTAAAAATGGTTCACCATTAAAATGTGGTATTTTTTTTTGAAAAGTACATTTTTATATGAAAATTTGAATTTGTTATAATAATATTTCTATGAAACAAATAATACATAAGTTAAAATTTTATGGAGTATATAAAAGACAAAATCTATTTAATACTATTAATAACCACTTTTGAATGACTAGTTTGGTAAGTTGTGGTGCGCTCGAACTCGATGTTGTGTGTAGCGCAAGCTATTGAATTTAAATAAAATAACTTACTATGAAATATTGGGGTGTTACAATTCACTTCCAAGAGCACCACCATCATCCTCAATTGTGAGAAATGATAACTGAATGGAAAGACTTCCAAACTCTAGTAGTGGAGGTCCTGCACGTCCCCACTGAGGATCCCATTCCCAAAAAAATTCTTAAGGACTCCCATTAAGTGTCATGAAACTCACCTATTTCCTATATCAATTGATATGCGCTTGGAATAACACCAGCCAATACATGTAAGGGATTACATCAGAAAGGTTCATATTCAAGACCATGAAGCCCCAATCTATCTCATCCCCTGATAGAGAGAGTGAACATAAAGGGAACACTAGGCCTTGCTCCATTTTCTTACACAATAGTGTTAGCAACTCCATTGTAAAAGACATAAGATCAGTTGGTAAGTTCAGAAAATTCACAATATGGAAAAAATATAAATGAAACATATGCACCAATATCAAATATGATTGCTTCTATAGAATATGAAAACATGATCGTACCTCGAACTGTCAAATATCCTGTATCTGACCTAGTTTGTTCCTGATCCACAACATGGAGATGCGTAATCCATTCCTGATAACAACCGCTCGCATGCGGATCAGACCTAATCTGGGTCTACCCAAAAGATGATCAGTTCCTACCGCCCAAATAACCAAAAAAAGATCCCACCATCCTAGTCAGCTCCGACTGAACTGACACTCTTCGAGAGGCCACATATCCTTCCCCACTCTGGTTTGGGAGTTTCATATTGAAAAAACACTGTAAGTTCCCCATAATTCCACATCTGTGATACGATCTAGGAGGATATGTACATGCAGGTCAGGTGTGCCCTGCCTTTATGCACTGATGGATCACCATAGATCTTGCACCAGATTCCACAGATAAAGTCTTCCAGGATGGATGGCCAAAACTACCATCTCACATCTTCCCTTTCTCATCCCACTTCCTCTTATTCTCGGATGAACAACTACTACCAATTAATAACATAACCCCAATATAACCAAACCTTCCCTTGTAGTCAATCTCCAAAATAAAATCTTGATAAACTACCTCTGAATAGGTCTTTAACTTGAATAATAATACCTAAGAATAGATTTCTAGTCCCAAAACATTTTCAAAACACTCATCCTTCATCTTTTTATTGGAGACTATTTCATCTTCATATTGAACTAGCTCGGTAATGTAGTAGGCATACTCCATCACTGACTGGTCCCCCTATACAAGATCCACCAACTCCTAGGATCTAGAATTTTCCTAAACCTCAAGGTGGTACTAGTCGTTGAATACAACCTTGAATTCCTTCTAACTCATCTACTTGTTCTTCCTAGCTTGAATCACTGAGTCCCACCACCTTCAACTGTAATGCTCTAGACAAATAGAATCACAATTTGCTTCAACTTCCTCAAGAGTGTCGAGAAACTCAAACATGTGCTCGATCATCTCAAGACAGTCCTCCACATCTTGTGGATCTATGCTACCTCAAAATGAAGTGGGTTTATTCATGGGAAACTCCTAGGATTTGTCATTGTTTGGGATAGACTCATCTTCTCTAAATGAAACAGGAGAAGGAGCCGGAGCCAAAGCTGCTCCCTATTCTAGAGCCTAAATTTCCTAGACTAAAGCTTCCACCAACCTCTGATCAAAAAGTGATGGAGAAATCTCTCCAAGTTCTTCCCATGGTTGTAGGGGAACTCATAGGGGATTCATGCTACTACAAGAAGCAATAGTCAGATAAGAACATCATTAATACATCAGGTCAGAATGATTTTTTTTTCATAAATAACAATACACATTAATAAACCAATCATACCGAAGAAACACAATGATAAAACCACTTCACCCTCACCCAGTGATAATTTTTAGTCTACCACCTTCACGTTGCACCTAGAGGAGATGTCAAACCATCATCCCAACATCCCATGGTGTCTTGAAGTCATCCATGGGGTTTGTTGGCCAATCACCCTACTCATAACCCGAACTCCGAGCCTCGATTGTCCTAGCTCGTGTCTAACCAGTCTCATCCCAAATAAAATAACACGAAGGGATTAACCATGCCTCGAATACCATTTTTTCACGAACCAAATCGGGTCTTCATCTGAAATGGAATTATACCCAGTATATTGAATGACCCGAAGGGCATTCCGGATCCCCACAGGCTGGCATAAGTTCCCATGTATCATAAAAATAGCTTCAGAAGGATTTACTTTAATTTTATAAGAATAAAACAACCAAAAACACAAATAAATAAAATATGAAAATTTCAAACCAAACAAACAATAACCATTTTTTAGTATTGAGTTATGTAGTTTAAACCAAAACCCAAAGACTACCACAAATTAAGGTGACCTAAAAACCATCTCAAAATCACTAAATGGAATGTGGAAACCACCCTCAATCCATTTCCAAAACACCACACCAAGAAATACATCTAGTAACCTGATTACCCTTACCTATATCAATCATAAAAAATATTCTTACACCCAAAGGTGTATGTAGGGTGTGATCTAAGTCCCCACAAGATGCCACCAAGAAAAGGTTACATGTACTAAACATTACATGGACAACAAAATTGAAATATTTATAAATGAAATAAATATTAAAACAAATTTATGGGAAGCCTCTTTAAAAGAAAAACAATTCTATGTAAATACAACTTATAAGAAAGAAAATTTTAAATAAAAAAAATTAAATTAAAAGAAAATTCCCCCGAATTTACCAACCAAACATATTATATGCCAATGGTATGTGTGAAATTGCCAATGAGAACTAGACACGAGAAACACCCCTAGGAACTAGATATTAATAGGACACCATATTTATTATATCATAGTGAAATATGGTATAGAAACCATTAAAACAACATTATCATGAACGATCAACTAAGGGGAATCACATCCTAATGCCTAGTGGTCTCTAACCACATCACATGTTTAGTTAATATTTTCATCATCGATCCCTTTAAGTAAAAACAGGTCGTAGCCACTTTTGAATCACTAGAATTCTATCCCTAGTTCACCCACGAAGATACCTAGGCTTCCCATTTTTTCTCAAACAAGTTTCACAAGTTAAATATTAGTATTTTCACATCAAAACTCCTTTTATAAATCATTTACACATGAAAATAGTACACAAACAAGTTTCAAACCCATTATATGATTCAATAAACCATTAATGAATTTTATAAAATAATTCCAAATGATATCACAAGACTTTATACATAAAAACCCACTAAAAATACACATTTAAATAAAAAACAAACTAATAACATTCTATAATATAATTCACAACCATTGAATCATTTAATAAAGCAATTTTATGTATTATAAAAAGACCTCATATAACACAAATTGAGTTACACATGGAAGACACAAAACTGCAAGAAAAAATGGTACTATAAAATCTAACACTTAATCAATACTATCAAAAATGGTTTTCATACAAAAAATAGTAGACAAATAACATGTTAAATAGGACATGAAGGAAAAATAAATTCTTCAAATAATGTTTACACATGGAACCACGTACCTCGGGTGTAGAAATTCCTAAAAATTGGTGTGAAACCATCAAATTCACTTCAACCACACCATGAGGAAACCAAATAAAACCCTAATTCAAGAGATCAGACACACAATGTCAAGATTTATCCCCAAAAAAATGAACCCTAAACCAAATTAAACCCCGTGCAGTTCGCACCTACGATGACGGGAGAGGGGGAGCGGTATGGTGTCTGGGAGGCTAGCCACACGAGGGGAGGGTTTCCAGAGGGGCATCGTGCTAGAGATCTAGCCAAAATGTGTGGAAAATTTAGGGGAGGAATGCATCGTGATATTTCTATAGGGGGATGAGTGTGCCGGTGTGAGATCTCCGGGGGGATGGGGTGCCTACTCAAAGGTCACTAGAGGGAAGAAGGGGCGTTGACCATGGTAGCTACAAAATGGATAGAGCACTAAACCCTAGAGTTCACTGCACATTGGTTTTGATGGGATAGAGTGGGGATTTGAAGAGAAGAGGAAGGAAAAAAAAGAAAAGGAAAGGAAAAAAGGAAATGGAAGGGGAATGAGAAAAAGAAAAAAGGGGAAAAAACATAAAAAAAATACAAAATACAAAAACAACATCAACAATAATAATAATTAATGACAACAATAATAATAATATATTAAAAAAATATTATAAAAAATGCTAATATTAATAACAATAATAATAGCAAAATTAAAATATTAATAGTAATAATAATAAAAATAATATTCTTAAACAATAATATCATATTTTTATTATTATACCAACACTTAATTCATTTTATTTCTACTATTTTATTTTAAATTCACTTTATTATTTATATTGTTAATAAATTAATGAATAATAATTTTTTTGAACACCGTGTAGGCCACAGAGTAACTTGGGAAAGTCGTACAACTTTCATTGTGCTCTTCCCATGCACCGGATACTGCCAAGCATAAGAAATTCATTTATCATCAAAAATTCAAAAATTCCATCAGGCTCAGCCTAAACCTTAACAAAATAGTTCATTTCTAGATAAATAAAAGAATAAAATTGTTTCCAAAGTTGAGGTGTTACAACACAACAACTTCACAAAATAAGCTATGAATCCCCTTAAAAATAACCATTTTAAAAATTCCCTTACTTTAATATTCAATCCCTTTTTGAAAGAAAAAGTCATTTTCCATTTTGAATATCATTGTAACAAATTTTATTAAAAATACAAAACACCATCGCATTTTCCCAATATAACCTATAATATATTTAAAAAGGAATCCCTCTTTCTAAGATAAATTTTAAATTTTAAATATTCACCCATGACATCTTATGTACTATAATATATGTGTGTATCACACTTCCTCTTATATCGTCCACACATACATACCAACAATCACTTTTCAAACACATACGCAAATTTTGGAACATCCATTAGGAATACCAATTGCCACACAAACCTTTTCTCCAACAAAACCAAACATTTCCATCTTAATTATCATTTCACATTTTATAAAAATTTTAAAAATTCAAAACAGTTTCCCTTATATTATAAAAAAACCATGTTTTTCTAATTTTTTAAATCCAACCATTGTAAATAAATCCTCCTTTAATAACTCAAGAACACCCCATAAAATAAATTTAAATTCACAAAAAAAATACTAAACAAAAAACAAAAATTTCAATAAACTATCATGATGAGGAACTAGTGTTCATTTCTAACTCGGATAGACAGTTGAGAATACGATGTTTGAAGAAATCACCAACAACTAGAAGTGTCTCAAACATAAACTCGGGCTCCACATAGGTTGCTACTCCATGTAAGTCCATTGTGAAACATCAACCCACTCCCTTATTTATCCCCCATCAGTACAAACCAAAACCAATTACTCAAATCTTGGACTACCCCTAGAATGTCTAGGATTAGAACGAGCAAGAGTTTGTAACACTCTTCCCACAGCTACCTCCCAAGTCTTATTATACTTAGTCTCCATATAAATAAAACCCCAAATATCAAGGTCCTCCAATGATACCCTTTTTTCATAAACCAACCTAGATCAACCACGACAGGTCACCTAAGACAGCCTACGACAAGTCCTAAGGGGCCTTACTGATTCTCTTGGGTTGGACACTAGTGTCGAGAAACAAGATAAAACTATTGGGAATTATTGGGCCCATGGAAAGAAGATAAATAAATAAAAATTTAACTGAACAATAAAATTAAGAACTCACAGAGGATATAAAAATATTACTACACATACCTCTATGCGACCTCACATGTCATCACTAAATAAATAACCATGTTATCTTTGAGAGAGATCTAGATTGATAATAAGCTCAAACTGAAACTATATTGTAGGCAAGAGCACCAAAATGATCCTTAGGGATTCCAAACATAAACAAAACCCTTTTAACCACCTCTAAATTAATGTCCATTCGTTATAGTTTGAAATTATGACATAAAAATAAATTTTTCTACTCTTTTATCAAAATAAGTAATTACACACTCATTAAGGAAAACCACTTTTTATTTAACATTATAATACAATTTCTAAAACATATAAGTCATTTTAAAAAAATTTGTTAAAAGGAAACTCATTCTTGAATAGGCATTTTAATATTTGAAGAAAATAAAAGGTGTCTTGAAATAAAATAACCAAAAGTGACACAAAAGGAAACAAGAACATAAAAGAATTTAATCATGGGCATTTCCTAAACATCTCTCGAAGAAATCCCAAGACATACTCAGTTCAGACTCACCTGCCAGTGTATGGTGCAGCTTCATAGACTATAACCGAATGGCCTCTCTAAATTATCCAATCCACTAGAATGTCCCATACAGACTCTCAACAAATCCAGGGGTACAAAACCATCACTCGACCCTCAAGATGACGCCCTGAAATCCCATAATAATAATAATAATAATAACAACACTTTTCTAAACAAATAACATTTTTTGTAACGTGGTATAGCATCCACAACCAACAAAATTCTCATAGAAAAACCCCTATACATGATCGATATGAGAGGATCTCATCAAAAGTTCTAGTGGTCTCAATATATAATCAAAACATCACAACTCACATGAAAATCGTTTATTTCTAAATCATTATTAAATATCAACTAGGCCAGACATCACATGAGTTTCAAACCATTTTCTAAAATATATTAATGTACGGACCAAGAAATTTTATTTTAAAAACAAAATTTAGTTTCCAAATCCATTTCCAAATCCAAGTTAAAAATACACAACACACATAAAAGGTTACAAATGGGACTTCATGTCATGTAATTGTGAAACTACCCCTCGAGGTGCCAAATTAGAAATGTCTAAGATAATTTATCTGAAAAAAGACTTTATGTTTCACAAAACACACTTCACATGCTAGGAATATTTTATAAAAACTATTTTAAAACATTTAAGATATTTCAAAATTAAAAAAAACGTGTAAATAGGATTAGACAAGATATGTAATTAAATGGGAAACCAATTCCAAGAGGTGTAATCAATTTTACTAAACACACACACACAAAGAGATATATATATATATATATATAATGTAAATATTGAAACATACTTTAAAAATAATATGTAATTTGGGGATACAAATTAATGTCATGGGAATTAGGAGCCTACCAGAAAGAGGGAGTAGACCAAGATGAAACACTTCGACTCTTGAATATTTTGATGAAAATCACCCCACACTTTCATGCACATACGTTCCTATATATATACACCAATTAACCCTATGTACACATTCCCCTTTCCATGAGGGAATATGTACAAAGAAATATATATATATTTATACACATATATGTATGTTAATTAAACCCTTCAAGGAGCCACCAAACATCCTAAAAATAATTTCTAGGAACCCTAAATCACTAAAGGAACCCAAGAGAAATGTGAAAACCAAAACAACTGAAGAAAACACTTTCCTCGGACGAGAATCAATGCAATTAAACTTCAGTGAAATATGATAAAATATATAGAAAGGGGTTTCAAGAGACCCTTCCCATACCATATCATTTAAAAAAATACCCTAAATTGATTAACACTAACCATATAGTTTGACTAATCTAAATAAGGAGGTGAAGAGAGGGAAAATCGACCAAATCGAGGGAGAGGAGTAGAGGGAATGGTTTAACATTAGGTTTTGACCAGGAAATAAGAAGGAATATGATTTAAATCAACCATATGAGAGGATTCCGAGGAGGTGTGATGTGGAAAACCAATATAGAAGGGAAGGGAGGAGTCACGTGTCACATGGAGAAGGGGAGAAAGAAAAAAATGAAAAAAGAAAGAAAAAATAAATAAAAATAAAAACAAACTGGAAACCTCAATTAACAACAATTATAATATCAAGAATAATTATATTCATTATTTTTATTATTAAAAGACTATATTAAATTTAATTTTATTTCCATATTTTATATTTCTTTTATTTCATTTTATTTTTGAACATATAAAGACCACACGGTTCGGCCACACGATCATTCAGACCATGTCCCAACCCTGCGCACCCTACTAGAGAGAAGGGTCACACACACAGGATAGTCACAATATTTTCAAATCCCATGCTAATAGTGTTTCGTACCTCTTTCTAGTTACAAAATTGAACCGAATGGTTACTGCACTATTTCCTAAACATTGCACAACCTGTGTGCCTCACTACTGGACACCCAATATAGGCCGTACAGTTACCAGGGAAGGGCTGTACGACATTCCCTAACTATACTCAAATAATGAATAAGCCAAAAACCCACTTGAGTCTTCTAAAATTAAAACATTTATATAGGGGATCAACCTATTCCTCAAAAAAAAAGATCCAAATTGACACAAATAATAAAAAAATTATCTCAAAGTTCATGGTTTGATAGCATAAATGGATGAGGGAATTTATCAATGCACACACATATATATAATAAATATAGTGTAAAAATATATATAAATAAATTTAATCATAATATGTTGAGTCAATAAGGTTTCCTTATGACATTTCCATTTCTTTATGTTTTGAAAATAAAAATAGTATATCTCAAGGAAAATTTCATTTCCCATACGATTTCTCTTTTTAAGTAAAATATTCCTTCCCAAGAAATTTTCACCCTATCTTTGTTTTAATTTTTCATGATTTAATTTCACTAAACCTAACTCTTTTTATTTCTATGTGTATGATTCAGTTTCATTTCTAAAACCTCTTAATCATATAAATACTTAGATTTAACGAATTCTATTTTTATGTTCTGAAATTCAGACTTTGAATTCTCTAAAATTCAGACTCCAAATTATCTGAAATTCAAAATACAAATTCTCTAATATTCAGACGCATAATTCTATGAAATTTACAATATGAATTCTCTAAATTCAGATTAGGAAATCTCTAAAATTCAGACTCCTGATTCTCTAAAATTTAGACTCTGAATTCTCTAAAATCCAGTCTCTGAATACTTTGAATTCAGATTCTGAATTCTCTAAAATTCAGACTCTGAATTCTTCAAAATTCAAACTCTAAATTCTCAGAATACAGATTCCGAATTCTATAAAATTTAGAATCCTAATTCTCTGAAATTCAGATTCCAATGTCTCGAAAATTCAGGTTTTTAATTCTTTATAATTCTGATTCCAAATTCCATAGAATTCATGCTCTGAATTCCTCAAAATTCATGTTCCAAATTCCTTAGAATTCAGATTCTGAATGCCTCAGAATTTAAGTTCTGAATTCCTTATAATTCAGACTCTGAAGTCTATAGAATTGTAATTCTGAATTCTATGAAAAACATAATCTGAATATTCATGAAATATAGATTCTGAATATTTTTTTCCTCAGACTCACAACATTATTCTTCTTTAGAATCTGAAAAATTGAATTGGTTGATTTACCATATTTTACTTTCCTCAGTTATAGTTATGAAATGATGTCATGCATTTTTTTAACTAACTGTTGTTTGAGTGACATGTACAGGTCCCTCCGAGATTCATGGAAAAATATGACCATTCGAGGAGGGATCCAACCGTTGGAGAAATGCTTTTAAATAAGATATCATTTGAACGAGATGAATACTGATCTAGAACTCTAGATATTACATGCTGCTAATGTTATTTCTAGAGAGAGAGACTCTCATGCCTTCTATATACTGAACATCTTGTTCAGATTGCTTCGTGTGACTCTGATTGATGCTATGTACAATCGAGGGATTCCGGGGATAGGAATACAGAGGTTCCTAATACCTTAAAGTTCGAGGACTTCCTTGATAAGGAAGATAGAGGCACCGACTACATTGAATTTTGAGGGCTTGTGGGGATAGTAAGACATACTCTGATATTCTTATCATGGGATTACCCTGGTGTGGGTAGGACAATATTTCTTTAATGTATAAATCTTGGGACCTTTATCCAATGTTGTTAGATACTCTACTCATTTTGTTAAAATATTTCATACTTGTTACTTGTATTCTTTCAAGTTTTTTTATGTTTCATTTAAATTAATAAGGAATGAATAATTATCTTATACTTTCTTGTACTTTTATACACTAATTAGTAAGATTATATATGCATTAAGGTAGAATCTTTTTCTTGTAAAATTTTCTTAAGATTAATTTCCAGAACCATATTTCCTGAATTGAGCAAGTTTTTAGAACTAAGAGGTCTTGTGAATTTTCCTTGTTTAACTTTTTTAAACATAGAAATTTTTATATCAACATTAAAAGTTACAAAGGAATTTTTTACAGGATACAATTCACCCCCTCTTTTATATCGAGCATATACATCATTATTTCTATGCTAGAATTGTTATCATATGAGGTCTTTGAAATACATATATTCACATATAAGTTTTCTTTCTCATGTTTTCATTATTTTATATTTTTCCAACATAGGATTTTTATCCTTATTTACAAACATTCATTACTTACAAGTTTCTATGGAAATATTTTTTTTCTAGATGGTTGGAATAAATGTTGGTTGAATTGAAAATCTTATTCCAACTAGACCACCAATATTTGATGGGAATGATTATGAATATTATAGAGCTCATATAATGAATTTTTTTATTAATACTGGAGTAGAAAGCTTTGTTATGCTTACTAGAGATTACAAGATTCCTAATAAGGAATTAATAACTTTTACTTATCAAGAAAAGTCATAATATCAACTAAATTAAAAAGTATCCAAAACCTTGATTTGTTCAATGACTAGGAATATATATTGACAGATTTATTCTTGATAAGCTGTAAATTTTATTTAGAAGAAATTGGAGGTTAATCATTTTGGTAAATCAAGGTTATAGAAACTAGAAGAGCTATGATTAGAGCAGAATGTCCTGGATTTATATTTCCTTATGGAGAACCATTGTTCAAGTTATAACAAAGGTTTTTGAAAATTGTTAATAGTTTACAATCCACAGTTGAAAAAGGTTTAGATGATGAGGAACTTGTGGAAATGATTATAAATATCATGAACAATGAGTGGGAATCTATGAGAACAACTATTGGTAAGAATAAGATAGTATCTCAGATTACTTTTTTCGAGATTTTTGGAACTCATCTTGAACATGAGACAATAATGAATAGATATTTTGATCTAAAAAAGAAGAAGAATAGCAATGGAAGTGTAGCCTTTAAAACTAATAAAGCAAAGACTCCTAAAATTGTTACAAGATCCTAGTCGAAAAGGTTATTATTTTACCTGAATTGAGTGAAAGTTAACATTCTAAGAACTAGCTAATCTTTCCTGAAGGCTGAACAAGATAGTTGGGAAGAAATACTTTTAGTATATATATAATAAGAAATAAAGGACAAGAAATAATATGAATTTACATGTTTTGAATGCAAGAGAGCAGGTAACATATGGCCAGATAGTCCTATTCTTAAGAAAAAGGATAGAAAGGAAAAGAATTCTTATTTAAATAGATAGAAGTACTAAAAAGCTAAAGCTAAGAATGTTTTTAATTCTAATAAAAAATAGAGTTCCATTGGTGGAGACTCTTCTGATGAATCCTCGGAGTAAGAATCTTCTGATTCGAATAATCTTGGTTTACTTCCTATGTTACCTACTAAAAATAAATGTTTAATGGACATGGTACACAATGCTGAATCTATGACCAATATATCCTTGAATTCTAATTATAATGGTAGTAAATATTATGAATCTTCAGATTAATAATCTTCTTCTGATTAATATAATACTTCACCTACTTATGAATAAGTTTCTAGGTTTGCTAAGCTTCTTGGGAATTAAAATTCTAAAGTCAAGAAAAAGCATGATAATGAAAACTCAAGGATTTCTATTGTTACTAAAGAAGTATCATATCTTTATAAAGATCCTGATAAGAAAATTTATTATTTTGAAAGTGTTTCAAAAACCCTAGAGGAATTTAATTCTGATAAGTATAAAATTTTAAAGGATCTAAAAAAAGTAATTTCTAAGAAAAATGTCTTAGATACTCACTTTATTACTAAAACAATATTTTTTAGGATAAAAATTTAGTTATTAGAGTGAAGTCAGAAATATATTCCTTGATAAAGTGTTTGTCAAAATTTTACTTGGGTATGGAAAACTTTGTCAAGATGTATTCCCAAATTAGACCTCTAAAGATTAATTCTGGATTTGGTTATACTCATTCAAAACCAATTTTTTTTAATAATTATTTTGTTCCTCAAAGTACTCCATTCTGCAGTAAGTGTCAGTGTCATGGGAATAGGGAAAAAAATTGTGTCTTAAACAAAACTCAGTCTTTAGTATTTCATAAATCTTATTTTTCAATGAAAATGTGGGTTCCTAAAATTTTTCTCTCGGATGATTCCAGAACCATGAATTTTTGGGTTCCTAAAGTATAATACTCTTATTTTTAGGAAAGTAAAGATAGTACCAACATAAATACATGGTACATGGATAGTGGATGTTCCCGGAACACGAGTGGTAACACAAACTGATTTGAAAAGATTATCAAGACGAAGGGATGAATAATAACTTTCGGAGATAATGGGGAGATATTTTTTGTATAGGTAATATTTGTTTTCATTGAAAAACATTGATTTCTAATGTTTTATTTGATAAGGGTCTTAAGGATAACCATTTTAGCATAATTTAATTAGGTGATGAAGGTTAGCTTTTGATTTTTTGGAATGATAAGTGTTTAGTACCCAATTCCTAGGAAGAGGTTATTCTTTTAGCCCATAGGCAAGAGAATGTTTATACACTAAACTTAGTAGACCTTAATAGTCAAGATCTACCTTGTCTTAGTGCAATGGAAAACCATTCTTGGTTAGGAAATAGAAGGTTAGGAAACTTTGTCCTATGTAATATATGAGAAATCTATAATAAAAGACTAGTTAAGGATCTACCGAAGCTTATATTTGATTTTTCAAAAGATTATAATCCTTGTAAATATGGAAAGAAACATAAATCTAGTTTTAAATTAGTCAGTGAAGTCTGAACAACTAATGCATTATAGTTGGTGTATATGGATCTTTTAGGTCCAACACAAACTGGACACATTGGAGGAAAATATTATATATTTGTCTTAATTGATGAGTACACTAGATTTACATGGGTTTATTTTCTAACAAAGAAATCTGAATCTTTTTTTTATTTCAAAAAATTTAGAGCCCAAGTTAAAAATGAGAAAAACCTTCATTTGAAAACTATTCATAGTGATCATGGAGGAGAATTTCAAAACTATTATTTTGAAACTTTTGGTGGTTGAAATGGTATTACTCATAAATTCTCAGCACCAAGAAATCCTCAACAAAATTGTTTTGTTGAAAGAAGAAACATAATTCATTAAGATGTGACAAGAACCATGTTGAGAGAATATTCGGTAGCCAAAACTTTTTGGGTTGAAGCTGTAAGTACTACTTGTTATTCTATAAATTGTGTTAGACATTCTCTTAATAAAACTTCATATGTGTCATGGAATGGAAAAAAACCTAAACATTCATAATTCAAGGTTTTTGGTTGCAAGGTATTCATTCTAAATACTAATGATAATCTATAAAAATTCACACCAAAATATTACTAAGGAATTTTCTTAGGCTACTCCACAAATTCTAAGGCTTATAGTGTTTTCAATAAAAATACATGTACTGTTTATGAAACAGTACATGTTAAATTTGATGAAACTAATCCCTTTGTTTTTAAACAACCTCATCCTATATCATCCAATTTGTTTTGAAAAACTAATTATTAACCCTTGAAAGAAGATATTTCTGATAAGGAAAATGTTCAAGAATGTGTTTCTGAATCATCTACCCAAAAATATTTCCTATGAAATGTGGATGAGAAGGTTTTACAAAACCCAAATCAATTGATTTTTAAGAATTATTCCAGTGATAGTATCATTGGTGATGTAAATCAACCTGTAATACTTGATGTTCCTTAAGAAATGAAGTATAACATCTAGAATTTCTTTCCCAATTAGAACCAAAAAGAACTGATGAAGCATTGGGTGATGATTATTGGATAAAAGCTATGCCATATGAGCTAAATGAATTCTATAGGAATAAATTCTAGACCTTGGTTGAAATACCTAAGGAAACTTCTATTGTTGGAGTAAAATGGGTCTTCTGAAATAAGTTTGATATGAATGGAATCATAGTAAGAAATAAATCTAGATTGGTTGCTAAAGGCTATAATCAACAATAAGGAATAGACTATGAATAAACATATTCTCTATTAGCAAGACTTGAATCTATTCATATTATACTTGCCTTTGCAGCTTTATTTAACTTCAAACATTTTCTAGTGGATGTTAAATTTGGTTTCCTTAATTTTTATGTTCAAGAGGATGTTATGTTTGAATAGACTACAAGTTTTGAAGTTACAAAAGCTCCTAAACATGTTTTCAAACATACCAAAGCATTATGTGAACTTAAACAAGCCCCTATTGCTTGGAATGATATACTTATAGGGTTTTTGATTCAAAAAAAATTTGTTAAGGGAAAAGCTAGTCCAAACCTTTTTATAAATAAAGATAAGAAAAAAGTTTCTATTGTTCAAATTTATGTTGATGAAATTATATTTGGTTTAACTCCTCAATCCTAAAATGATTCTTTTGTAGATCTAATGAAATATGAGTTTGAAATGAGTATGATGGGTGAGTTTAAATTTTTCGTTGGTTTTCAAATTTCTCAAAAACCAGAAGGAATCTATATATCCAAACACAATTATATTAAAGATATTCTTAAAAAGTATGGATGACAAAACTAAGAGTTTATGTACTCCCATTGGTACCTCAAATTCACTTGATCTTGATGAAGCTGGGAAACCAGTAGATCAAACATATTTTAGGGGTTTGATAGGAAGTCTACTTTACTTGACAGGTAGTCATCCAAACATTATGTTTTCAGTATTCTTATGTGCAAGATATCAATCCAATCATAAGGAATCCCATATAAAACCAGTGAAAATTATTTTTTCTACTTAAAAGGAACCATTGGTATATGACTCCTTTATAGTTCTGGAAATGATTATGTTTTAATTTTTTTTTTCAGATGATGAATTTGGTGGATGTAGAATGGATAAGAAAATTACATTTAGAAATTGTCATTTCTTTGGTGATTCATTATTTTATTGTCCATGAAAAAAATCAATACTCAGTAGAACTTTCCGCTGCTGAAACTGAATATGTAGTAGCTAGAAGTTGTTGTGCTCAACTGTTGTAGATGCAACACACACTCACCGACTATGGTATGAGTTTTACCAAAACACAAATATTGTGTGATAATACTACTATCATTTCCTCAAGTAAAAACCTTGCACATCACTCTCGTACAAAACACATAGATATTAGGCATCCGTTTCATAGGGGTCACACAGAAAAAGGAGATATCATTATTAAATTTATCGATATGCAAGATCAACATGCTGATATTTTCACAAAATCTGTACCCTTTGATAGATTTGAATATATCAAACTGATGTTAGGAATGATAATCGTAAGGTAATATTCAATATTAACTTTTTGTTGAAACCTATCTCATTACAGTAAGAAACTCTTTTTTATAGGGGGAGTACATTTGTTTTTCAGTCTAAATTTTTTATTGTCTAAATTTTTCATAATCAAAATTTTTCATAATCAAAATTTTTTCATAGTACAACTTTTTCCTAGTCAAACTTTCCATAATCATGAGTTTCTGTAATCAAAATTTTTTTGTAGTCAAAATTTATGTAGTCAAAATTTATCATTGAAAAGAAGAATTTTCCTCATTAAAAATAATTTTCCTAGAAATTTGGAAGGTAAGTTTTCTTTCCTATGTTTTTGTAATAATCATTTTATTTTTTTTGTATTTTTATCTTGTTTAAGAAACTTTTTCAGATTAGCTTTTTCTTAAATTTGAATGTTTATATTAAAAACTTCAAAAGATCGGAACCTATAAAAATCTTTCATCGGTTATCATGTCAACCATGAGATTCGATCAAATGTTTTTTCAACCGTTGGATCAACCATGGAAGTTGAATCATCGATTAAATCTCCTATATAAAGCACCCATGATGGTTATACCACATCAGTTTTTCAAGATTTCATGTGCTGAAGTTTTGTCTCTGTACTTAAGGCCATTACGAATCTTCAAAAGTTTCGTCAGTTCAGGAGGTTCGTTGAAGCCTCTCCTCAGAAATAAATTTCAAATATTAAGGAAATCTCAGAGTGGCAGATATACAGGGAAATTTTGGTCGATTTTATGTTTTATTATAAGTATGAATCTATCATATCTAACAATGTCAAGTTGAATGGTTGGGAGAGTGTATGTGTATCAAAACCAAGAGCACAAGATCTGATGTATCTAGAGTTGATGGTAGAGTTTTATGAAACAGTTAGATTTTTTAAAGCAGGGAAAGGTAAATTTTATTTCAAGTGTTATGGAAAGACCTAATCTCCCTCATACACCAGGGAAACGAGTATGGTTGGTATTCCTTACGAAGGTGAAGCAGAGTTCTGTACTCACAAACTACCTGATGACTCTAGATATTTTGATAAGAAAAAGGCAATATAGTGTCTTTTCTTGAAAGGACTGAAGACTCCAAAGATCATTCATATCTCTACAAATCTGCAGATTCTTTAATTGGGTTTCAAGGTTTTATAACTCCAAGGAAATGGGATAAGGATACTCCAAAGAAGAGTGATATATATATATATATTGTATTTCTTGGTGAACCTCAAGGAGATAAACATGGTTAAGTATATATTGGTAACGATTCATAATATCAGAAATGGAAATCTAAATTCTTAGATTATCATGTATCACGCTATTCTTTCAAATAGTATAGTTCTTTGCCTTCAGTCATTCAAAATCCCATGATGTTCAAGGACGAGAAATTAGAATGTGATGTTGTTGAGTGATGACACCTTAAGGAGAATGAAAATTGGATTTTCCAGTGAATATGGACAATTATATGATCTTTCTGAAGAATAAATATAAGCTTTTTCAAATAAGCTGGAAGTGGATAAAACATATAAGAATGGTGGAAGGAAGATAAATACTATGAAGCTAGAAGAGAAAACAAAAACTCTTGTGGCCAAGAAAACTCAGTCAGCACCAACAAAGCTAATGAAGAAAAAAGCTTATCATACTGATGTTGTGGATAATTGGAGAGAAGATAAGAAGAACAGGAAGGAAGGGGAGACTATGTTTGTATTGGACCCTACTATGGAAGAAGCAATGATGGAGAAGGCTGTTGAGAATACTGAGAAGCAACAGAAAGAGAAGAATCAAAGGAAGAAGCTATCTGAAGTTGAGATTATATAATCACCTCACAAAGATGTTGAGAAAGCATCTGAACAAATTCCAGTACCAGAATCATTTTTTATAGAACCATTACTAGAGACTGTAGGAACGAAAGTGGTGGTTTTGGAATCACATCATGAAAAAAAAATTATTGAAGAAGTATAAGTGGAAGAGGAAATAGAAGAAGAAGAAGAATAATAATAAGAAGGAAATGAAACTGATGATGTAATAATTGAAGTTGAAGACTACCATGAGAAGGAAAGTCCATCTGTAAAATTATTAATCTGGACTTATCAAACCGAATCCTCAAAAATTGTTACACCTAGAAAAGATGAGAAAAGTGAAGAAGTGAATAAGGCAACAGATGATGAAAGTAGTAATCATGAATTATTCATCCATAAGATATAGTGGCTGATGCAGATAAAGAAGAAGTCGAGGGAGATAAGATTGTTCACCTATCTGATAGTGAGCATGAGTCTCCCAAATAAGAAGACATCATTTTGAGAGATGAAATGGGAACGAAAGTGGAAGTAGATACACGTAGTAAATATGTGGTGAAGAAGAAATATGATGGCGCATAATCAAAGAGGAATGTTGAGGATATAGAAAAAGAATCATCACCAACATAATAATCAGATTCAGAATCATCTTCCCCCAGACATGAATTCATTGTTCAGTCATTGAAAAAGCTAGTTGGTCCTATTCCTTTATTCCCAATCATAGATTCAAGATGTCAGATGCTTCATCATACGATCAATTAGAAGTAAGATTCGGTTTCAATGGTGGTGGAAAAATTTGTTGCACTAGAGGCAGATTCCATGCCCTTCCTTAATTTTTATGAGGCTCATAAAAGATCACGCAAGAAGATGAAAAGGAGGTCAAAGAAAACGATTGAAGAAATGAGAATATTTGATGAATTTCATGATAAAGTAATGGATGAATTTGATACCAAATATGGGGAGATCAAGGACCTTTCAAATAGTTTTGTGGAAAATTTTGTCCTTGAAGAGACTACTCAGAAGCAGGAAGTTAATGATTTTAATGGCAAGCTAAATTGTATGGAGATGAATTGGAAGAGGGAAAGAGATCTCAGAATAGAGATTGAAGAGAATCATTCTAAATAAGAAGAATTCTTGAATGTTTAGGAATAAATTTTTAAGGATAAGGAAGGAAAAATTCAAGTGTTAGAGAAGAAAAGTAAATATCAGGATCAGTTACTAAAGAATGCAGAAGAGGATCACAAAGAGCTCAAGAATCTAAAAAATATTGTGATGAAATTGATGTCGAAGGAGAAATAAGGATAATTTCATTCCATTCAGATATTTTATTGTATTTTCCTCAATTAAAAATACTTTCAATCTTAATGGAATTTTTTTTGTTCTCCATATATTTGGTTATTTAGTACTAATGTTTTAGGTACCAATTATTCTAATCCCTCTATTTCTTTTTGAAATCAAAAAGGGGGAGAATGGAATGATAAAAAGAATATAAAGTAATGAAGAGATTTCCCTAATTAAGGGGGAGTTCATAGAGAGGAATTTTATTATCAATGGTGTTTTTCAAATGCAAGAAAATGAAAAATCTCATTCAGGAAATCAATAATAAAATCCTCAGTGATTCCAAAGCCTAATGGGGAGTTAGTCGTATTCACTATGATCCATAGGAAAATAGAGATAAGTATTTTTTTTCAAGAGCATAAAATTTCTAAGTCCTTAGATTCATTTTAGTAAGGATGTTTTCAATTTATAAAAAGGGGGATATTGACTAGTAAATAGGGTTTCCTTATGAATTTTCTATTTCATTATGTTTTGAAAATCACAAAAACTCTTTCTCATGGAAAATTTCATTTCCCATATGATTTATCTTTTTCAGGAAATTTTTCCTCTTCATGGAAATTTTCTCCCTATATTTGTTTTCATTGTTCATGATTTAGTTTCACTAAACCTAAACATTTTTATTTCTAAGTGTAATAGTTGGTTTCATTTTCAAAACCCTTGAATCCTATAAATACATGGATATAAAGAATTATGTTTTCAGATTTTGAAATTCAAACTACGAATTCTCTGAAATTAAGACTCTGAATTCCCTGAAAATCAGACTCTGATTTCTCTGAAATATAGACTCCGAATTATTTGACATTTAGACTCTAAAATCTCTAAAATATAGAGTCCAAATTCTCTAAAATTCAGATTCAGAATTTTATGAAATTCAGACTGTGAATTCTCTAAAATTTAGACTCAAAATTCTCTAAAATTCAGACTTCGAATTCATTGAAATTCTAACTCCAAATTCGTTGATATTTAGAATATGAATTCTTTAAAAATCAGACTCTAAATTATATTAATCCAAATTTCAAATTTTATGAATCCAGATTATGAATTCTCTGAAATTAATACTCTGAATTCTTTGATATTCATACTCTGAATTCTATGAATTCAGATTCCAAAATCTCTGATATTCAGATTCTGAATTATCTGAAATTCACATTCTGAATTCTCTGAAATTCGGGTTCTGAATTCCTCTAAAATCAGAATCCGAATTCCTTTGAATTCAGTCTCCGAATTCCTCAGAATTCAGGTTCTAAATTCCTTTGAATTAATACTCTTAATTCCTCATAATTAAGGTTCCTAATTCCTTAGAATTCAGAATCCAATGTTAATAGATATCTGATTCCTAATTCCTTGAAAAACAGAATCCAAATATTCATGAAATATAGATTCTGAATATTTTTTCCTTATACTCCAAACTTTATTCTTCCTTAGAATCTGAAAAATAGAATTGGGTGAGCACCCATATTTTACATAACACTATTATAGTTATAAAACAATGTCATGTATTCTGTTTCTAACAAACCATTGTTTGAGTGACACATATATATGTCCCTCTGAGATTCAAGGAAAAGTATAACCATTGGAGGAGGGAGCCAACCATTGGATAAATGCATATAAACAGGAGCTCATTTAAACAACCTTAATACAGGTTTAGAACTCTAGAGATTACATGCTACTGAAGTTATTTCTAGAGAGAGAGACTATCATGCCTTGTGTGTACTAAACATCTTGCTCAGATTTCTTTGTTCAACACTGATTGTTGCTGTGTACAATCGAGGGTTTCTAGGGATTGGAAGACAGAGGATCCAACTACCTTAATGTTCGAGGACTTCCTCGATAAGGAAGATAAAGGTGCCGACTACCTTGATGTTCAAGGGATTTCATGGATAGCAAGATAGACTCCGATATTCATATCGAGGTCTTACCCTAGTGTTGTTCAGATAGACTTTCTTGAAAGTATAAATCAAGGGACCTTAATCAAAAGTTGTTGGATACCCTACTATTTGTGTTAAAAGATTTCATACTTGTTACTTGTATTTTTTCAAGTTTGTTTTCCACTACATTTTGATTAATACGGAAAGAATAATTATCTTATACTTTCTTGTAATTGTATACTCTAATTAGTAAGATTCTATATGGTTTAAGGTAGAATCTTTTTCCTTGTAAACTTTTCTTAAGATTCATTTCCAGAACCATATTTTCAAAACATAACAAGTTTGTAGAATAAGAGGTCTTATGAATTTACCTTGTTTAAAATTGTTAAACATAGAAAGTTTTATATCAACTTTATAAGTTCTAAATGAATTTTAAGGGATACAATTCACACTCTTCTTATATATTGAGCATCTACATCATTATTTCTAACCTACATAATATTCATAAATTTAATGTTTATATATTTTAATATTAATATATATAAAATTATATGTATATTTATATTTATATATATACCACAATGATTTCATAAATGGAAATAGTCATAAAAATATTATTTGAACCATAAAAGTTATAAAAACATGATTTGAGAATATAATATTTATATAAGAGTCAAACTTTTCAAAAAAACATGACTATTGTATAAAATTTTGTGCAGAGAATCCTGTAACATAAGTGGTTAATAGAAAATAATAACAATCATGAATACTAGGTTTTTATTAATATTAAATCACCTAGGTGTGTGAATTATATGAATTGATTTAAAATACACCCTAATTCTAAGATAAAGTTTATTTATAATAATGTCACCCTTTGTCAACATTTTTTGGGTTGATAAAGGGATATTTTTTAGAGTTCTTATTTTAACATTGATAAAATCTCAATGAAAAAAGATATTTTATCTTGGGAAGCCAATGAGGTTCAAAAATAGTAACTCTTTGATGATTATTTATAGATAACGTTGTCCCACTAAGCTCTTTAAATTATTATTTCACATTTCAAATATATATATATATATATTTAAAGATTTTATTTTGTGTTAATTTTTTTTTGGTTATTTTTTTTAATTAAAATCACAATAATACACACACACAGACAAATATATATTGTTCGTATCATACACACATACAAAATAATTAAATATTTACATTGTTAGTATATATATAATAATATAAATTTATATTAAAAAATTTCTATATAATTATTAAAAATGAATATGTTAACATATAATTATGTATATATATACTATTAATAATGAAATTTAAATATAATTGATATTTATGAATAGTAATTATGAAATTTTATTTTCAAAAACATAATCTAATTTTAAATTTCAATTATTTCATTCATAAATTAATGTTATTTTTTAGATTTTATAACATTTTAATTTTATTTATTGTATATACTACACACAAACATTCTAAAAACATACATTAATAATATATATGATAAACATTTAAATATTTTTTTGAGAGTTTAATTTAATTTAATTTTATATATTATAAATTATATATATTTATAAATGTTAAATTTTATAAAATGTAGTAATGAAATATATATATATATATATATATTAAAATATTAATTATTTGAAATTTATATTTTAATTTAAATTTCATTTTGTATTCCATTTTTATAGAAAATAAAAAAATTAAAATTAAAATCATATTTCTCATTTGAGTTACAGAAAATTAACTTTTTATTATAAAATCACTTTTTAGGAAAAGTGAGAAACCGTTCCTAGTTTATCCTGAGGTGAAGACTCATAAGAGAATGCAAAGCCATCAAAGAAAAGCCTTAGACTATTAGTACGTTCCTCTCTATAATGATTCCAGTTCATAAGCCATAACTTTGTAGTCTGGTCGTTGCTAATAACATCATCAAGAAGACATGCCATTTTATACTAGGTTCGAACATACTCTTCTTTGCTGATTTTTCCATCATTGAAGACTCTCATCAGGATCATATCTTGTTTGTCGATCCAATTCGTCTGCTTGCTGTTGACCACAAATTCAATAGGTCTCCCTATCATCTCCGCCTCTTCCTGTGGTATTTTGACATAAAGAAATTCCTCCACTATATAGTCCTTAGAGAAGAGGATAGGATCTTTAGAGTCCTTTTTCATTCCAGTGAATTTATCCTTGTCTCTGTTTTCCTGGACTATATCTTGAGGCTTATCCTGTAAAATAACCGTGAGGGTTGAAGACATGTCCTTCACACATGTTTTTAGTTTTTTACCTGATCATGTTTCCATAGGTTTTGGTAAATCAGAGTAGTCCTTGTGCCCTTTCCCCTTCTTCTTACGAGGTGTTTTCTTATCCTAAAGAACCCTAGTATCCTCCTCTGACTCCACACATTTTGTAATTCATCCATTCGTGTCATTGGTTGTATTCTGAACAGGCTCATTTGTGTCCAAACACTCAAAGTAGTTTTGAGTCTGAACACCATTTTAAACCGGAGCCTTCCCCGCTGTTTGAATGTTGACCCCTGAAATACTATGCTTGATTTGAGGTTCTTTATCCACCCCTTCTAACAATAACTCAATTTCATTCCTAGGTAATATCTTACCTTCTGCTTGAGATGCCTACAGAGGGGATTCAAAAATCCGCACTGAAATACCAAGGTCTCGGTCCCTTATGTCCTCCTTAGTCCGATCAAAATTCCCCAACATAGCGAGTTCCTCGACATTATTTACCATAAGGCTATTCTACACTACCTTTCCCACTGAGTGATTTTTCAATATAGAATCATTATCCATCCTACCCTAAAATGTCACTTTCCCCTGATGACCATCCCATCTACATACACCAGCCGAGTGACCTAGTCATCTGCAAGTCGAGAAAAACTCCACCCAATGATCGAAGACCACTGGTTGTTTACACCGAACATTCTCGCCAGCTTCAATCCACACCGATTTAACCCGCGACCTTGACAAATACACCTCCAAACACATGCATGGGTTGATAGGATGACATACAAAAGTATCACGTGAATCCAAACAGTGGAAACGACCCACATGATTTCCTAACACACATAGAATTGAGGGATTCTGAAATGGTAGAGGAAGTTGAGGAAGAATAACCCAAAACAGAACTGTACGAGAATCACGATTCAAGTATAGGTCTTAGATCCACTTAAATAGATAGAAGACACATCCACAACATTTCCTTGGCACACATGACAGAGTATACACAATGTCCTCCGATGAAGCACATCGCACCATCAAATGCCTTTATCAAGTAGACCAACAACTGACCATTCTTTTAAACCCCTATGAATGATAACAAACCTGTCAAATTCATCCACCGAGGGCCTCTTGTTCATAAATTGGGAAACCAGTGTTAGATGTAGTAAAATCTTCACCTTCGTAAGCTCCCAAACCGACAACAGAATCACGGAGTCTCCTTCCCAAATATCAGGGACCTTCGGGTCAAGGATAATCACTACAAAGCCCAGAATCGTAACTGGATGGGTGAAGGGATAGAAATCACGACTCTAGACATTATGAGGAAGTCGGGAATCCCCCCCCCCTCACATCGACAAGCAGCGGAGGGGGAAGCTCCGTCAAACCCATTAGGGTTAAGCCATCGTCACTTCAAGCCCCTACGCCCGATCCAACATTTCCATGATGAAATATAATGATATATATTAATTTTCATTAACCAGTTAATTATTATATTTAAATAAAATAATTATTAATTAATTTGAAAAATATAATTTTAACAATATTGGAAACAAATATACTAAAATATAGGTACATACATATTAATATATTTCTTAATACATGTAATATGCGGGGTAAGATTTATTTTCTAAAATATACATTATACTATTTTGAATTTCAATAAATTTATATTTAAATATTAAAAATATATTTTTCTGTATTTAATAATATTTTAATTATTGTAAATATATTTATATTATAGATCTTATTTTATAAAATATACATTGTAACATTTTTAGATTCAAATATTTTATATTTAATAATATTTTTTTGAATATAAGATGTCTTTAAATTTAAGCATTATTAAATATATTTTATATGTTTTCACCCCCATATAATAATAATTAAAATTAAATTTTAATGAAAAATTTCAATATGTTATCATAATGTAAAAATTTAATAAGCACACATAATATATAAATATATCAGATTTAATTAAAAAAATTTACCTTTATGGAAGATAAAATAAGTACTAGTAAATGTATATATTTAACAACAATAAAATTAGCACATATAAAGGTTACTTCTATTAGTTCTTATGAAATTCAATGGAAATGAAAAATGAATAATTTTCATATTTCAGTTGTAGTGCTCACACACATAAAAAATATAGTATTATTTTATTTCTATGGATTAATAAAGGCAAAATATTTATTTAAAATTAACATGATTTATGTTTTGGATTTAATTTTAGTAGTATAACCATGTGTTTAAGAGTATAGAATACATCTTATATTTTATGATATATAAATTAATGTTAAATTTTATGGATGATAATAAAATATATGACATTTAAGAATAAATATAAATTATTTATGACATGATACATTAATATTCAGAAAATATTTTATTAATTTTAATGCTTACTTTTGTTAGTGAATGATTTAAAACTAAAAATATAAATATTTCTCATTTAAAAAATATTTCATTAGATTGGAAATTTAATTCATAACTATTTTTTAAATTAGTTTAGATAAAATTGGTCAACAAAATATATCATAGATTTCTTGTTGAGAAAAATTAATTTTTGATAAATTTCTATAAGATAATACAAGAAATGTCATTTGAGTGAATAATTTGATTAATAAAATAAGGGATCTAATAACCTATATTTCACTAAATATTTCACTTTTTTTTGAACAAGTAAATGTTATTGGGAATCATTCTGCTAAATAAACTCTCAAATATATAATTTTTTTAAATAATTCAATGTTACACTAGTAAAAAATATTGACTTTAAATTTTGGCGTTGAACCCATAAGTATTAAATTAAACCTAGATTCTATATTTCTATAAATGATAGATCACTAAAAACCATTATATTATTATGATTTTAATTATATGATTATACTAATATATTCGAAAACATTCTAAGAAAACCACATTAAAAACCAAAATTAATATTTTTTTCCTAGAAATAAGTAAATTCCATGAACAATTGAATTACATTGAAATTAATAAAGGTAAGATTATTTTTTTAAATTTCATATATATGATCAAGTTATTTTATATTTCCATAAACATTAAATCTCTCAGATTCATGAGAATTAAAAAATTAAAGTGTAAGTGTCAGGAACCGACCCACCATGGCCCTCATATTTGATGATATGCTGATCCTGGCAACCAAAAGCTTGCATCCAATATGCCGAGTTCTGTAGACTACTGATGAGTAGGTATATCACAAATATGGGAGGCATTATCCAAATGTACCTATATGCACACACACATCTCAAAGTCCTTACAATGCTGAAAGGTAATAGACATTGATACCATAGATAAGGCATAACATATATCCCACATTAGAGTAGGAAAATATAATGGAAAGAATAAGAGCTAAATACAAGCCCACCAAAACTAGAAATAATGTCCATTCTTCTTACAAGGATAGGACCAATGTCAAGTACAACACCAGTATGAACCTTGGTCTACCTCACCCAAAAATGGGCTCCACCTGCTCCTGGTCCTCCTACGACCCTGTCAAAAGGCCTTTCATTTACATAAGTAAAGAGATGTGTGGTAATATCCCATAAAGGGGTGAGTATAAAAATAACCATTATAAAACCTTGAAAACACCAAAAATAAAGCATCATGATTAGTTACAACAACAATACACATGTATGTAAATCAAGATATGAGTTATAATGAAAATTCAAATAGATATACTCATAACTGACAAGTCTTAATGAGGTTGAAACCATACTACCATCCATATTATTCTAATTGTGGCTTTAAGGTAGATATCATTTGGGAGAATCCACTCCATGAGCCATTCTATCAGTGATGATGCTAATCAGAGAGGCCATTTTCATCAGGTATCTATAAATAATTACTCAATATATATATATATATATATATATATTTCTAGGTTGGGGATCACACACCCAAGGTAACTAGGGGATACCAAAAACCCTTGTAGAGGTTCCTACAAAGTAGGAGATCAATGCCTTATGTATGGTGGTCCTGCTGATACCATGAACCCAACCTAAGATAAAGTAGGAATTATGGAGGATCCCACCCAGATCACATAGAGGGATACACCAAACTATATAAGATTAACAAATCATAAAGGTTATCACAACCCTATATTCAGGTCATTCCTACACACTCTACCATCACTTGTATTGAATAAGGAATCATACTCAACTGAACCTTGTCGAAATTGAGGAAACAAATGTGCCCGAACTCACTTAGAGGATGTACATGATGTTTATAGAGGGTACACGATGCTCACCATTAGTTCCATACCTACATATTTCCATGATAGTGTTCCTAATATTATTCCTATGTACTTTGGTCCATGCCTGTGTACTTGTCCTTTTCCATGTACCTCGCTGTGTATAAGTGCACAACTGTGCCTTTGTTCTCTTCCCATGGCTGCATTCTCAAATGTGTCCATGCCTATGTACTATCTATGATACGAGCCAAACCATAAGTACTAGGTCATAGGGAATTTAGTTGGTACCACATGATGTGTGATGTTTTTTTGTGTAAATCTTATATCCATAGACGAGGGACTACAAGTTGTGTGCTCTTCAATGTACACATAGTATGGTCATGTTTCTAGAAAAAACCAAGGTTGTTCTACACATATCCATCTATTATAAACACAGTCAATCCTACCTCAATTTCACTCAATAAAAATATGTATCTCGGTTGAATGAGTCTTTTTTCTCTTCTTATTGGAATCTCTCATTCGATCTAATTAAATCGCAACTACCATTCCACAATTCAATCATTGTATGTCAAACCATGAATTGGGATTTTCTAATTTGGTCTTGATCCACCTCAAATAGTCCTCAATAATTATCCCACCTCAATCACACCTTTGATCATGAAACTGACCCACAATATCAATATATGGCACTGAAGAATGGTCATGAAATGATCGAATAACCAGTATTCATTGAACCACCAAACAAGGAAATATTGATGATGAATCATGTGAATAAATGGCTGGGAAATTATTGAATAAAAAAAATGAGAAATTAACCTTATCCATTGTTTGGTATGGTCATGATTGGTTTCCATTATAATAAATAATAAAGAGAAACAATAATCAACAAATAATAATTTCCCCAAATCTCAGCTTAATAAACCTTCAACCCCAACACAACCAACTCATGAATCAATCTGTCTGTTGATTTGATTCACGTTTGTATCTTCATAGTCAAATGGGGAAAATAAACCATGAAAAAATGTCCTATCATAGGTTAGGATTAATCACTAATGAAGAATGAATTTGTGTTTCCATTATTGCTGAGATCCTCGAATTCCATTATCAAAAATGATGCTAGATCTATTGTCATACTCCATAATATACATCAATGGATCCTATCAAAATACTATGTTTATGGATATAACTGTAGAGACATAGAATAACCATATATTTATAGGGAATAATTGGGTTAATCTTTTAATTAAAATATTTCATAAATATATTTAATTTTCATAATCATTTATCTTATGGTAGAAATAAAGTAAAAACCCTGACACTGACATATAGTATATCATGCATAGGGTAAAAAATATGTTATAAACTCAAGTAAAAACATATATTTACCATATGAGTTCTCATCCATGGGTTATTCCACTATTTTATAAAATCTATGTTTCTATATTATAATATATTTAACATTTAAATAATATCAATACTAGTATTCTTTGATCCCTATAATCTCATGTTGTTGTGGTTCCTGGCTCTGTAAATATTATTAAATTTATCCAAAATTTTTACATAGAAAAAATATAGATGCTACATTCTACCCACCTTAGGTATTTTCATCCCAAAAATTTAAAAGATACTACTAAAAAATAGGTGTGTACTGATCTCACATCATGGTCTCCCACTCCCAAGTCCTCTTCTAAATATTCTTATACTGCCACGAGACACACACCAAGGGAATAAATCACCTTAGAGGATCTTATTCTACCAATACTCGAGCTCCTATGAGTACTCTATAGATGTATATACATCCTTTATGACTATCTTTACCTAGTCGATAACATGCAATGGGTCATTAACATGTATCCTCAGTTGTGACGTGTGGAAGAAATCATGTATTGTTCTATCTATGGTGATATGGACTGGGGGTATTCTACCATTCTGACCCTATATAATGTATTGAAACGGTCAATGTATCATAAAGAAAACATGACACCTCTACCAAATATTTTCAATCCACATTGAGGGGAGACCTTTATGAACACATTGTCACCCAATTTAAACACCAAATGCCTCCATCATTAGTCCATATATGACTTTTTGCAGCTTTGGGGAGTCTTCATCCACTCCTGGATGATCTTCACCTTCTTTATTTTAACCTACACCAACTCTATGCCCATGAGTGAAGAATCCCCTAGATTATTCCAACCTAGTGGTTACCTACTGGGTATACCATAAAAGGCCTCAAATGGTGCCCTAATTATGGTAGAATGGTATTTGTTGTTGTACACAAACTCCCCATAGGTTAGGTGATCCTCCCATCTTCATCCAAAGTCCAACATGAAATACCACAACATATCATCCAAAAACTAAATGGCCAGCTCAGTATATACATTACTAGGAGGGTGAAACAACATTCTAAAATGAAAATGATTCCTAAAGTCCACCAACAATCCTTTACATAATAATGATATGGAGTGAGTATCATCGTATGAAATGATCTTTGAGGGAAATCCATGAAACTAGACTATATTCTATACAAAAATACATCCCATTATCTCTACTGAAATATTCTCTCAGGTATCTAGGAAGTGGGATGACTTGTTGAGTCAGTCTATTATAACCCAAATTGCATCTTATTCTCTATAAAATCATAGAATCCCTATCATGTGGCCTATAGATACACAATTTTATTTTCATACTGTATCTTCTATGGGTTGATCTAAACCTTCTAGAACCTAATTCTTTGTCTTCACCTGCTGACAAGTTATGCATTGAGAGAAACAATTCAATACACACTTATGCATACATAGCCACCAAAACTGATACCTAATGTCACAGTATATCTTTTCAAACTTTTATGAACTACCAAGGGTGGTGTAAGAAACTCATTTAGAACCTAATAATTCAATATCACTAGTTGCATCCTCTATCATTTGAAAAGTATGATGTTATACCCACCTACATAAAATCTATAAAGATCACATACCTTAGTTATCTAAGTATGCAAGATATCTCATTTGGTATCTCCAAGATTATAACACCTAAAAAACTATATAAGTCAGGGGGTAATATCCATAAACAGGAGGTAAGATGCACCATCATCATCCCCTAAGGACAAAAAATTTAGGATAACTACTCTAACAGCCTAATTAGAAATTGTGAATAATATATCATGATGAGAGATTCTTCCACCATGTTTCCTATCTTGGTAGTATAGATGAACTAAAAGTCATAATACGTTAGGAACTCTATCCACCACCTTTTCCTCAAGTGTATATCCTTCTAACCACCAAATATAATTTTTTTTTATTAAAAAACCACTTTAAGGGAAAGTGGGAAACCATAGTCCACCAAACAAGAACTACTACGTGCTAAAAGAGCTCACAAAATTATTAAACACCAGGCTAAGATTATTTGAGTCAGAAACTCTATATAATTCCAAGTGTAGAGTACTAAACTGGATGTCTAGATCCTCCAAGAAAAGTTCTTCGAGGTGGGTAACCATTCTGTCCATTCTCTAAATGAATTCCTCTAAGGTTATTTTCCCATGATTAAAGCCTCGGGAGATGATACAATATTTCTTGTCTATCCAAGATTTTTTCTCTTTAGAGGCCTCAACTTGCAACCATCATTCATAGATTCTTAAAATATCTTCATTTGAGGATTTGGGACAAATAACATCCTCTGTCATTTCTTCCTTGGAGTGGAATATGAGCCTTAAGCACTTCTCTACCTATTTTTCCATGACTCTTGGTTCTCTACTTGGATCACCTCTTTCCCCGACTTGAGGGGATTTGATTTCCTTGCACCCACCTTTCTTGGATGACCTGGTTTCCATTAGTTTAGGCATGTAAGAATAGTACTTGAGAATCTTGTAGTTAGAACATAATATAAACCATCCACCAATAAGGTATTATCAAAACATCTTTAGGGAAAAGACTATTGTTTCCAACTCTAGACCCTAGGGAAAATAGTTCTTCTAATTTGGTCTGAACTAATAAGAACCATAGGTAATCATCGTACACCATTTCATTATGAAACATCCATGCTTGGTCCCTGAGGCATCACCGAACAATTTGTACTTTACACCCTCCACTAGAAACCTATAGTTGGGTGTACTCATTAGCCTCTACCTCAACTCCTCACACTATCACCTCTCTATCAAATTGAAAGGAATCCCTTTAAAATAAATGTTTCCAAAGGTTTTGATATCCTATAGAAATCAAGCATTGATATATATAAGTATTCTCCAACATATATAAGCAATTCACCTCCATCACACTCTTATATATCTCCCAAGGTAATACTACCTCAATATTCACCCGTTACACACACACACCCACTGTTGAGATGATATATCCTAGAAATTTGACATATAATATTGAGAATTGACACTTAAAGATCTCTCTAAAAAGACTATAATCTCAGATAATGTCTAGTACCATCCTCTAGTGTCTCAGATAACCCTCCTTGGACACCAAGTAGATTAAAATATTATTAATGAATACCAATAGAATAGATCTAATAAATGATGAAAGACACAATTCATGATTCCTATAAATAAGAATAGGACATTATTAATTCCAAAAGACATCACAAGGTACTTATAATTACTATAGAGACATCAAAATATGTTCTTCAATATATCCACATTTGGTACATGAAGCTAGTGATAACCTGATCTAATGTTAGTCTTCTAGAACCATCTGACACCTATCAATTGATCAATGAGGTCATCGATCTTGTTTATTGGGTACTTATTCATCACAGTCACCTGGTTCATGTGACAATAATCTGCACACATCCTAAAGCTCCTGTACACCTTTTTCATGAACAACACTGGAGATGCCTATGGAGAAATACTGGGTCTGAAAAATACCTTCCTTTGAAAATCCTATGACTGAACCTTTTTATTATGAAGAACTATATGATATATATGACATGTTTACATAGATATTAGGAGAGTATCTATGTGAATTTCAATAAAAAATTCTATCTCTTAGCCTTGAGGAAATCCTAACACTTCTTTAAAGCCAATTCCTTAATGTTGTTTAAACCATTTAGCCATTATCCTTACCTTATCGGCAATTAATTTAACTTCCATATCCATTTTTCTATTAAATACGCATTTTCACCCTACTATATTTACATTAAAAAGAATATTAACCAAAACCCACAATTTGTTTTGATATGTGTAATCCATATTAGAATTCACAGATTATTTCCATATTAAAACATCCATGATCTTCCTCTTTATAGGAAAGAGGAACATTATTTTCAACCAACAATGATTATCTATAATCAGTGACTAGATCATCATATTTTTTCAATTATATAACCTCTCTAGTGATCCTATATAGTTTTTTTAAGAACATCTTACATGAGGACATATGGAACCTATTCCTATGCGAACTCATGTGTATCTTGAAAATCAACTTCATTGAAGTCAATCTGTCTCACAGTATACTTATTAAATATTATATCTCTCTTAATAAATATGGCTCATCTTGAAATAGACACATTATTTTATGAGGGTTTTTATAGATAGTATGGACTTGTTTCCTTGGGACAACCTATATATATTCAATTTTCACCTAAGGGAGCTAGTTTTTTTCTAGAGAAGGAATTAACAAATGCATCACAATCCCATTCACAATTACAGGGCAACATAAATTTCTTTCTATACATCAACTAATATGGTATCCCTTCTTCCACCCTAGTTGGTACATAGTTTAAAATGTTCACTACAACATGTAATTAATATACCCAAAATTATAATAGAATAATTTCATGGATTATAATTAACCATACCATATTAAGAAAGGTAAAGTACATCCTTTTACTAATACTATTCCACTTAGTGTATAAGCAATGAGTTGGGATAAGATCTGACACTCTCATAGATTTTCGTTGAATTTTTTGTTAAGATATTCACCATCTTGATCAGATTGAAGACACTTTTTATTAAAATGTTGATTATTTAATTCATTATTTAATTCATTAAATTTATTTAGAGATTTTGAATTCTACCATATTATGTATACATATCCTTATATACTCAATTCACTAGTATAATTAATGAATTATGAATACCCACACCGAGATTATCCTAGAAATAGACCTTATATATAATTTTATAAAAATTCTAGAATTTCTATAGCACTTTCACCTTGACCTCTTATATGTATCATGGAAATTTTTTCTTGAAACAAAGCATCCATCAATCATGTATTTTTAGATCATAAGAGTTTAAGTAAAAATACTGGTAGGGATTTTTGAAATCCTTATCCTTTACTTGAACAAGATAACGATGCCACATCTATGTATAAAATGAGTTATATGAACTTGATTCACTATCAATTTCCAATACTTGGTTTCTATAGTTTAATACATAAAATCAATTTTTTAAATGCACTATACAATAACATACATTGTTTTGATAAGGAAATATATTTTATTTCCAAACATGAAAATAAAACAATCTATATATAATAGTGATATAAAAATTATATATTTGATAATAGTTGGTAAATAATAAAATCCTTTTAAAATAAATACCATCCTAGTTGGAAATGGAAGGTTATAGTGTCTAATTATCAGAGAAGACGACATATCACCATTGGAAGGACACAAATCCACCTCTCCATTAGAAATATTTTGAAATATACTTGGTTCAAACTTTTGAAAATATATTTGATAACCAAAAGATATATCTAATACCCAATGTGTTGATACCGAAATATTACACTCAATAATGAATACACCTTATGATTATGCTTACTTATTTTTCTAAGTTTAATTATTCATCCAGTTTCCCAATGGTATACATTCATAACATACTACATCCTTTTCGTTTTCTTGTATTTGGATCTTCCTTTTTTTATAAGGATAGTACCCAAAAGCCTTGTATTTTTTTATGAGTCTTGGAAACCCTTTCCTTATTATTAATTTTCATAATTACCATAAGGATCACTTTAATTTCACACCCCATGTCATTATTAACTTGGATAACTAGATTATGAAGTTATGAAATCTCTTTATATGTGTTTCTCGTATTTAATTATTAATAAAAAAACTATTAAGAAATGACGATAAAAGGAGATATATGTGCATGCCATCATGGATCATAAATACCAAAATGTCTAAACACTCAATGTATTCAATCATTTTAACCCCGTGGGGGCTATATGGCACTAAATATCCATGGTTTCATATGAATAATGTATTAAATATCTCATATTTATCATATCTCACCTTCTCTTGATAATGATCAAAAATACATGACATGATCAAAGACACATCTATATGGTCATGTTACTTTGAAATCACATTGGACATAGAGAATGGCATGAATCATTTAGAATATATGGCATCATCTAAATACTTCATATATAGATACAATTATTTCTCACTATAGTATATTACAAGAACCTAATAAATACGGTTTTCAAGTTTATTTAATTTCTATTCAGAATTTAGTTTAACACATAGGAATCTATACCATTCCTAAAAATTCAAGATGATAAGAATGTTATCCTTTTTTTTAATGTATTATAGTGATATTGTTGATGTTGTATAAGTTTCCATTTCTACTATAAATTAAATTATAATTTTATTACTTTATCATTATTATAATTTAGTTAATAAATTTAATGTAATTCATTTATCTTACACTATTTTATCAAAAGATAATATCCCTCAACATTAGTTTTGAAATATCTAATTGCATGAATATCTTAGTGGAAAGGATCCATATGTTCCTTCAAGTATCCAATATGGATGTCTTAAAAGTGACTCAAATTTTTTTGGGTAGGTGTAAATTTCCAACTATATTAACTTAAAGCACCTTAATCTTTTGTGGGGAATATATGGGCATAAAATCCTTGATTCATATTTCCTATATATTTTACTTACTAAGAGAACTAAGCATTGTAGAAGAAATAAACACTTAATGTAATATTGGATAAGTAGAACCAAAACTCAAGGAACATATTCCAAGATAATTGAAATCACCCCAATGGAGGTTGGTTAATAAATTTTTTATTATAATCCAATTTCAACCCTATTAATGGAATACAATACCTACTTAATATTATATTTTATGGTATTTTAGTTTTTTCAAACTACCTATTTTATCATAACACATGCTCATTAATATTAATTTAATTTTATATAAGTTATTTTCCATTTCATGATAATGTTTACACATATTATAATATTTATTAAAGTTCATTCTTTCATTCATGAAAATTTGTTTATTTAATGATTTAAATATCCATAGACAATAAAAAACTATATTTATAGTGGCGGTTTAAACATCAATTATATGGTTCTACAACGATTTCAAGAAATTGCCACTGAAATTGCTGTCGGCAATCAAAATGCAATGATTTCATCCATTTAGCGGTAGTTTTTGGAAATTGTCATAGAAGAGGTATTTAGTTGAGATTTTCTTTTTTTATAAGTAGGTTTTAGATAAAAAATTACTAGGATTTAGTTTTGGGATTCAACCACCGATAAAGACTGGCCATTTTTACCGAAAAAAACAACCACTAATACAAATAAAATAACCACTAATTTTTTTATCTTATTTATTAGTGTTTCTAACCACCACCCCTAATAAATACCAGGATACAGTGGAAGTTTAAACCACCGAAAAAAATTTATATCTCTAGCGGAAATTTAAACTGCCACTATATCATTAATTAAAAAACAGTATGCTGGTTCTGCATCCTAAGAACCTGCATGTAGAACAAAAAAATAGTGGCATTGAAATTTTTTCCATATCATCAAATATATCATCAATGTACAAGGAAAAAAACATATTATAAATAATTAATCAGAGTATGTTGATTCAAAACAAAACATAATGGATCGACACATAGACCAGGGAAAACAACCCATTGAAATGAATAATAAATTTATTAATACATTGAAATAATCAAACAAGAAAACATATTAAAAAGATCAAACTACATATAAAATATAGACAAGAAACTAAACATCTTAAATGATCATATATTAATTTTAATCTCCACAGATAGTTTAAAAACATCATTTAGACACATGGTTATAAAACACATACATAGTTCCCCCATTGTCCCGATCACATCTAAGATTTAAGAAAAAGATTAAAAAATACCCACATTGGACGTACTGATTCCTGAACAAACACTCCCCACTAATCATTTCTCAATGATGAACTTTTCTCGTCATCCTCTTCATCTCCATCTCTACTTCCTGCTATCTGCACCTATAATACAATTATATTGAAAATTAATCAACGTTTTATATTTATATTTAAACATAAAATCAATAAATGTCGGTGAACTAAATGATTTTGATGTTTTGGGATTTACCTTTTCACCACCTTTCATCACCTGTAACACCTATTTTAATGCCAAAGATCTTAGATGGTAATAGTCTTAAACCCATATACGCACTCGACCATGATGATCCTTCTCAATGACTTTACCAACTCGGTCATCCTGGGAGACTGAGTAGGACTATGTGGTATTGAAATCCCATAGTACGTTAATTTTTACCTATAAATCAAATATCAGTCATATTATAAGTAATATATATTAACATAGTGACAACTGATTATAAGTTATTATAATGAAAAATGAATTCGTAGCCCAACTTCTTTCGATATATCATTAACAAAACTCCAATTAGATTTTTTATTAACATTCAACCACAATTCTGTTTGGGAAGCTTGGTGGCCTAAACTCGGTGACTGCATTAAACAAATATAAATATAAAAATTATTATATTAAATATATAACATTGTATAATAAATATTTAAACTAATTAAAATATTACTAGGGACGATTGGCTTCTAGAAAAACTCTTTGACCCCACAGTGTGAGTATAACGCTTCTTCAACATTCTTGGCATTTAATAAAAAAATTAAGTTCAGAACATATATTTCAAAAAAGTAATTTATAGTAAAAATCTTAATGATAACATATGTACAATACTAAAAAACAAAATATATGTAACAATGATAGTTACTGACTAGAAAAATTATATAATTGGTTGATAAATTAAAGGATAACTCCACATACAATCATTTTCTCTATCAATAATGTCAGTTTCCTACTCTATAATTACATAATCTACTTCATCCACACTGGAAAGACTAATATTTTCACTATCATGATGGACAAATAATTTTTCTTCTTACTACTGATGGGATTCAATGTCAGAGGTCAAATATTCCAATTCACCCCCATGTCATACAAGTATCATTGTTTTATATGAGAAACTACACTCCACCATTCATCCCTGGCATATTTCACATAATATACCATTTTTATTGCAACCATATGATATGTGGATCATGTAGTTCATGGTTACCAACATCCATCATGTCAGAGAAGTTCATATAAGTAAATTGCAATGAATCTGTTTTAACACCCCTGATAATATCCACCCAATTGAATTTTAATAAAACAACTAAAAAATTTATGTTATTGTTTTATTCGATAATATATGTCAATTTTTTCATAGTATTCCACTTCAAAAAACGTAAATATACCACTATTAAATGTTTTCAAACCGTCTTCCTGATCCATTGTATGGAATCTAAATCCATTCAAGTTGTAAGCGTCAAACATTCTCTCTTGTTTTAGAGATCCCTGGGAAAGAAATTTCAAATATTATGACAACTCTACTCAAGTATGAATATTCGTGAATGGAAAAAATTAATATACATTATTATATGTAGAAAATATAAGTATCAAACTAATATCTATATTTATTTGAATATTTATGAACTTACACATCATGAAAACCATTCTAGAAGCTCTTTATTGACATCTTTTGTTATATCTTTATCATTTTGTGTTTTTCCTCTCATTAATCTCTTGGTTTAGATCTTCAAATATTTAATAAATGGATCTTTAATTTCACTATTCAGAATCACATATCTATTTGATTTTAATAATTCCATTTCTGTTAGTGTAACATTTGAGCTCCTCCTAACTAATTGACCAATAACATGAATGATTTTTGATTTTACATGTATTTCATTGAGTCAATTTCACTAATACAAGTCCAAAAATATTGAATCATGTCTCAATATCATCATAATATCTAGTAAAAAAGGTAAATCACTCTTCTTCCAAATATCCTTTAGAAATAGAGCCTTCAGGTTGATCGTTATTTTTCATGTATAATTTCAAATGACCAAATTATGTATTTAATAATGTTACATGAATTGAATACTGAAATGAAAAAACATAAATAAAGTACATCTCAATTGGATACATCCATCGATATTTTACACAGCCTCTTAATTTAGCTTCCTCGACCAAATTCCCAGTTAAATGCATCATGACATTAAAAACAAATACAGAAGAAAGATCATATCCATTGCACAAAGTGTCAATTGAAATCTCTCCTGAAGGTTGTGAATATGAAATGTATGTAGATACTTCTCATATATTTATCTAAAAATGTGTATAATTAGAGTACAATAGTAGTAACCATTTTAGGTAATAATGTATGAAATGACAATGGAAGTAACTGCTGTAACAAAATATGTGATTCAGATCTTTTTAAATCCAGGTATCATATGATTCTTTATGATAACACACCTTGATATGTTACTTGAATACCCATTATATGCATTCAAATGTTTTAAAATCACAAGTATTGTATCTTTATCCTTATATTTCATTGCAATATATTTCATAGCATACTTTCCCTTTTCATTTTTCCAGAGCTCATGCTTTATGTTCATTGCTTGTAAGTCTTTACAAGCATTGATATGATCCTTACACTTTCCATGCTCCTTAAGAAAAGTTAAGATCAAATTATCACAAAAACTATTCTCAATATGTATCACATAAAAATTATTCCGCAAAAAATAAAATTCCTAATACAGAAGTTTGAAGAATATAATTTTTTTCATCCATTATTGTATTTTGATTTCACTTGACAATTCACTTCAATATAATTTCCCACTATCATTCAAATGACGCACCTTACCCTATTCTTTATCAACATTTCAATGTTGTGTCAATATTTCAAAACCTATTAACTACGTTGGAGGTGGTCTATGATCAATGAAACCATTTAATTTTGGCTGGTTCAACTTATTTCTGTGAGATGCATCAAAATATTTTAGATGACATAAGAAGAACCATTTTATAATGTGAGGTATTGGCTCAGTCTCAAAATCAAAGTTACAAACAGAACAATCCAAACCCATGTATGTGTTCCAACTAGATAAATTTCCAAGTCCAGTGAAGTAACTAATGGTCCTCATTAGAGAATATTTGACTTTGAATATTGTTATAGAAGATGCATCATATGTCTCAACATCGTTGCCCCATATCTACTATAATTATTCAATTAAAGGATGAAAGTATACATCAATATCATTTCCAGGCATTTGTTTTCCAAGATTAATAATCAAAATGATAAAAGAATTTTTTTTGCATACACATCCACAGAGGTAGCTTATAAGGGTTCAAAACAAATAGAAAAATGATATAATAGGTACTCAATGTCCCAAATAGGTTGAATCCATTGGAAACTAATCCCAATCAAATGTTCCTAGGATCATATGAGAAATTTGGATGTAATGAATCAAATTTCATCCAATGTTGTGAATCTATTGGACACCACATTTACCCATCATTTTTATTATCTACTAAATGACACTTCATGTGTTCAGAAGATATCGATGACATGAATAATATTTTTAATAAAGGCATTAATGGAAGGTAATGCAAAACAATTGAGTTCAGTTTCTTCTTCTTCATGGTAGTACGCTGATTCATACTTCCATCAATACCCATAAACATCCATCTAGAGGAAGAACATTTCTTATAATCCTATTGCTTGCATCCTTTTCCCAATACAGTATACAATAATTGGGACTCACATGATTTTTGGTATAATTCTGACTATGATTATTAACAACTTTTTTCATATCAAAAAATGACTTAGGAATATTTTCTTTAGGAAATTCATCACAGAACAATTCCAAAATCACGGACACCTCCTTATTTGTAATTTCACATAGGCATTTGACATGGTACAAATTCAATAGAAAATAATGTATTGAATATTTCAAACAACTACTATACAAATCATTATTTCGATCATCAACTAAAACATGAAATGCATCTACCTGCTCCATGATATTTTTTCATACATTATTCTCTATAGTGTCAAGAGAAGGATCCAATGATATGTTACAATCATGATATGGTTGTCCTCCAGTCTCAAAAACATCACTTGTCACTTTTATATTTTTAGCACCCTCAACTAGTTGTTCTTATATGTTTTGATGTTTATGTTGGTATATTGCAATGCTGAATGAATCATTTATAAGGTATTGCTTTTCATTTTCCATTGTTGATAATGTTGGGAGATCATTCTATGGAATTTCATCAGTGCTCAATCATTCTGTAATGATTGATTCGTTGTTCCAAATCCAACACAAATAATGTGTAGGGAATTGATTCAATATCAATTTTTTATAAGCTTTATCTCTCTTCGACCATAATCTAAATTTACATTTTGAACATGGACACCTTATTACCACATCAACAGATCGATTGGAAATTGAAAAATCTAAAAACTCCTCCAAACCCTCTACACACTGAGGTGTGTTCCTCAGTAATGTGATCCCACTTTTATCCATATATATCACAATGTGCCTACAAATTATGAAAAAAAATATAAAAACATAACTATTACTAAATAGGAAAAGATATTCATATATACTAGTTGAAAAAATATGACTATGCTAAATTAACATACACTACCTTTAAAATGTATGCATAACCATCTTTTAAAAATGAATTATAGATGCTTTTGAAAAATAATAAAACTAATTTGACTATTAGAATATATTGATAAAGAAACTGGTGTAGAGTAGAGAACTATGAACCATATTTTATTGATACAAAAGAAAGAAATATAGGGCTATTAGAAATGCCTGAACAAATCATTATAATGAATCCATGAATTTTTAAAATGTCTTTCTTATTCATTATCTACTTCTTCACATAGTATTTATTAAAAGATAAAACAAAAATTTTTAAAATTATTTTTAAATACATATAATCTTCTACACATAGGTGTTTTGTAATTCTTCATTATATATTTAAAAGATAAAAAAATGTGAAATCTAAATAATATAAAAATAATATAAAATTAAAATCACAATCAATAAATATGGTAAATAATACATTTCCATAAACTATGAAAATCCTTTTCAGTTAAGTGATATTCTTAATCTATAGAGTATCCACCATTATAAATCAATTTTTTTGAAAACATCATGTGTAATTCATTTATTTTAGATAGAACCCTCATTAGAATTTTGTCAAACATAAAACGTGTATTTAATTACATTTTAAATTGAAAGTACTTATCATTCTGAATTCCATTGACTTTTTTATAAGGAAGACACCAGGATGTAGTGTTTTCCTTGATAAAACAATCACAAGTATCATATAAATTAGTTTTATAGTAAATAAAAAAAATTTAAAAATATAATCATTAAAATAACTCCCAAATAAATGGAAAAGTCTAGAGACACCTACTTAAATGAAAAAATCACATCATCTTCTATGAATAATAGAATATGTGGTCATAGGAGTAACTTCACAGTACCTAGAAAATAGAAAACCCAATTGAAGACATCCCTAGACACGAGGTTCAAACCGAATAGATTCTAGGGTTAGAGAAGAGGTGAGAACCAAGGAAGAAATAAAGAGAATAAGAAAGGATAAGAGTGAAGAGACCCTCACCATATTATTTGAATTAGAACCCACTAATAAATCACATAGATTACACTATGGATGAATAAAATATAGAGAGAGTTGGTAGGGGTAGGTAACTTGATATTCTTGTTCAAAGTGGGGAATGAAATAAGGGAAAAACAATTAAAATAATATTAAAAAATCATTCTTTTGAGTAGGTTTCATTGTTCACCTTCCCATATTACTTTAATGGTTCACAAAACCATGTAGAAACCTTAAATCATATAAAACTATCAAATTGCTTATATTTTTCATCCAAGAAAAATTTAAACATAAGATAATATATAATATAATAAATTTATACACATAAAAGTGAGAATATGGTGTTACCACATGTGTTGTAATTCTATGTGGCTTGTTATACTAACACCCTATAGCCAACCTTATGGTGTATATAGATTTTGTATTATTTTAATCTATTAATGAAAAATACCCTCTATTAGGTAGTGGGTTTATTGTATATTTTTTTTTGGTGGTTTGGAGGTTGTGGATAGGTGGTAGATATCCCTTATTCATACAGCGAGGAGTTACAATGGTTCATGTTTTGGTTATTTTTGGTCATTTATTTTGGTATCTCATGTATATCCACCTTAATAGTCTTACCATCACATAATGTCCTTTCTTTTAGAATTATTTATGTACACATTATTTTATATTTGAAATGGAATTTTTATTACATTTGGTTTTGAGTTTCTATGCCATGATTGTTTATATATTATTTCAAAACTTCTTATCATGTATGCATGACCCACCAATTTAATGGAAGGATATTATGAGTTTTGGGGTGGGACCCACTAGTCTTGTATTATATTTTTATGTGAAATATTTCATAATAGATTATGATTGATTCTCTAGAACTATGTTCTACCCCGTGGTGGTCAAGAATTCACTTTAGGCCTCGTAGTGGGATGAATCATGGATTTGGAGGGGGAAGTTTATGTTGGTTTATTACATGTGGGATATTGATACTTCTTCATTTATACCTATCTATTAGATAAACATTCATTATGCTTCTACACATTAAACATATTATCAAAGACTCTATGATCATTGACTATTCAATAACTCTATTTACATCATTCTAGTATAACATATTTTTTTTAATAAATATTGACCTCCTAGATTTTTAAAGTATTATAATACATGGATTTAATCCATTATAAAATCAACAAATATTACTTTCTAGATCAATGAAAAATTCAAAATCAAAACTTTATAACAGTGTAAATTAAACTTCATATATCACAGTGGATACATTATTCTTCTATTTTAGTTCAAGAAATTTTCATCACATATTGATTTATACATTTTGAGGGAAGTATTTGTCAAGGAACAACCTAATGGAATCATACCATAACATAGATTAAATATCTTCTTAATTATTTATATTATTTATTAATACACACTGTTGATCAAAATTTACTTCAAGATGATAAATTATTTAAAAAATATTCTATTGTTCATAGTGTTCCCCTATATAAAATATCATTTCCAATGATGATTCCAACCATTAATCTCTAAGTGGATCCATGGTCCCACAAAATAAAAATAGTCATTTCCTCAAATCAATTCCATGATGAAGAGGGAAATTTCATATGGTTGTGGTTATTATCCACAACATGAGTCATTCTGTTAATAAAACCATTATTTTTTCAATATAAGCACCCATGATGTTTTTTTAAGATATGGATAATCATCGCATTGAATATTGTATCCACCACATAAGGCATTTATATCAGTGAATCTATTTCCACCATTCATCTAATAATTTTTTTTAAAATTAATTAGGATAAAATTGATAAAAATAAATTTGAGTATAAAATTATATCCCTATATACTTATGCTAGCTCCATCAAACTAAGTTTTTTCTCCAAGGGTTTTCATCCCAATTACCTAATGTTCCGTGGTGATCTGATATGTAATACTACGAAGAGGTTTGAATTAATATTTCTATGTCTTTACAATTTCCCTTCTAAATAACCATATTTATCTGGTTAAATTCAAGTACCCATTGTCATTAGAAACTATCACTTAACCATTTGAAAAAAATAAACACGAACACAAAGCACACAGGTTATTTACACATTTCACCCCCAGTGTGAGTGAAATTTTCCATACTATACCCAAGATAATTCTAAGATATAGATGTATCAATAATGTAAGAAAGTGATTAAAAGAGGTTATGTATCATATTTAACCAAAATCCATTCCCCAATGAAAAAGTCTTATCCCATTCTTGATACGGGATCCATCTGGTTTACAATGGTTTCCAAATTAGAAATGAAAAGACTTGCTCAAGGAAAGATTCATATTCTCACCGATTCACCAACATCTTACTTATTTCAATGAATAGTGAGTCATCAATAAAACTTATATCCACCTCTTATAATTTTCCATAAAAAATCATTCCATCACTGATATTTCCACTTCTAAACCTTTGGTTTGGTTTTCACCACATACATACGGTTTTTGTATCCTGATTCAAAATTTCCCAATCCAAAATTCTAGGCACTTATATAGAAAAAGGTTTTTCACATTTTCAATCCAAACTATCTCTAACTTTTATACTGATATCAAGGATTCCACTATGTCCTTATTAACTTTATAAACCTATAAATATTCTCTTCATATGTGGATTCTCTTATGAATTTATCACCAGTCATACAATAACTACTAATATACATTATCACCAAAATTTTTCCTATACCACGACTTTAGTAATAATGTTTAATGGATTCTGAGTTTAACAAAATATATTTATATTTAACACCATATCTACTAAAATATTCGATATTATGTGACACTTCAGTTGAATGTTTTTTTTCCTATATTAGAACACCATATTCATTGAAAGAGAAATCATTTCTATCTATTTTAGAGTAATGTAATTGTTTTAACCTTATTTTTAATTACTCTAATAAACCATTCAATCAAGGAAACTCCTTACCTACTTAAATAATAAAAAGATACACCATGTGAATGTTTGATAGATAAACTATAAGTTATAATTAAGACACCCAAATCAGACAAACCCTACAAAAGGTAAGAACAAAACAAGAGGTATTGTTATGTGATTCTGAATCTCCTCCAACTTGCATATCCATAAAACCCAACAATAGATTATCCATTATGTAAAATAGTTATAGGTCTACCAAACCATTTATATATTGAAAAATCCAATTCACCTCTTCCAAGTGTACGTTATCTAGATTCACTATATGTTCAAGATCCCTTTTTATTTATGAACATGATGTACAAATGTTTTAATAATAAATTTTAAATTTCTAGTCATACTTAATTCCACATAGAACAATATTATAAAAATATTTTTTAATTATTTAAATCGTAAAAGATCATGATGATATTTTCCAATATAAAAAAAAAGATAGTCTATAAAAACCAGTAATAATATAATCTCAATATTTTAAACCATTCAAAATGATAATCTTGAAATCATATAGTTTGGTCATCATAATTTGAGTCCAAACATTTCTTTTTTGAATCTCTAGAACTATCACACAATGATGATCAAAGATATTATTTGAATATATATTTTTAAATAACCTCCAAAATCATATTTCAGAATCCAAAAATCTTACTATAGTGGGGTGGAAAGGCTCTGGACCATCAGGGAGATGTGGCAAGGCTCGAGACTCATGGCGAGGTACGACGATTCACGATGAAGGTCGATGATGCTCACGATCGAAGGTGAGACATGACAGTGAGGTGTGATGAGGGTAGGGATATGGGGGTTATGGGTTCGGGGGGTTGCAGGGGTTGGGTGAGTGTGGGGTTTGGGGGATAAGTGTCGAGATTTGAAAAAAAAATTAATGTTTTAGTGGTGGTTTTTAATAAACTGCCTCTGAATTTTTAAAAGAAAATTTAGCGGTGGTGTATTAAACTGCTGCTAAAAAGCAACTGATAAACAATGATTTTGGTGTAGTGATAAATAATTAAACATAAAATTTATAGGTATAAATTCATAAGGACTTGGTATGTGTCTCATCTAGATTACATGGCATGAAATATTATGCTACAAACCATGTTTTCCACTTTCCATCATATAAAATACCATTTGAATCAATAAGTTTCTTGGATGTGGGGATTAATCAGTCACAATGTGTACAAACCAGGTAAATTTCAATAATCTCATTAATAACACAAGTTATCAGTCTCATGTGATGTTATTACACATATTTTACCACATATTTATCAGGAATTTCACCCTTAAACCATGTAGAAGACCTAATGTGTATGCCAGAAACACATCATGTGGTCTAAAAAATTGTGTGCTAGGATGTACCAATCAACATGCAGTGTGAATTAAATTATTCATGTATCATTAATTGTTGACATTGTGTATCCCACGAAACCTCCAGTTGTAGTAAATTTTGGTTCAAGATGTGTACTTTTTGTCACACATTGTGTATGCTTATTTACATTTCTGAATCAACAATACCTCACTATTTAATCTCCAATAATTCTTCATCATTTTTATTCACATTAGATGATATGAAACTTGAATAGAAAGAATTAAATTTTCAATGTCATGTTAATTAAAGTTTTTATTAATTAATTAATAAATGAAAAAAATAACCAACATCGATTGTGTATAATTGGTCAAAAAAATGTATAGGTATAAATTAATGTGTCTCTTTTATTCCACTTAACGCTTCTAGGGTGCAATAGAAGTGGTTAGTCCCATTCCCAATAAAATATTTCAATCAAATTCTTTATATTTATCCTTATAATAAGATAAAAAATTATTATAGGAATCCCCAATGACATCATTTTTCATATATAATTTATAATTAATTTATTTAATTAAGGAATTTCCACACCATCATTGCATCAATGGATTCATGTATATATTCCCACTAGCAGTGATCCACATATGATCCATGAACCTCTAATCATCATTGTATAATTCTTTGGGTGCTAGTACACAAATATAATATTGTAACAATGATCATTGTTGATCATATCTAAATCATTTAATTGAGAATAAATTCACTCCAACAGATGAGGAGAATTATTATGTGTTCTTCAATGAAATCTTGGGAGCATATTTTATTGTGATCAAGTTGATTCTCTCTAAAAATCATTGTACACACCAAAATAAAAAATACAATGACTTGCCAGAAAAATGTTTTATTCTAGTTTATATTATGATTGGGTTTGAAAATAAGTTATTGTGAAATAGACCTTATAATTTTTATAATTCCCAGTGAACCACATGCCTACATTATAATAATAATAATAATATTTGGTTGACAAGCGTTAAAATCATAGATAAAATAAATATTATTATGCATGAGTTAATAATTTAAAATTCATTCATATATTAATTAATTTTACATTTCCTACTAAACCCATAAACACGGACAGCCAATCGTCCTCAATATTTATTAGTCCTTGAATAAGTTCTATTTATGTAATTAAATAAATACCACTACATTTATCAATAACATATATATATATATATATATTATTCATTAAAACTAATTAATAAATATATATTAAATAATCATGTAAATAAATAAATAATTATTTTATTTCATTGAAAATAAAATTGAATAATTTTTTTTATATTCACATAATTAAAATATATAATTATCTAGTGAATAAATATTTAATAAATATTAAAATAACTTATATATTCTTTCTAATAACCAATGATTCAGTATTAAGAATAAAACCAACATAATAAATAAGTAAACCATTTATGAGAATAATATTTATCAAAAAATGTTTAATTCATATATAATTTCACTAAGGTATAGAATATAAATAGTGTGTAACACTACTAGCCCCTTTCTTAGTGGCATAAAGCTATATTGCATAGTATCCAAGGTTAGTGTCCAACATTACACTAAGACTCGCATAGTGGGGTAAGTTAATGTCTCAATAATATGTAACTTCCAATTAATGTACATAATGTAATATAATCCCATTATCTCAATATTTATAATTATTCATTTTTCAGGTTAGTGTCATTAAACTATATTGTTGATGTCTCTTTCTCTAAAATTTTGGAAAAAACTATTTGAAAATTCTTCCTTGGGAAAAGTCTTAATCAATATGATCTATTCGAATAAAAGGTCATTAGATATCTATTATCATTAAATAACATAAGGGATAAATAATTTATGTCATTATTCATTAATACAACATCAATCATGACATTCCCCACATATCTTATTTCATCATGGACATATTTCAATATAGATTTCATCAATATATAAAAGTATATGTAATATGAAATGTTTTAAAAATTATATTAAATTTCAAGGATCATTCATATATCCATGGATTGGAATTTTCTGTGACACATATAAATATAGATTTCCTATTGGTGGTTCAATTTCCTATAATCTCTTATACTTGAGATTACCAAAGTAGTACAAGATGAGAAACTGTCTCAAAGTCCTATTAGTCTCTAACCCTGATAACCTATATCATTTCTATCCCATAAAATATATAATACATTTATAAAATGGATATTTAAGAATTTGGTTTTGGAACCTCTAGGTTCTCATCATAGTAGGGAAAAACTATGATCTTTGAGTGTGATAAGTAAACGTAGTGCATTATCACATATTAATACATGTTGAATAAAAATCATTATGTAATTGTATATTTTATAAATATTCATATAAATGTATAAAATTAACCATAATGTACCTAGAAACTGGTTCTAGCGAACCACCAATAATAATAATAATATATAAATTTTTCTAATTATTGGTTACTTATGCTCGAATCTCTTCAATTGTTGAAGAGGACATATATAAGGAATGGTGTCCCCTTTGTAGTGGTAATGATGTAATATGAGTCCATAGGTGAAGATATCTTATTCTTTATAACCATTTTTTTACAAATATGGTTATAGATCATTTTTAGTGTTCATTGGTCCCTTTTATATGAACAATAATGCTATTGGCTGATATAATACTTATGGAGGTGAGAATCATTTAATAATCTCTAATTAATCCCAATAAAGAATACTCTATCATGTTTGAGAAAGATAGATATTCTTATGATTAAGGATTGTAAATTTTTTTATGTTATTTAATTTATATATTGTTTTTTATGATAAACTAGGAACTATAATGGGTTTCTTCCACTATTAATTTCTTCTTATGATCTCTCAAAACCCATCATTAATTTGTATAGACTCATGGGAGTTTGATTCATGATATAATATTAGGTGAAACAGGGGAATGTATCTATTTTTATTTAGATTATATTGATATGATTTGTGGAAGATTACCAATGATATTTTTCTTTAGAGGTTTATTCAGCCTTTATAAGAGGATAGTGAGTGCTAATAAGGATTTCAAGGGTAATTCCTTAATCTATGGGGGAAAGATAATAAGGGATACATGTATTCCCTATTAATTCATGGATTTGTGGTTATTCCATGTTTGATTCCTTTTATAATTGTATGAGTTCTATAGGAACCCGATATATTTCTAAATGATGGTATGCTGGTGATTTTTCCTTGTTGCTGTGTAGTCAAAGATGCGATGTGGTTCATTAGTGGGTTTTAGGAAAGGGGTAACCCTTGGGATATGGAGATAAAGGTGATCAATGAGATTCTTAGTTGAGAGATATATTATGTTTTTCAGGATTGGTAACAGATTATCACTGTGTTGAATGAATAATGGTTGGATAACAATGTGAATGTGTATTCATTCTCATTTATGTTCATAAAGAATGAAATGATTGTGTCTCATGAGAAGTGACATGAAATAATTGTTAGGACCAATTTGGGTCATTGCATAGGGAGAAATGCGAGGATATCTTTAAGCTATGGAGCGTACCAAAGGATGTTTGTTGGTGTATACTTCATTTTATTTTGGTTTTTGTGAATATTGATGATTAAATTCATGGAGAGATGAGAACTAGTTGTGATAGGTGTTTTATATTCGTACGAGTGACTTTGTCACATACAATGATTACTTTCAACAATGGATTGATCCTAGTACTTGGGGATCAGGTGTTCAACTTAGTGGTATTACTATAAGGATAGTCCTATGGTGGAGAGTATCATGTTGATCATTAGTAAATTAGCCTCATTTTTTAAAGTTAATGGGTCTTGTGAGACTGCTTAGCGGATGGATGATATGAGACAATGATGCTTGTGTGAATGTAGATCCAATTTTATCTAGTTACTTGGTAAATAAAAAAAATTATGTTTTAATGTTAGAGGGAGTCTTGGTGTCATCATCAGTCTTGGGGTAGGATTTTTTGTGATCATAAAATGAGTAATATCTATGGTATGTCAGTTTCTCAAGAGAGAGTACGATATCATGTTTTGTTGGGTTAGGATTTGACTATGGAATTTAAATAAGTGTTTTTTTTAGAAACTGATGTGTTCATTTCAGGATTTCATAATTTCTTATATAGTTAAGGCATCATGATTAGCTGATGTTGTGATGTGTTAATTGGAGACATTGTGTTTTATTTGTGAAATTTTAGCCAATGAAGGATAAATGATGTTCTTTTGTGTCATTTAATGATGTGATTATTGAGTCAAACAACCACTCCATCCATAGTTTTAAAAATCAAATTACACTATTATTTTATTCCATATTAAATTGATGTTTTTGTTTTTTTTTTGTTATTTTTTATGTAGAATGAAAATTTGATAAAATTTACTTCTTAAGGATTTCAGCTTGAATATCAAGAGATCTTTATTTCCATTCCACAATACAATCACTAGATCACAATGCACTATGTTTATTAAAGACTGACATTATAAAAATCTTTAGGGCTACATTTTTTTCATTAGAATATAATTAAACTAATTACTATGAAATTATAAATTATCTCAAAGATTGTAGGTTTCAACCATTTGAGATTTTCCAATAATTTGAACTAAAAATTTGAGTATTAGAAAAATATATAACCAGATACCATTCTTATGATGATTCAAGAAGAAAGGTTGCAATTTTAAGAAGCTATCAACAATAAGTGTTTTAATAACAAAATCATCAAAATATCTTATTTTTTTAATGCACATAGTAATGGTACCTTTTTATATTTTTTCTTTTTATGTGATTTTTGGGTATCATTCTAATGAAAACCTCCAATGATTGAAATATATATTCTTTGGGATATATTGTAATTTCGTCAGAATTAGCTATGTTATCTTTTGATGAAATCAACATATCTCTATATATTTTGATGAATTTAATACATTGCCGCTACAGTTCTTGGAAATCTAGTGACTATAATCATTATGTATAACAAAAAAATATGAATTTTGTTTTTAAATCCTCTAGAATAATCTTTATTAATTTTTTGTTTTTCACTCCAAAAACACTTTGAAAAAAAAGTTAATATGGATTATAATATGAGTGTAATGTGATTTTCCAAATTAAATATAATGTTATTTTAGGACTCATAAATCTACCAATTCATGAAAAGCAAAGACACAAAGGAACGATTAAAAATAAAATAATTTAAAAAAACTCCATGTAACTTCTGTATGTTTCATTGAAACAGATGTATCCCTTTACATTGAAGTGTTCAATAAAATATTGTTAGTCTAATGTAAAATATCACCATTTATAATACAATAAAATTTTACTTTTTATAAAATTTTGAATATAACAACTTTCATAAATTTACTCCCATTTATAAGATTCTATTTATCCCTCTAAATATGATAGTTATGAAATTTCCACAACACTCTACGCCTAAGTGATATATAGTATATTTTTTAATTTTTCATAAAATTTATCCTTTATTTTTTCATAGGTAATAGAAAATTGTTAATTATATAAGTAAATAATAACTTCTAAAATAATAACTATTTGAAACAAAAATATAGTTTTAATTTTAATAAAAAATTTCTTTTTAGATACATATAAACACTATTAAACTTCCCCCCTAAAATTTTTAAATGAGACACTAAAATAAGAAATATAAACCTTTATTTACATGTGGATAAAGAGGATCATTAAAAATTTTAAAAAGTAAAACATTCTTTGAATTTTAAAGCATTCATTCATTAAGGTATTTCATGCATTATAAAAATTAATAGAAATTATAAACCAATCATTCAAGGGAAATAATAAAACATAAATTCAAAAAAAATTGAATCATTCATGTAATATGAGAATTACAATTAAAACAATAAGGTTATGTTTTATAATATGTATCAAAAATGAAACTGTTAGAAATTGAAATTTCAGTCCTTCATGAGAAATTGATCGATCATATTTGTAACATCCAAGATTGAGGTATGCCACTTATAATATTTAAATAATTTATTGTTGATTTTTAAGGGTGATAAAGTATTTTGATATTTTCTCAAATGGATGGGTGTCACGACCCATCCCCTAGGGCCTGTGCCGTGACTACCCCAATCCCGCCTTCCATAGACCAGGTGCTGGTGACTATCACCAAAGGCGTATTTCCTAAAACTGGGAAGGCATTGCTTTATAACCTGTAACACACACAACAAAGCACCCAACATGATAAAAACTCAAGTGAAATATATAGTCATCATAGTGAGTATAGTAAGTAAAAAGGGGCCAGAATACTAGACCAAATGGAAAGTAAAAGGAAAACTGGAAAGTATAAGACAACTGATAGGTGAAAAGCAACACCTAGATCATCATTCACATATCCTACCGGAAGGGTAGGTACAACTCATGAATGGTTTTCTCTGCAGTTATCCTCATCTAAAGTCCACCTCTGAGCTACCTCTAGTCCTGGTATGCTTAGTCTCGATCAGCGTTGTCCGTCTTCTTCACCAAACACAATGAGGTGTGGGCATAGCCCGTGTAGGGGTGAGTATAACGATACTCAGTAGGGACCCTGAGACCCTCAAGGTCTCACAAATCCTCAAAGGATAAACCATAAGCATGAAATCAACTATCAATCCCAACTAGGTATATTCCCATACATATACCTACGTTATCAAGTAAACCCATCTCAATCGTGAGGAAAACACAGAGTCCAAATCCAAATCCCAAAGTTGAACTGTTCCACAACGGAAAGAAAACCACAATGGAATGTACCAAACAGGCACACCACACCGAAGAATACCACCATGGTATTACCATGAAGAAATGTTCCACATAGTTACAAACTCATATCACACTGGGTATAACTTAATTAAAGTAGTATAGATGATTATATGTAATGACTAAATCACCTTACTATTTTAAGAAGCAGACCCATGAAGGATCCCTAAGTGTCGACCCACACAGGATCGCTCATTGATGACCCACAAAGGATCGATTGGTGCTGACCCATACAGGATATCTTGGCATAGACCCACACAGGATCGCTCGGTGCTGACCCACACAATATTTCTCGGTGCTGACCCACACAGGATCGCTCGGTGCTGACCCACACTGGATAGTTCTTCATTCTTCACATCACAGCCAGCTACTGGGTTCCCACACTACGCTCGCTTGTCTCTAGGAGGGTCCACTCCACAAGCCACTAGTCGAAACTCTAACTACAATGAAGTCTGAGGAAGAATTATCTCAATGTACTGCCACATTATAGGGGTCTCAACGCAATAGATGATGCATCAATCGGACGCCCGATCTGTGAGTTATTTGACTTTTTGTCCCGGGGGCCCAGTTGGATTCGTGATCGATCCAACCCAACCATACATCATCATTATCCAAAGCTCCATTGAGGTATACTCAAAGGGAATATCTCACTCCAAGGATTCCAGCACCACTGAAGGTTCGTCAAACGTATGTAAGGTGCCAATGTTATAGCCAGAAGACGGTAAATGGGTCGTACTGGGTCCGGGTCCGGACCGACCCGGGCGGACCGTCCCGACTCGACCTGGCCAGGGCTGACCCGATTTTGGTCGACCCGGTCCAACTCTCTACTTCCGGCTCAGACCGCTGGGTGGCCCGACCAGCTAGGTTCGGCCCAGACTGCGCTGGGCGGTCAGACAGGCTGTGAGGGCCGCGGGGGGCCACAGAGGGCGACACGATGACACGAGGGCAGTGTGAGGCTGAAGGGGCCATGAGGGCTGCGAGAAGATCACGAGGGCATGTGGGAAGCATGATTCCATGGGGAAATGTGGTAATCCACAGGGCAACGAGGCTGCAGGGTGTCACGGTTTGGCTGTAGGGCGGCGCGGTAAGGCCGTAGGGCTACACAGACAAACTCGGGGTGGCGCGGTGAAGTCGTGGGGTGGCGGGGAAAGCCATGGGGTGGAGAGGTTTAAGGAAGGAATGGCGAGGCCTCAGAATGGTGGAGCGCCTCAGGGAGCCACGGCGAGTCCATGAGGCCACATCGCACCACCGGACGGTGGGGCGCTGAAGGGCGGCGTGGCGATGTCGCGGGAGTCAGGGGCCACAGATGGCGGAGGCCGCAGGCGGTGGTGGTTATGGTTGGTAAAGGTTGTAGATGGCGGTGGACGAGGTCGGCAGAGGCCATGGGGTGGCGGTTTCCACGTAGCAGCACCATTGCGCCGTCACCTTCGTCGTGGCCGGCAGTGGTGTCAGTCGCTATTATCATACCCCTTCATGGTTGGTCTCTGACCTACTCCATCATGAAGAACACAAAAAATCATCAAAAAAATTGCAGAGAGGATGGTCCATATTTGTTTGGCCCGCACTCTCTGCATTATAGAGGTAGAAAGAGGCTATAATCTCTGTTTGAATTACGAAGAGTCATCAAGAAAGAAAAATGGACGAATTTCAAACAACCAACCTACCTCGTTTGTTTGTTGTAGTCGATTAGGAGGGAAAGACGATCATCAATTGAAGATGCCCCACATTGTAGGATGTCCCGAGGAAGAATTCAAAGTTATACATCAAAGTTCTTTATTGGAGGAGCATTCTTCATGGAATAAGTTCTTCGTGGAAGAAGTTCTTCATTGTAGAATGAAATCCTCCAAGAGCTCTCCCATCTGCTAATACTTTCCCCCAAAATCAAAATATACAACTATTGTGTTTCCCCAATTTTAATTGTCAGCACAATTTCAAATTAAATTAATGAATTACATAGTGGTTGGCATAATAAATTAACGGGGGTGTCACCATTAATGTTGGGGAAGTTCAAGAGGCTTCCCTACACTTAAGGTGGAGTTCAAGGGGTTTTAGTCTCAGGTGGTCCCCACAACCATAACCTCTCATGGGAGGATAGTTCAGGGGGTCTCCACCACCACAACCTCTCTTGGGATGTTTAGTTCAGGTGGTCCCTATCTATGAAACATCCACATGGATGTTTCAAAAGAAAATTAGAAAAAATGATACACCATTTTATTTCATTTTATTCTTTCCCAAATAAGTGAAAAACTAACTTCCACCCTAAACATATTGAGGTCAAGGTGAAGGTCTCCTTAAGAAAACACAGATGTTGTGAGTTCAATGGTGCCCTCATATTTCAATTCCGAGCACCAGTTCAAAAGTTAGAAAAACCTGCTCGCACGTCTACTGAACGTATCAGAAAAAAAGTTCAGAAATTCATTCCGGGCACACCGTTCCTTGGAATCACGTGCCGTCAATTTTCACAGACTTGTAAAATTCCCATTTATTAAAATAAATTATATGGAAATTCTAGGTCATTACAATGGGTATGGGAACTGATTGTTAGTAATATTTAAGTCAATAATTACCAATTTATGATGTTAATTGTTCCTTGGGAACAAGGAGTAAAAAAACATATGATGTAAAATAATTTACACTATAAAAATAAAACTTGTGTTGTAAATTAATCATTAAAAATGTTTTTTTACTTGAGGTAATGGATATTTCAGTGTATATGAAACATGTATTATTTATGTTTTTAATCAAATATTTATGACATAAATCTCTCTTGCCTAGCATAGTATATCATGTTTCACACCTAACCAACATCTCATTCAACTTTTGTTTCCTTAAAAAAACCCTAAAATTCCTATCATGTGATGTGAGAGACTCTAGAACCTCTGATCATCATAGTTGGGAATTTTATCTTTGGTGACATTCCATATTTTTGGGTTTTTATTTCATTCTGCTATTTCTCTTGGACAGAAGTTCGATCTCACAATAATTGATTGGATCAAATATTGATCTTGATGAATAGTGATCAAGAGATTGCTTATTCATATTCCTCTCCTTATTATCCCCATTTGTGTTTCCCATGTTGTGTGATTCTTGATCGTTGATAAAACTTTAGTGGTTCTTTATGGAATTACCATATAATTGAAACCATAATTTTCTTAATTTAATTGAAATGAATTTTTAATTGAATTATAAATCCTTGATTTGATGTTTTATTTAAAAAGGTAATAAATTTTTTGAGAACCACCAATTTCAATAACATTAAATATTTGGGTATATATTGAAAAAAATGATAGATTAAATTGAGAAATGATTTGATGAAATGATCTGATTATTTATCCTTGAGAAAATGATTGAAGTGAAAGGTGATTTTGAAAGGCACAAATTTGATGAAAACATGTGAATGGGTTTTGAAATTGAAAAGGAATATAGAAACTTTTAAATGGGAAATTACATGGAGAATGATTTGAAATAATTGATATTACAATGATTGGTAGGTTTATTGATTGAAGGCACATGTTATCCTAGGTTGTTAGTAGGCGTCTAGGACAAGAATGCTTGGATTGAACCCCTAGGAAATAAATTGATGAGGGTAATATTGAGAAAAAATTATTATGACATGATTCCTCCAATGTGGAGTTGAGTCCCAATATCCTTCTCCAATAGTCATGTGCGTAAATTGAGTGAAGATCACATATTGATTTGTGCGAGTATCCTTGAATTACAAAATAATGTATTGTAGGTTATAATACCATGTTTCTATCATTTTTTTCAATTTTATTATTACATAACATTTTTTTGTATAACTTATCTATTAATTCTATACTATTACATAAAATTTTCATTTAATCCATTCTTTGATATATCTCCCATGTTTTTTATTCAAATTAATTTTTGATTTAAAATATTTAAATGATTTTCCACACCTTAATTTATTTGATATTAAAATCATAAATGGTTTGATTATCATCAGATTGATTATGGAACACATGGAAAGTCCCTTTTTGGAACTTTATCTCAGACCTTTCCTTTCCTTCATGATTTTGTATATTTTTTATGCCCTGTATGGGTTAAGTGAATGCTTTACATGCATGTGATAGTTGTGGTTTCTTAGTTGGACTTAGAGTGTTGATAGCAATAGATGGAGGTATTGTCCACTTGTTTCATGAGGCTTCTGATACTTTGTATTTATATATGTTTTTTATTTTTATAGAATATATTTTACAATAGGATAGTTTCCAACATTGTGGAACATTACCCATGAGTAGTGTTGGGAACAATTACATTTTTTCTAATTGTTTTCTATTAATTATTGTGGAAAAATAATTTACATTGACTTTGTTTTGATGCCAACTGTTATTTACTAACTCAGGTATATCAAAAAATCCCTTTGGGATATTTTAGATTTGGATTGAGTATTAGTGTACTAGGGTAACTAGGTTGGTTCATTAAAATATACTAATGCTTCTTAATTTTCATGTATTGGTCCAATAACTTCAATTATTGAGAAACTATCTTCCTGTGCTAATTTACTTGATTCTCCTCTAGAAATTTAGATTTCCAATTCTTATCATATAAATGTATATTTTAAGAAACTACAAACTTATATATATATTTTATGGATTCGAAAAACTAATCAATATCTACCCATTAATATTTGACAACTTCCTCACCCTCTTCCAACTTTTTACCCAATGCATCGAAATTTTAATGAATAGTATAAAACAACTCATCGATGTACTCGTTTTCATTTTACTGAGATTTGAAAGACCATAATTTTCCTATAATAGAACACACTTTATTAATTAATATTTTTCAAACTCCCTTTTACTTCTATAACTTATCCAGACATTTGTTTTTTCAACTTTAAAATTTTAGTATTAATACTCTGATATTGTATATTATTTAATTTGTCATTAAATTCTAGTATGATGTCAGTTACAATATATATATTATTTAGCAATCTGATTTGAGAATATTTATTCAATTCAATTCATTAAAATAATATATTGTAAAAATATTCTAATTAACTATCATATTTTCCTCTTAATTTCAAATATATATGTTGGATTTGTTTTAATTTCTTCTATTTATTATAGTGATAGAAATATTTGAAAATTTTAACGTATTTTTCAAAGTATATTCTATTTTGACTATTTTTTATTCTTATAGAATTATTTTATTCATTTAATCATATGAGGATGAGATATAACTCGATCTAGACCTCTTCTCAAATTTTTAGGTACTCATTTATATGGAAAGAGATAAAGTATGATCTTCAAGAGAGTAGAGATCTAATTATTTTAGTAAATCACGAGTTTTAACCTCATTACATTTCATAACATTAAATTATTTATAAAAATCTTCAAATTATATTTCTAGTTCTTTAATTTAATCATCTTCCTTGATTAAAAGATCTTTATCTAAATGAAATTCCATAAAATAAAGTTATGAAAGGCTAAACTTTATTCAAATAACTACTAATGGAATAACATTATTAGTTATCTTCTTGATAGACTCAATAAATTCTCTATGTAGAGGAGTGAGGGATATATATTTTTCCTAAACATATATCATTGAAACCCTCCATTTTTTTCTTTGTTGTTGTGCTTCCTATGAGTAGGATATTCCTCAATACAATTCATCGTGATAGTAATAGAAGGTAAGATAACCATCCCTACTTGATAATCTTTAAACTTTTAATATTATCTTGTTTTATTATTTTAATTAGATAATTTATAGATAATGTCATCTTCTAAGGATTTAACCTTCACCATATTCATGAAAAAGTTAGGGTTTACTTAAACCATTCTTTATTTATTTTTCTTTTCCCCATTTGACACATTTTCTCCATTCTTCATTAATTTGGTCAACCAATTTCTGAAATAATTATTTAGAATAGAGTTTTCCTATATTCATTGGAATATTAACTTCCACAACCTTCTTCTTTTTTTGTAGTGCATACTTTCCCATATGAGGAACTTATAATGATTTCCTATTATCCCTTGATGAATTCACACCCTTCTCTTTAGCTTTATTCTTAACATATCATTAATAATCAGATATAGAATGATTCAATAGATTCCCTAAAAACATATTTCCATTGGATTCAAACATTAAAATCGTTCATGATATTGTTTTTTCATGGATAAGATTATCCTCAACCATTTAAATATGAGTTACATTATTTATCTCCATGGATGGATTTTTTATAAGATCTATTTTCAACATCCATGAAAATATGAGAATTCTAAATCTATCCATTTCCATGAAGTTTGCTTCAAAAGAGGTTTATAAAAACTTAAGAAGATTTACATTTCAAATATTAACTAGAAACTATTGATGATATATTTATCATATTTTCACATTTTCTTTATTACCATTACTTTGAAATAAAAAATAATGAACAAATTGTAATATGATACTTACATTTTATGACATGTGGTTCATTTTATACATATTCTCTCTCACCAAAAATAAACTTTCCTCCGTCTTTCTCCAACAAAATATTCAAAATCCACTGAATTTTTGCGAGATATGAAGAGTGAATCTAATTTGAATAGAAATAATTATATATTTAATAACAATCAATCATTGGGATCAATGAATATCTAAAAAGAGTAAATGAAACTATTTTCTCATATCCAGACTCAATAGATCTTTTAGTTATATGGATCTCATAAATAATGTGGGTATAGATTAACTCATAGTCCACATTCAATATAATAACACCTTCCCACCCATGAATCTTGATTATCAATTTTAGGAGATGCCCATGATTAAAATATAAAATTATATCTTCCATGAATAATTTCTTTATAAGATATTTTTTGGATGATTCCATAATCCTAATAGAAACAAATTGTTCTAAAAAATTAAATAAAAGATCCTATAGTATCTCAATTTTAGATAATTAATAATTAATACTAGTCTAAAATTGTATATTGGAATTAAAAATGACTAATAATGACATTTGATCATCTAATATTTGATAGTCCAGATCGATTGAAATAAAAATTTATGATAAAATAATTTATTAAAAATATTAAAATTTAATTTCCTTAATTTATAAATTTTTTTAAAACTCAAATTTATCATCCTCTATTGTAATAAAAAATAAATAATATTAAATTTATTTTAGTGAAATAAAATCTATTCTTTAAAATATTCATAGGTAAAATCAAAATAATAAAATGATTTGGATGTTTTCTTCTAGTTTATATACATTATTTTCCTCTATTGAAGATGGTTCTATATAGATTTATTAATATATATTATGTACTTAAAAGTTAAATGTTCACTACTCAATAAGATATCTAAAAAATAAAAAACTATACTAAATATAATGAATTTATAATAAAAATTAATAAAAACCTTAACAATTTGAAACTTATAAATAAATCAATTAAAAAAGTACATTTCAGTAAAGCTAAAAATTTTTTCACCATTTTCCAATGATATGAAATCATATATCTATGTGAAGTGACTTTATTCTTGGAAAATAATTTCCTTCATAGGTAGTTTATTTTTAGATTCTATTTATCTAAAAAAATAAATTTTACATCCCAAATATTAATATATATTTTATATTTTTATAAGCATAAATTTCTCTATAAATAAATGATTATTGTATCAAAACTACAAAACAATATTTAGAAAAAAAATTATTTCACCCAATTGAAAAAACTATAGAACATTTTACAGAAAGTTACTCCGCTAGGTGAATGACATATTTTTTGAAATATTTTACTTTCATAAGAATTTTTTCATAGTATATATATTTTTATTTTTACACAATGTTTTCCATACATATTTTGAAGCTATTTTCACTTATTAATAATGTTTGTTAACATTTTATTCGATATTTTAGCTTAGTATTTGAAAATGATGATTTCATTGATACATAGATAAAACATCATTGTTTTAATAAAATTTTGGTTCTTTAGATCATATAACTTAAGATGATCTTCCTATTATTTAAAAACTCCTATAACTTTTCTATTATTTGAATCCTTATAAAACTTACTTTTAAAATTTTTTATTTAAAAATGAAACATATATCTCCCACTGGTCATGTTAGAAATAAAATTTTAATACGTATTCAAATATTTCCTTCAATCAACTGATTCCACTTTATGTTCAACATACTTCTTAGAATATTGATAATCTTATCCCTGGTATTTTAACATAAATACTACACTATTTTCTCATTATTCTCATTAATTTTTATATATAATTACATATATTTAAGACTTTTACATTTTCTGGATTATCAAAATTTTCAACTAATGAATAAGATAATGTTTCAAAAATTGTTATATTTGTATGTTCCTTAGAAGTCATCTTACTCATTAATAAATTCTCAAACATTATAATATAAACATAAAAAACTATGAATATCTTATTAGATTCAATTTAATATAGTATAATTTTATATGTAGTATCTTTACCACTTGAAATATATGTGTATAGTTTTTTCAAACTTTTATTATCACTTTTTTAGAATATCTATCTTTATAATTTATGTATCTTATTTTAAACTCATTATATTTTTGTATGCGAACAGTGTTTCAAAATGTATAGTAGATGAGTTATAATGATTCTGTATTTTAATACCTCTCATTCCTATCATTTTTATTATCTATCTTGAAATTATTTTTTTCACTTATACAAATTCATTCTTACATAAAATATGAGAAATTTAATTGTATATCAATTCAGTACAATTGATTCCTGATGATGTAGTTTACTAATCATTGATGATTCCATAATTTTATTCTCTAGAAGTGGAAGAAAAACCAACTCCAATTTTCTTATTCTCCTTATCGGTATGTCTTTTCAAATTACTCTAGTTTTTTACTTGTGTTTAAATGAGTTTATATTAGGTTAACATTGTGATATTATTCACATCATCAGTACTAGTACCCAAATATTCCCACTCTTTCGTTAGATTATCAATGATTATTTCTAAAATTTGAAAATCTATCAACTCTATTAATAAAAGAGTTTATAAATAATTAACTATTACCAAAATTTATTGATGAATTTTTGAAACACTCTTACTAGTTAAATTTTTTTATTGATAATAATCTTTTGTCGTATCTGTCTTAATTTATAACTCAATTAAAGTTCCAATTTGTGTACCATATAATTTCATCCACATTACATAATTTTTTTGACATGATATAACATTGATATATATGTTTGTATTTATAGAACATAAAGGTTAATTACTCACATGAAAATTCAATTGAATTTTATTTTTTCTTTCCTTGTAAAAATAAAAACAGCATTTTCCAGATCGTTGTGACTACTGGTCAACATATGAAAATTATAAACTATGAAGATAATAATGAATCACTACATCCATATCTTTATTATTCATAATCATTACCATTGAAAATAGAATGTATATTAATATTTAGATTTTAAGTAATTTCTAAATTTATTCATATAATTAAAAGACAAATAATACTTTCCTTATAAAATGTTATTATAAGGAAATAAAAAACCATATTCGAACGGATTGGGAAAATTTAAAAGAATATGTTTATGTTTAGTCTCAAATGAATAGAGTTTCTCTGATGCTAAATTTATACCCGATATACTGGTTAGGAAATCTATAAGAGTGGTGGGGGTGGAGGTTAATTGTAGTTTAAAAACATAAATAAAATTATTTCAACTACCACAATTTAAAATTCCAAAAAAATGAAGCGCTGATCAACCAATAATCTATTATAGTGAATTAATATATCCATAAATAAATTTACTATCATTATAAAATAATTAAAATTTTACAAATATAAATTAAAATTCTAAATATAAACAAGTATTGAACATGTAAACATATATTAAATATAAACATAATATGATCTATGGGTTAATAAACTAAGACAACCTTAAAGATGGATATTACTAACATAAAATTTTACTCAAAGGGAAAGTAGAATAATTAAAATAGATTCAAGGAATCCTCATATTTTAAACAATCAAAATTCCTATCTTCATATCCCTTGTAGCCTTTTATGTGAAACATTATAAAATTTATTAGTTTCTAAACCCGTGGAAAATCACAGGATAAAAAAATTTCTAAAGTGTTTTACTATGAAATATGGGTATTATGCTTGATAAAACTAAATTTTACATAAATTTTAGACTCATTAATTAATAATGATTCATTTTTATTGGATAATGCATTAGGAATATCTTGATTGTTGAAGAGAAATTTTTTCCATGATTCTAAATGAAAATATATGAAAATTGTTCAAAAGAGAACATTACATGTCATGAATCACATTAAAGATGTGTTTGAATCATTCCGAACAAGTCACAAGTAATTAATATAAAAAAATTCATGAAAATATTACATGACGTGAATCTCCAATACATGTCATTTATGATTCAAAGGATAATTCTCAGGTAATGTTCAAGCTGTAAGAAGAAGTATTTCATGAGTTCCAATTACACATCCTGAGATGATTCACATCTCTAAATCCCAAATATTCAAGATACAATTTATGCTAGATAAAAAATACTGGGAGAAAAACCTGGATCAATATTACACAATATTATATGTTTACACATCATGTAATTTCCTGACAATTTATTTTATAGAGGGAGCATAACATCACATAACTTTTTAGTGTTACAATTTTCTCTCATTATCCTCATTTTATCCTTTATTTTCCCTACCAAATCAAATCTATATAATTTCTATTACATTTTTGATCAAATACATGTTCTGTTGATTGATCTACAAGAATTCTTTATTTCTTTTATTTCCTTTTACCATTTTAATATCCGTATAGTATTTCATTTTCCATTTTATAGTGTATTCTCCATACTTTCTTTCTTATTTACTATTTAATATAAGTTTTTATTGGTATATTAAATAGTTTAATTTAAATATACTTAATTCCTAAACCCTTGTTTGGAAAATATTATATTTCAGCTATTTTATCAATTTTATGAGCATGTATACACTTTTTTCTTTGATCTTTATCACTAGCGTCATGAGTGGCTAACCCGCTTAGTTTATCAATCAAGAGTGGGGGTTTTATGAACAGAATGAATTTATAAATCATAACATGGTAACCCTAAGGCTAGTAATCAAGTTACATAACATATTTTTATTAAGTTATTTTATGAAACCCTGACCATGGTAAGTTTAAATGAATGTACATGACCTGATTGTAGTAGAGCATGCAATGACCACTAGCCTCTGAAAAGTTCTACCATATAATATAGGATCATTGAATCTAGGTTGTTAGATATGTTTGGAAGCTATATTTTTTTACCTCTTAGATAAATCTAGATGGTCTGATCATAATCAACGAGTGTTCTACGCATTTCTCTATAGCCTAATCCCTAATATAATTATACATTAGGATTGAGATTATCTTTTGTACATGAACCCTAAAATTTTACATGAACCCTATATTCTTCTTGAAACAAAAAACAAACTCAATAGATTTAATCAAGTCCAAAACCCAAACTAATTGATTTGGACTCCTACACTAAGTGTTCAAAGTTATGGTTTCTTATTTTCCAAACATTTTCTATGGTTTTGGCCCTGGAATATCACTATAACATGTCATTGTAGCATGGGAATTTTATGATGATTTTTTTACCATATCCTACATGAGTTAAAATATGTGTGAATTTGTATCAATTCTACAAACCCATTGAATAATATTGAAAATATGGGGTTTGGAAAGATCTTGTTATAGTTAGTGTGGTTGTGATGTGATCAGAGTTTGATGGAAAGGAATTAATCAACAATAGAAGTCATAGTGTTGTAAGGGTTTTGTGATGGTGAATCATCTTCCCATAATCCTTGGTTTGTTCCACAAATTTTTATTAGAATTCATTGGTTTCAGGGTTATTCAAAATGAGGCTTTCTCAATGTGGACTTAGGTTACACTATAGCACATAGACAGGGGTGGGAATTATTTCATGACCAAGGGGTTAATTCCATAGTGAAACACAGAATGAGGTGGTTTTCCTTGTTACCCCCTTAGGCCATGCTGAATGTGGCCTTGATGATATATTTTAAATGGGATAATATTTATTTCTTTGTAATATCCTATTGAGATTTACAGGGAATAAGGTATTGGGGAAGGGCCATTATAGCATCTCCATCCCTATTTCTTCATCCCTATAATCACCCTTTGTGCAGATTATTTTAGATATCATTATAAAGGTGTTTTAGAGTTATGATTTATCCCTTCTTCCTTTATTTTTCATATTTTGGTATTCCTCTAGTTTATGGAATCTCTATGTTAGGGTTAGGGTGATAATTACATTAAAACATGGTGGAATCATCATAATTAATGGAACTTGTTTATGTGGTGGATAGAGGATATCCCATAGAAAAGAACTTGAACAAACTAAATATGATTCTATTGGGGTACGTTATATAGTTATTTCTTTAATTATTTTAACATAACTTAATTAAATTAGGTTGTGGTCAGGTGATTTATTATACTTTTTTTCATAGTGGTTTCAGGGGAGCATCATGGACTTTGCACACACCATTAGTTGTGGATATGATGAGTATATATTTCTTGGTGAGTTTTTTGCCATTATAAATCTTTATATTAAATTTTATAAATATTTATTAATTCTTATAATTAATTATTTGGATGTTCTATCTTGATATAGGGGATCATGTATTGGTGATCCTTGTAAATATCATGGAAAATTCATGAATGAGCTTTACTATGGTTGGTAAATCATACATGGAGTTATTTAGTGTCTATAATAATTAATCATAATCACATTTTCTAATTATTGTTCTAGGAATCCTAGGGTATTTGGATCAGGTAAAATTTATAGGGAGTAAGGGAACCCATAGTAGATAATATAGGTTGTTTAATTTCTCCTTGTGCTTGAGATAGTGGTCCTTTTAATATTTAGTGATACATAATCACCTAAAAACTATTTTTGTATGGGGAAAAGATTCCATTAATATTATTTGAGGCATATAATGTGTTTTTATCCAATACAAGTTAAATTTATCCTAGGTTGGACCTCTTAGGAAGAGTATCACTCTTATGAAGGGATTAACCCTAGGGATGATGGGTGTGATGGTTGTGAAACTCACTTATGGTAGGGAATACACCCTTATGGGTGGATTCATTTCATTCATTATATTATTAGTCAACTAATACCCTCAGGGTATGATGTGTTATATCAATGATGGTTTCCTATAGGTTATGGTCTCGTGACCTCTCCTAGAATAGACATGAAATGCGACAACAATAAGGTTCATAGATATTAATATTACAGTTTGGAAATGAGTTTATACGTATCAATGAGATTGTTGTCTTGGTATAGTGCATAGTATATCAGACAAGGATATTGAAGTGTGAATTTAAATCGGAAATGAACTTGCCTCTTAGGGATTGGGTTATATTGGGCATACGAGCTGTGAGATCCTTATGGGGTGTTAGGTACTAGAGGAGACTGAGAGATTTTTTAATAACTTAGCACATTACATTAATGAAAAGTTAAAAATGTTGATGGATTTAGTATATTATACCCTATTTGATAGGGTCTAGTAATATGGGACTATGAGGCAATATGGATGATGATATATACATCAATTTGTTAGATGAGTCACATATGAAAGGTGATTAGGTTGTGAGTCGTGATACAAGATGAGTTGGTGGTGCATGATTCTATATGTGTGATATGTCTTGATCATTTTCATCATAGTTATTATATTAATCATATTATTTTGATATAGGTATTGTTTTATTAGAGACATATGGACCAAAGATCATAAGTGTTGGGTTTCACTTACTAGTTGACCATCTTCCTAGATTAGTTACATTTTTAACCTATATCCAAACCAATCAAGATCTTCAGATATAATATGGAATTTAGAATCTATGGTCTGAATGAGAGATATTCTATGATTCCTTATAATAACATACATATATATTTATACTGATATAATGTATGGGAGGACATTTGAAATTTATAGTATATGATAAGACCGATAGAGTGTTTGGGCTACAATAAAATATTTATTATTTATGGTAGACAATTATAATGTATGGGAATCTATATGACATTTAATACCCTTTTTAGATTGATATATATCCTGAGATTCTATTTGTAATTGTGAATCAATGGTTAAAATGACAAAGTGTTTAGTAGTCAGTATTAAATTTATCATATATGGTCATATCGATAGATATTTTGGGATTCCATAAGATATTTAGCATATATTGTTAGATTGATAGATATTCTAGGACTACATATGCACTTTTCCAGCCATGCTGATACCAGTGGGTGGGATAAAGAATTAATAATATATTTAGTCTCTGTGTTTATAAAAATAGAAAGTTTTGGATTACATAAGAAATTCTCCACTTATAGTTAGATTGAATGAGAGTCTAGGATGCAAGTAGGCGTTAAGAATTTATGATTATAATGATAGAGAGTATGAGATATGACATGACAATAAGAGTCTATGATCATACCACCAGATCATCTAGGACACCAGAAGACATGTATCCTCTATAATTAAATCGATAGAGAGTCAAAAATTCCATATTTCATTTAGCATCACTAGTCAATTCGTTTGAGATTCAAGACACTATCTAGAACCCTGTAAGTGATTGTGGTCAAACTAACATTAGTTATTGATTCCATACATCATACTTATATTATGAAACTATAAATTGTATCACTAGAGGTTAGTGTACTTGGTATGGTGAGGTGTTGTGGGGGATTGATTAGAACATAATGACCAAAATGTATACTTGTATTCAATATGTTTATTTATTTATTTTACTGATGCTTATACATGAATACAAGGAAATATGTTTGGGGAACATGTTGAGACTATACTATGATGAATTTATCCCACCTTTCATGGCCACCCTTGTGCATGTTCACACATTATGTTTGAAATTAGGGATATAGGTTGTATAGTGGATCAAGATAGAGAAACTCAATATTTTTGGAGACTATTTTGAGGTAAGGCTCAGTGTTGTATTGGATCATTCTTATACAATTTTTTATTTTCTTATAACATGATATTTTAAGATGGTGATATGTAGATATGTTTGACTTCATGATTGTGTTATTATTTTGTTACAATATGCAGAATTATTTATCTTTCATACTATGTTTATTGATTTATGTTATTTATATATTATTAAGGACTATGATATAGATAATATAGTCTCCCCACATTTAACAAAAACTCGCACTACTAGTCATACGTCTCTACTATATAGGGATTAAATAAAATAAGAATAAAAAAATATATTCTAAATAAATTATAAAAATTAAAAATTACATATGAAAAATAAATAGACAATCATAGAACCCAAATTATTTGTATGTATAGATAGTAGTTATATAAATTTATTATTTTTTATAATTTATTAAAGGAACCCTAAAACATTATCCCCACATGAATTTATTCTAAACACAATTCTTTATATAATTCCATAGTTAAATGAGGATCCTAAAAGGAAATGATATCAAATGATATATAAGAGAAAAAAATTATCACTGAGTCATAAATAGTTCGATCATAATCTTGAGAAATAATAACAACATGGGGGAAATATATAATTAAAAAAACATGGAATCATAAGAGGTTACCATAATGAATAATAAAAGGACATATAACCTAGAAGATGAATCATGGAAGCATAATATATATCATTGTTTTAGAAAGTTATAAAATTGGGAAATAGTCAGGATCTAGGTGTATAACATGGGAATGTGACATAATATATAAATTATAGAAAATAAGCATAGTAAATTATAACTTTGTGTTGAAACCATAATAACTCAGACCTAAAATGTTGTTAATAATCCCCAATCATGTCCTTGTATAAATTTTTGAATAAATCAAAACTATGTCTATATATAATATCATTATCTCATGAAATACAAAAAACTTTACAAATGAATTAGAGGGATTTTATTAGAAGTAAGGTGATTTGTGTGGGTGGTTTTTGTTAACCCATTTAGGGATAATCAATTTTTTATAAAAAAGATGGGTTTTATGATCATGAAGACTAGATGTGACTATGAAGATGGTTTGATTAGATGATGTTGTTTTCTAGAGTTTTCCAAATTTTTGTTCATTAAAATATTGTGGTTTCTATATGATAATCATGCAAACAACTTATGAATTTTGCAAACCACATAATAATGTACGTAACCACATAGGAGGATCATCAAACAATGTGTTAGTTACCTGAAAAGTAAACCCATATAATAAGACCAATGTTATAGGTCATAAGAAGGAGGTTTCTTGGTATACCACATAAGCTTGAATGGTTCATGTGATAGAGTTAGGTAGACTATGTGAGACCAATAGTTCACATAGTCATAAGGTGGATTTTTTGAGTAGATATTGCCATGGTGATTTGTCACATAGGGAGTTTATGAAACATATTATTTATGAAGGGATCATTTGAACCATGTGAAAAAGAGTAATATAGTCTTACAAAATATATTTTACACAAACCTCGAGAGCTATTGTTATGTGGGAATAATGTTGGAATGTTAGGTATAATTTATATCCCTTTGCATGCTGATTTTGTTAGAGAATGGTGGAAAATAGTCATAGCATTAAGTGGGATTTTTAGAGATGTTTTGACTATAAATAATGCTTATTCACTTCATTTTCACTATTATAATAGTTAAAATTAGGGATTTATTTTAAAAAATAGAAAATTGATTTAGGCTACTTAATGAAATCCTCATAAGGAGTCCCATAGAGGTGTCATGTGGAAAAACTCATGTTAGAAAATTAGATATAAGGAATCATGTATATGAGGTAAAAAATTTAATTAATGTGGATGATGTCATGTAGAGATATTAGATGTCAAACAGAGGTGGTCATGTGGAATATTTCCCATGAATGAGGCTTTCAAGAATTCATTAGAGTGTAAAAATTTTGGTTGTTATGATGTAAAATAACTCATAAATTCTCATCAGTAAGGATGAGAACTTCATGTAATTAAAGAAAGGCAAGATTAATCCATTTTTATGAGAAATGATGAGTTGATAGAAGTGTTCTATGTGAGACTATGTGTTTTATCTGAATTCATTATTACGATAGTTGTAAGGACTTAGGATTTTATGAATATCAAATTTAAAAGAATTTTATTTCCTTGACCAAGTCGTTCAGTGTTGATATTGATTTTCCTTCAGTCAAATTAAAGTCCCTATCTTGTACTAGTATCGTAGGCAATTACGGGGTCGATACATAGGGAAACGAAGTTGGTGATTATGTTTAATGAACCGGAACTATTTGGTGAAGATGCTTAATTTAAAAACATTTGGTTGGAGGTTCATGATTTATATATTAAAAACAATGACTTGTTACTAAAACTTATCTAATTCACTATTGATCACTTTAAAACTGAAATTGTTTAAACCGAATTTTACTGAATGATGATAAAGATGTGCCAAGGATGGATATTCATGTAGGGCTAGAACCATAATCTCTATCATGTTGTGTTGTTCATAATAATGCAATTTTATGGGTTTTATATGTGTCAGAACTTCCTTGGTTCGGAAAGTTCCGATCAAGTTGGTAGAAATAAATTCCTTGGTCCGACAATTGATTTCTACTAACATTCCGTTAAGATCCACCCTTCTAGAAATGATAAGAATATCCAATGGCCATTGAAATTCTCGTCGTATTTCTTCCAACGATATCTGGAAACTCCATTCTTGATCCGACATGGAGGTTTCCAGCAAAATAGAAAATAGAAATTTTGGAAGAATTAGATGAGACGTTACGAACAAACACAATGATAATGGGAGGGATTCTAGAGAACCCGCATTTCTCCCAGCCCCAACACAAAGGGGGACTTAGCTACTCATAATCAAAGAAGTATAAAACTTACTATTAATTGTCAAGGAGTTCATTCACATCATACATAACATGAAATAGAAGAAAAACCAGCCAGCCACCCCCAAAACCCAGCTCCGCCTTTCCTCTCTTAAGTCTCTGTTCTTCTAGGTCCAAAAAGGCCTTTTCCAGATGTCAAAGGGGTAGTTTCAAAAGTAAACACGAGTCAAGGAGTTGGTGGAAAGGGGGAAAGAAAAAAAGAAAAAGCTGAAGTGGTGTGCATGGTTTAGGTGCACAGTTTGGTAAACCGTGCGCAAACCGTGTGGAGGCTACTGCCTTGGATTCATCGGCTGCACCATTTGGGAGCACGGTTTGGAAAACCGTGCGCAAACCATGCCGTAGCTACTTTCCAGAATTATTTGAGCTGCACGGTTTAGTCTGCAGGTCTCGCACCATTTGTAAAATGTGTGGAAATCCTGTGAACCCTTCTGTAAGGGAAATATCCTCCCACACGGTTTTCTCATAGTTTGGGTAAACCGTGTGACAACCGAGTGGGTCTTTTTGGCCTGTGAAATTCCTTCGTTCTCCATCCTTCCCATCAAGTATTTGATCCAAAAAATCTCCTATCCAACATCATTAGAGGGAAAAGGGTCCTTACGTGTCCAATTCCCTTCTGAATCTCCAAACATCAAAGATTCCATGCTTTATCCATTAATGACCGAAGAACCTACCAAGATACATTCTCATTGTGAAAATCAAATAAAACCCATCCACATAACCAATTTATAGATGTTAAACTAGGTGAAAATTCTTTATGCACAACAGTGCATCAAACTCCCCCTCACCTGATTGGTTGTTTTTCCTCAAACAAAAGCATAAAAATCATAACCAAGGTGCCACTAAAGAGACATGTAGAAATATCAAAAATTATACCATTTAGGTGAATATGAATTTTGAACTAATTATCGAAAAAATTACAACATTCATACTTCATGGCATCCCATGTCTATGAAGTTAGCCCAGAAAGTAATCATAATCCAAAACAGTTAATCATTCATTCAGAAACCAATTGTTGCTTAAAAGTGCCTCTTTCCCTTTTTCATTCAAAGAGAGTGCCTACCTCCATTTTCATATTTTTATACACTATGATTAGTTAACTACTGGTTTCTTCATAACCAATTGGTGGGCTATTACATTTATAGGTCACACACCATCATTGACATGCACTTTGGAACATGAAGAAAGGTCATCCAAAGTATTCGGCATGCCTTTGCATATCTCAAAATAAATTTTTCTGTAAAGGTATGAGATACTAGCATCAAATTTTTCACAATATGCTCATGTAAATACTCGATGAATTTGTTTGAAAAAGTCAAGAGTTCATGGAATTAAGACCGTTCAATAGCCACTAGTGCCGCAACAACAATTCTTAAAACCTCACCTTTATTTATGCACAACTTGACTTCCATTTTAAGGGGTTTCTCAATTTGAATTAATCCATCAAAAAATAATCATTAAATATTTTTTTTTTCTAATTGATTGTCTAAATGATCCTTTTCAATATTACAAAGTTTATTCACATCACAAACCAGGGTTAACAATTTGGACATATGTGCCATTTTCAGAGATAATTGCCAAAATTCAATTTTAGCTAAGTGGTATAGAACCATTACATCTATAACAGCCCTTTAGACACAACTCAGAAAATATACTACCCGAGTGTAATTCGGAAATCAATCAATCATCATGGGGTTCTAATTAAGGACGCCTCCCCCACACATAAAACCGAGCACGACCCCCCATGAAGGTAATAACATAGAGAAGGTTAGGCATGTGGAAGAATGACAATGGAGGGCAGAGAAAAATGGAAAAGTTGAAAAGTACAAACTCCCCTGAAACATGGGACGTGGGAAAAGAAGATGACGTGTGAGAGCCCGATGAACGAAAAAATGGATGACATCGAACAGATGAAACACCTACTGGAAAAAAGAACCATTCAAGTGAAGTAAGAAAAAAAAATACCAATAGTAGGAAAGAGAGCATAACAAATTATCACACCATAACAAGGGAAATCATCACACCACATGATGAATGTTGAAGTCAAATAATATAGGCACAACACATAATAAATGAAGAATAGGCAAACCATATGGTCCGGGGTTAGGGGGAGGGAAAAAGTAGTCATGTGAAGCTGTATCCCAGGTCGAATCAGTGGAAGGAGGGGGACATGCCACATGGTTGGTAGGGGGTGAGGTAGTGGATGGCCCACCCGTAGAAGCCCCGACGCCTGACATGTAGCATGATGGAGGATGGAGGGGCACAACTTCATATAAGGAATGTGGCTGAATATCTGCAAGATTTTGGCCCACTACCTCCATACTTGTCCATTCCAACTGCCAATGGAACATTGAATACTGTTCCTGCTGCCACCTCCAGTAGAGGTCAGGGTCAACGTAAGGGGTTACCTGTAAAGATGGGTAAAATGGGTATGGCAGATAAAATGGGGGCTGTCTGGACGGATGAGAGGCAGCCACATGTGACTGATGAGGCTCCTGGGATGGGGAGTGATGTGAAGCAGGAGGCTCAGCTGGGTCCTCGTCTTCATCCTGGCTCTCATGGACTGTTGCAGCTGGGGCAGCCCTGGGTCCTACAAGCAGACGGGGTTGCACGCTGTTTTGGTCCACCATCCTCATGCGGCGGAGCATGGGGATATAAAAAAAAGGAATAGGTGGATGTTCCACGAACTCCTCCGCGTCATGCCGTAGGTGCAAACTATCCGCCAATAGTGTAATGTAGGGACCACCAAAGTCGCTTCCCTTGGACTTGGAGAACATCTAGTGCAGGTACTGAGCAGAGATGTAGGCTAGGTTGATGGTGTTTCCCGTCACCATGGACTCCACAAGAAAAGTATCTTTTGTACTCACCGTGCCCTGGATGTCCGACCGAGCCGTAAAGAATGTAGTATTGAGTGGATGGAGGACCTAGTGGATAGGGTTTCGGAATTTGGAGGCCTTGGATCCTTGAGGAAAATATGGGCCGCCGACGGAAACAGTGGCCAAGAAGATTCTGGCCTGTTCGGGATCCCATTCCAATGGGGCAAGAAAGTATTCGTCGCTCTGGACGTAATCCATTTCATAAATTCCTGTGAGAACTGCAAATTCAACCAGTTTAAAGCTATGTCGGTGGTTCATTAACTGGAAGGTAACATCATCAGCAGTGTCTATTGTAAACCCCTCAGGAGTTGCATTGTAAAGCTCCCAACATTGAAATGTGGCCCTGAATTCCAAGACCATTTCCTTATATATTGGTTGGTGCATGCTCAATGCAGCAGTCATATTACCCTGGGCAAGGTACATTTGGAGATCATCATTGATTCCCAAACATTCAAGGTGGTCTAGGCTGAACTCATTGTGAGGGATAACCTCACAGTTGGAGAAGGTTCGAAACCTCATCACTTCTTCCTTTTTAGAAAATTTTAGTTGAGGGCCATGGGCAGACTAGGAGCCGGAGGCCTGGGCGCGTTTGGAAGTAGACATTGAGGGTAGGGTTGTAGGGTTTTTGGGATGTGGGGTGCCTGCAGTAAAGAACAACAGAACAAGTGGCACACAATCACAACAAGTAAAGAGAGACATATGAAATTCGAAAATGCATGCATACATACCCTATGAAAAATCCCAATTTGAAAATATTAGGTTTAGAAAGCACACATTCATTGAAAATCAGTTGATCATTTGTGTGTAATGGAAAATCGTCAGACGATCAAAAGAAAAGATGGAAGGTGAATGGCCAAGAACCACAAAGATTTAAAATAAAATAAAAATGGGAGGTAGAGAGTTTCTTGACCAAACCCTAGGGAGAAAAGAAAGGAAAAATGAAAGGAAAATAGGAGAAACGAAGAAAGGAAATAAGAGAGAAGGATAAAGAAAACCTTTGGGTGAGGTACCTTGGTAGAAACTTATTTGAGGAAAGGAGGAAGAGGATAAAGGGTGCCGCACATGCTGGAGCAGGGAGGGGAATTTGCGCACAGATAGTGGAGATGGAGGGGAAATCCGGATTTTTATAAAAATGTTGGGTGATATGTGGCCACACGGTTTGGGTGCACGGTTTGGTAAACCATGCGCCAACTGTGTGGAGGCCACTATCTGTGAGAGCGTAATGGGCATAGTTTGGGCACGGTTTGGTAAACCGTGCACAAACCATTTGGTTGGTTCTTTGTGAAGCACTTTCCCCATTTGAAAATGAAAACAAACCCTTTTCAGTACAATTTTGGGCCCCTTTTTGTTAGAAAAGAAATGTTGAGATTTTCTATTTAATGATTAAGACTTGCATTGAAAAAATGAATATGAAACTCCGACTTGGAGTGAGAATTATATATTAAACTCACAAGAAAAGAAAATCACACTATCATGCAATCCTAAGCACACTCAGAAAATGAAGACATCGGGAAAGAAATTTTTTTAAAATGTCGGGTGACCTCTCGTTCAGTGCTACGTATTAAGTCTCGAGCTCGACTTACCTGGGCCTTGAGCTACCCAAATTGCATGGTGGAAACAATGCCCACCATAACACCTATACTGTAGTATGTTTTGAGGATCTTTCCATTCACTTTAAAAGATCTCCCATCAACATTTTCCACATCCACCGCTCCATTGAGGAAGGCCGTAAGCACCGTGTCGGGTCCCAACCATCAAGAATTTAACATTATTGAAAACAATATAAGATGGGAGTTAAAAAGAAAAACCTTGTCGCCTGGCTGGAAAGTCTTCCAGGAGATCATCTGGTCATGGACCGCCTTTGTGTTCTCCTTATATAAGGCTACATTATCATAGGCCTCCCGCCTAATCTTGTCTAGTTCTGTCAGTTAAAATTTTATCCAATCCTCGTCTTCCTTGAGATCAAAATTGAGGGCCTTGACTACCCAATATGATTTATGCTCCATCTCCACAGGCAGGTGGCATGGTTTTCCATAGATCATTCGAAACCGTGACATGCCCAGGGGTGTCTTGAACGCTTTCCGGTAAGCCCATAAAGCATTGTCCAACTTCATGGACCAATATTTTCTTAAGGTGCATATTGTCTTCTCAAGTATGTGTTTTAGCTCACGATTGGACACTTCCACCTAACCACTAGATTGAGGGTGGTAGGGCGTCCCTTTATTATACTTGACTCCATACTTTTCAAGCACTTTCCTCATAAGTGTTTCATCTAAGTGAGTATCGCGATCACTGATCAACAGCCGCGGTGTTCCAAACCGGCTAAATATATTCTTTTTCAGAAAAGAAACAACCACCTAAGCTATATTTTTAGTAGTTTCCAATGATTTCACCCACATAGATACATAATCAACACATACCTGGATGTATGTGTACCCATGGGATGGGGGAAATGGCCCCATGATGTTGATGCACCATACATCGAAAATTCCCACTTCGAGGATAAGATGTTGCGGCATCTCAGCTCGACGGCCGACATTCCATGTCCTATGGCATCGATCACAGCATGAAATGAAATGACGTGTATCCCTATGCATGGTCCGTCAGAAGAAACCAGATTGTAGAACATTAGTGACAGTGCGATCTGGTCCATGATGCCCTCCCGTAGGGGAAGAGAGAAAGAACTCCAAGACACTTTTAATTTCTTCCTCCAGGATTCAACGTCGGATGATGCCATTGCTGCCTGAGCGGACAGCAGGGGGACTTCCCAGAAATAGCATTTCACATCTGATAAAAATCGCTTCTTTTGTTGAAATGAGAAGTTCGGGTGGACGACTCCTGTCTCTAGGTAGTTGAAAAAATCGGTGATCCATAGCCGAGGTGGAACTTCAACAGAAAATAACTGCTCATCATGAAAATCCTCATTTATTTCCCGGTCTTCTTCCCTTTCCAAGTGTGGTAGCTCCATCCGAGAGAGGTGGTCAGCCACCACATTCTCACTGCCCTTCTTGTATTTTATTTCAAAGTAAAATTCATGTAAGAGAAGAACCCAATGGATGAGCCATGGTTTAGCATCCTTCTTGTTCAATAAATACTTCAACGAGGCATGATCCGTGTAATCCACTACTTGGGAAATCACTAATAGGAGAAAAATCTGTCAAAAGAAAAGATGACATATAACATCTCCTTCTCTATGGTAATATAGATAAGTTGTGCTTCATTTAATGTGCGGCTGGCATAGTAGATCAGTCTAAAAATGCGATCCAGCCACTATCCCATGTCTGCTCCCACATCATAATCACTTGCGTCGCACATCAACTCAAACTTCTCCTCCCAATTCAGAGCTATCATGATGGGTGAAACAATAAATTTCTCTTTTAAAATTTGGAATGCCTTGACACATTTACCATCAAATTAAAATATTGAATCTTTAGAAATTAGATTGGTCAACAGATGAGAAATCCTAGAAAAATCCCGGACAAATCTTCAGTAGAAACCTGCGTGCCCCAAAAAACTCTAAATTGCTCAGACTAATGTAGGAATAGGTAATTGCGAGATCACTTATATTTTTACCAGATCCACTTGAATTCCTTGAAATGAAATTTTATGGCCAAACACAATTCCATGTTGTACCATAAAATGGCACTTCCCCCAATTTAAGACCAAATTAATGTGCTCACACCACACAAGCACCATCTCCAGATTCATCAGACAAGTAGTAAATGATATCCCGTATACTGGGAATTCATCCATGAAAACCTCAAGAATATGTTCTTCCATATCATGGATGATTGATAGCATAATCCTCTAGAAGGTGGCTTCCAGAGAAATTGAAATCTGGTTATAACCCGAATAACCATCTATGAAGCAATAGAATTCATGTCTGCCAATCGTTCAGGCATCTGATCCATAAATGGGAGGGGGAAATGGTCGTTTCTTGTTGCGTCATTTAACTTTTGATAGTCGACACATACCCTCCATCCCGTGACTCTCTGAGTTGGGATAGGCTCATTCTTATCATTTGAGACCACCGTGATGCCGCCTTTCTTGGAAACCACTTGGAGGGGACTCACCCACGAGCTATCGGAAATTGGGTAAACTATAACAGTATCAAGCAGTTTGATTACTTCCTTTTTTACCACATCTTTCATCGGGGGGTTCAGTCTCATCTATGGTTTGTGAGATTCTTTTTCCCCTTCTTCCATAAGCGCATTGTGAGTACAAATAGTTGGGATTATACCCATGACATCAGCAACTGTCCAGCCGATGGCCTGTTTCCGCCTTCTGAGGACATTCAAAAGAGAATCCTCTTAATCCTTTGAGAGTGATGAGTTGAGGATCACCGGTAGGGTATGTTTCTTTCCCAAATAACCATAATTTAGGGAGGAAGGGAGTGGTCTAAACTTGAGGTTGGGAGCCTTGAGAATAGATGGTACAATTGGTTCAACCTCTTCTCGCTCTAACAAATCGGGTACAATTTCCCTTTTCCAATAGTGTCCTCCTTGGCCTTCAATCAAGCTTACTTCCTCCCTGGATTCCTCAGAGTTTTCATCCTCCAGAACACATTCGTTACTGTTTGGATAAGATTTCATATCACCGTCTTCTAGGCCAAAATGCTCAGCCATTGTTATCAGAGCACAATAATCTTCATGCTCCATTAGTGAAACTTGCTTAACCGCCTTTAGGACATTATAGATACCTTTTCATCACCAAAATGGAAGATTAACTCGCCTTGGTTGACATCAATTAAAACCTTCCTAGTAGCAAGAAAAGTTCTTCCCATAATTTAAGATGCCTCTGGGCCTTCTTCCATATCCAAAATGATAAAATCGGCTAGTAGAATCAACATCCCCACTTTGACCAACACATCTTCCAACAACCTCGTGGGGTATTTAATAGAACGATCGGCAGTTTTAAGTGCCACTTTGGTTGGCTTCATATCATTCAATCCTAACTTATTAAATAACCCAAAGTGAATTAAATTGACACTTGCACCCAAATCGCACAGAGATTTACCAAACTCGCAAGGCCCGACTGTACAAGGGATAGTGTAACTTCCCGGGTCTTAGAGCTTTGGAGGAAGAGTATGTTGTACAACAGCCGAAAATTCCTTATTAAGGGGAATGGTTACCAAATCTTCCATTTTTCATTTGTTGGACATAATTTCTTTTATAAACTTTGCATAAGTGGGCATTTTACTTAAGGCCATGGCAAGGGGAATATTAATGTGGATTTTCTGAAAGATCTCCATGAATTTAATGCACTACTGTTCCAAATTCTTTTGCTTCATTCGTGATGGGAATGACAATGGTGGTCTGTATGATTTGATCTCATCGTTACCCTAGCCTTGTGGGACTGATGGTTCTTCATCTTTCTCATTTGTGGAGGATGGTTCCCCAGCTGCAACTTCTTCATTTGAGGTCTTGGACTGCTTCGGTGTTGGGGAAAACTTGCTCATTGTAACATTTGGCATCAGTTCCTTCCTGCTTCGTAGAGTAACTGCATTAGCCTCCTCCCTCATATTTCTTTCTGTGTTTCCTGTTAGTGTTCCGAGCTACCTTTGGGAAAATTGATTGTCCATCTACCCAATATGATTCTCGAAATATCCGATTGATGCATCTTGATTTTGAAACATTGTCTCATCATTTGTGATGAATTTAGACATCATTTCTTCCAACATTAAGGGAGGTTCCTGGTGATCCTGTTGAGCGACTTGTGGTGGAGGTGGTTGTCACAATGGTTGGGTAATACGGGGGGTTTTGATACCCTTGTTGCTAATATGTGCCCTTTTGGAATTGGTTACTCTAATGCTGCCTTGGGTACTGATTTTGAAATTGCTGTTGCCCAGAACCTGGTGGTCTTTGTGGTCGGGGCTGTGGATTTTTCTGTTGTTCCCCCAACCTTTATTTTGATGTTCCTGCCACCCTGGGTTCTAATATTGAGGGTAGCTAGTAGGTCCTCTGTTCTGAGCAACATAATTGACCTCACTGGTTGAGGCTACTACATTGGCACTCGGGCACTCGCCCATTGCATGGTTGTCCCCACAATCACCACATACTGGTGGACTGATAGTTTGAACATGATATGGATTCTTTAGATTCAAAGCATCAATATTTTTTGAGACTGCATCAAGTTGGGCCACAAACATGGTGGTGAAATCAATATTGTGAATGTCCCTTTCTTGAGTAAGTCTTTCTGAATACCATTGAAAGCTATTAGCGAACATGTCCTATAACAATTCAAACAACTCTTTCGGAGGCTTCCTCATAACTATCCCTCCAGCTACTGCGTCAACCATGGACTTTGTGTTAGTAGCGATACCACCATAAAAAGTCTTAGACTTGCATCCATAATTGAAATCCATGGAGTGGGCACTTCCAAAGCATCTCCTTAAATCGCTCCCATGACTCGTACAATGATTCTGTGTCATGCTGGATGAAATTATGGATTTCATTTCTCAATGTGACTATCTTTGATGGAGGGAAATATTTGAATAGAAAGGCCTGAGCCAATGCCTCCCATGTCAGAATGGATCGCTGAGGCAATCCCTTAATCAAATCCTTTGCCTTGTCCCTTAAGGAGAAGTGAAACAACCTTAGGTGGATGGCATCTTCAGAAACACCGTGGTACCAGAAAGTATCAAAAATATCCAAAAAGTTGACGAGGAGAGCATTGGGTTCTTCACTCGGAAAACCACCAAATTGAACAATATTCTAAATTAATTTCATGATGGACGGCTTAATTTCAATATGTTGGGCCTGCACTGGAGGCCTGACTATCCCTGTATCCACTCCCTGAAAGGACGGTAGCCCATATTCCATAAGAGTTCAGCACTGTGGTGCCGGTTCTTGAGGTGCCTGAGGAACATATTGTTTTTGACCATGAGTACAATAGGCCTACTCGTTCAATGGAATAAAGGGAGGATGGTCTCTCTGAATGTATTGTCTCTATGGTGGCTGCCCGAATCCCAGCACAAATTGAGCTGGTGGCCACTGTTGGTTCCTCGGCAGATACTCCATATAAACTCCCAGTGGATTCAAATGCTGCACTTCATCTCCACCCCTTTGTGGATTCCCTTTGATAACAAATGGCTGCCCAACGTCTTGGATAGCCCATGTTCATCCTCCTGATGCCCCAAAGGATCATCTGTGTTGTGATCACCCATAAGTGCACGACATCGCCTATACAACGTTCTTTCGATTTCAGGGTCAATCGGTCGTAATTCTGATGACTCGGAAATCTGGGAAAGAGTGACTTAGCCACTCACATACTACAGGCTTGCACACACACAGACAGAACACCCAGCGTAAAATCGAAAAAAAGTCTTAAATAAAAATAAGATGAATGAAAATAATTTTAAGAAAATTTTTCAATTTTTATTTTCAAGAAATAACTCCAATTCAATTAACAAAAACTACCGTTTTAAACTCAGTAGTTTCCCCATCAATGGAGCCAAAATTTGACCAAGCCGTTCAGTGTTGATATTGTTTTTTCATCAGTAAAATTAAATTCCATAACTTGGACTAGTATAGTAGGCAAGTACGGGGTCGGTCCACAGGGAAACAAAGTTGGTGCTTATGTTTAATGAACTGGAACTATTCAGTGAAGATGCTTAATTTTAAAAAGTTTGATTGGAGGTTCATGATTCAGATATGAAAAACAATTACTTGTTACTGAAACATATATTATTCACTATTGATCACTTTAAAACCGAAATTGCTTAAAACCAAATTTTACTGAATGATGATAAAGATGTACCAGGGCTGGATATTCATGTGAGGTTAGAACCTTAATCCCTATCATGTTGTGTTGTTCATAATAACCCAAATTTCTGGGTTTCATATGTGTAGAAACTTCCTTGGTTCCGAAATATCCGATCAAGTCTATAGAAATAAATTCCTTGGTCTGGCAATTGAATTATATAACATTTCGTTAAGAGCCACCCTTATAGAAATGATAATAATATCCAACAGTCATGGATATTCTCATTGTATTTCTTCCAACGATCCCTAGAAACTCTATTATTTACCCGACATAGAGGTTTACAGCAAAATAGAAAATAGAAATGTTGGCTGAATTAAATGAGAGGTTACGAACAGACACAATGATAGGGGGAGGGATTCTAGCGAACCCAAATTTCTCTCATACCAAACAGAAAGGGGGTTTTAGCTACTATTAATAGAAGAAATATAAAACTTACAATTAAACTTGAAGGAGTTCATTCACATAAAACTGAACAAGAAACTGCAGAAAAACCAGCCACCCACCCCCAAAACCCAGCTTCCCCTTTCCTCTCTTATGTCTCTGGTCTTCCAGGTCAAAAAAGGGCATTTTTTCAGTTGTCAAAAGGGTAGTTTCAAAAGTAAACCGGAGTCAAGGAGTTGGTGGAATGGGGGAATGAAAAAAGAAAAAGCTGAAGTGGGGTGCACAGTTTAGGCGCATGGTTTGGTAAGCCGTTCGCAAACTGTGTGGAGGCTACTGCATTGGATTCTTCAGCCGCACCTTTTGGGAGCACGATTTGGCAAACCGTGCGCAACCCATTCGGTAGCTACTGTCCATAATTGTTTGAGCTGCACGGTTTAGTCTGTAGGTCCCACACCATTTGTACACCGTGTGGAAATCGTGCGAATCCTTCTGTAAGGGAAATCTCCTCCCACACACTTTACACACAGTCTGGGTAAACCATGCGGCAACCATGTGGGTCTTCTTGGCCTTTGAAATTCCTTCATTCTTCGTCCTTAAAATCAAGTATTTGATCCGAAAAGCTCCAATCCAGCATCATCAGAGGGAAAAGGGTCCTTACACCTCCAATTCCCTTCTAAATTTCCATACATCAAAGATTCCATGATTTATCATTTAATGACCGAAGAACCTACCAAGATACATTCTCGTTTTGAAAATAAAATAAAAAACCATTCACAAAACCAATTTATAGATGTTAAACCATGTGAAAATAACTTATGCACAGCAGTGCATCATTCATTCAAGTTCCTATGAGGGATATTATGGTCACTTTCCACTAGAATTATGATATCAGAAGATTTTTAGGACCACTCTATTAGTCTTAGAAGAGGGATTTTACTGTAGGAAAACAGATTTGTGGAATTTTTTTTCCATTTGAGTTTTGACGAAATATTTAATATTAAATTAATTAAATACTATATAATTAATGTATGTTTGAGTGGTAATAAATTTGTAATAAATAATTAGATTTAGATTATGAACTAGTTCTTAAGTCTGGAATGGGGGAATTTTTTTAGGTAAGTTATTAACCCCCTTTGGGTTCCAAGACTTGAGATAATTGTTTTAAATGAGGTTTTAATTAATTAAATAATTCAATTAATTAAAAAATCCTACCATTTGGATGTTGATGAACAATAAAAAGAGAGGTATGGATTCTCCCTTCTGTGAAATACCCAGACTGGGAGGAAGGGGGAAGGGGTTTCCACCGTACATCATCCACGAGGGAGATTATGTTCAGGTCGAGGTATAGCAGGTTCTAGGAGCGGATTTGGACCCAAAGAAGAAATGTTTTCACCATGAGGTTGGATGATTTTTTATTTTTATTCTTAAATCCCCATAAATGATTTTTTATATTTTTAAGTCTAATTAAGAGTACTATATACCCTTATGGGGGTCTATATGCGCCTAATTTAAGGAAATATGGGGTTTTAGGAGGTTTATAGGGTTTTCCTGTTCAGAAATTATGATTACACTGTGTGTAGTTAATGAAAACATACCTTGTTTTATTCATATTCAAGGAAGATGGTGTTTTTGGAACTAAAAATCTTGTACTTAGAATACATACTATGTAGTGGTACATGTCTATGTGGAAATGTACATTAGAAAATGGAATTTTGCGACTACACACCATGTAGTTGATGTACATGACATTTAGAGGGAGATGGATGTGTTCCCAGGTACATGGTCAGACACCCCATAAAGGGGGATCATACCATGTAAACATTCTTGGACAGAACCTAGGCGAACCCTTAATTTGTATTAGTACAAGGATAAACCTCATGAATTTCATGACCGTTTATTTGTACATGAATTTAACTTGGGTGTATTAAGGCCATATTAATGTACTTTGAAATGTAATAGGTTTTGTAGTACAGATCATGTATGAGGGTTATTCAACGTTTACTTTACCTTTATATTAATTTTGATGGTTTTGGGTTATTATAGACCATAGAATCAAAATTGGACCCAAGAGGTGTCCATTTTGAGTATTTTTCTATGTTGAATGCGATGGTGGAACCTATGAGGTATTTTGAGGACCTCTAAGAGATGATTTGGGGGTGAGTAAGTTATGATAGGGATGTGTTATCCATATATATGTATTAATATATCTCATTAGAGTGATATATATGATGAAACACACTAGATATTCATGAGAATGATTGGTGGATGTATCATGGGTTTGACTGATTCATCGATTAGTGATTCAATGAGACTATCCTTGGTTAACAAGACTATGCTGCATCATGAGGTGATAGATATGTTGGGGGTAAATGCGAACCTTGGGAGGTATGGAAAGAATAAATATAATTTATGAGTTTTACTATGTTTTATACTGGTGAGGATATAAGATTATAGTGATTGGGTTTCGGTATGTGTAATCATTGAGAGGTGAGCATTGTCGAAAAAAATTGTTTATGACTAAGGATGGTAAGAGGGAATACCTCAATTATGTTATGACCCAGAAGATTACCAAATTATTCTTATTCCTAAATACTAGTATTGAGAATAAAAAAAGGGAAACCTCTTTTAACATGTTGACTAAGTTGGCAGATCCGGTTCTATATTGATTGGAAAAACCTTAGATGGTACATGTGTTTTGGTAGAATGGTCACATGTGTCCCCTTCAGACTCAATATGATGTGTGAGATTATAGGGGTAATATTTGATGATGTGCATGGGTGTTTGACCAGAACATGATATGTATTCTATTTTTTTACACTGAGACTTGGTTTATGCCCATAGGGCTTTTGAGACATGGCTGATCTACTATGTTTTCAATCCTAGTTTACTTATATGGGTTTCCATTACAGATAATGTTGGATGAGAGGTTCTAAAGATATAGTTCTAAATATTTGACATGGTGCTCCTCATTTTAGGTTTATAGGGTTTGATATGAGGTATAATATATTTGTATTAGGCCCCAGTGATTCTAAAATAACAATATGTTTGATGGATTATACTACATGCATCACCAAGGTTAAATGAACCCCAAATTATTATTATTTAAATATGACTGTTATAACCTAGATTTTAAATTAACATGTATGAATAATATTAATAAAATTACTAAATATATATACATTACCCACTCAATTAAAAATAATTTATTAATTCTTAAGAAATATGTACTAAATTTTCTTGAAAATATTTTACTCTTCAAAAATATATTTTCTTCAAAATAATTTTTATTTCTTTTTATGATAATGAATTATAATTATTTTTTTTAAATTTTATAATTTTAATTTTTATAAAAAATTAATATTTTGAAATTAAAATTTAAAAATTAATTTAGGTTGAATTTTTTGAATTTTCTAAAAAGATTTATTTTGTAGTGAATAGTGAAAAATACTAATCATTATCGAAAATTTCATTTTTTGTTTCATGAATTTGCATAGATACATTTTATTTTAATGTGTTTTATAGTAAATAAAGTAATATTAAATAATTAGAAACCAAATATATTCATTATGATAAATTTTATAATTTAATTTTGTATAAAAACAAATTTATTCATAAAATGTATCTTTCTAAAAAACTATATTTTTCTAAAAGTTAGTTTAATCACATTTTAAATAAATATTTTAAAATTAATTTCGACTAAATAAAGGCAACACACATGATAAAATCAATTCTATTTTTGGAGTCATGATGTTCAATTTTAGTAAATTGGCCCCTTTTATTATTGATCAATATTAATAGTAACCTTTTTAAAATTTACCACCCCAAGAAAGGGTAAATTAGGTTAATATAGGTTTCCACTAAGTGATAAGACCATAATTTTCCTTTCTAATTCTTATGGGATGAATTTAATTTTACCTTTATCACATTATTATTGATATTTACTTGTTTAATGGACTATTTTCTAGGAAAATTACCTTTATCATTCATAATGCAAATAAAGTTGCAAAATGTCACACTTTTACATTTAAATTACTATTATGTGTAAAAATATAGAAAAAATAAAGTCATTAAATACATAAATTTTAATTTTGAAAATAATTAAATTATTTTCATAATATTAATTTATTTATAATTTTTAGAAATTAAATAATTTTCATAAATTCTTGTACAATGCTGATATATTACTATCTAATAATGAGATATATAAAATAAATAATTCTAACAATATTAAAAGGGATATAATTTGAATGAGATAATGTGTCCCAATTTTTTTAGACCTATATGAAATATTATTTATGTATAATTATTTTACATTTGAAATATAATATTTTTATGATATATTTTATGTCAAATTAAATGAATAGTTACGAAATTATCTTTTCTGACAATTTATCCAAGAATCATTTTACAAAATAATTTTAAAATAATTTAAATTGTGAAATCAGATCAGTGGGGGAAAATATGGTTTAAAATTTATTTGTTTTTCTTTTAACTACTAAATAATTATATTATATGTAAAATATATCCCTTTAAGAGTGATTAATATGTTATCGTGGTTAATGTTAAAAAAGGTTAACAAAGGGGTTAAACCAAAGAAGATAGTTTAAATGACCACAAAAATTTTCCATGTTTTATTGGTTGATTAAATTTCGACCATATCACACCATAATATAGAATACCTTTCCATTTGGAAACATTTAAGCTAGTGAATGAATTTATTATAATTTAATATATAAAAAAATTCCAAAAAAGTGCCTCTCATCTCAATTATAAAAGGGAGCCACCTTCTTCACTTATTTTCTCCACATTGAGAAATCATGCTCAATAAAACCCCACCCATTTATCTTCTTGAAAAAATTATCCATCTTCCATATGTATTTTTCTCCTGAAAATACTAATAATAAGATCCATGAGAGGAGATCCAAAGGTGTTTTTCCAAAGATGAAGTAATCAAATTAACTGACCATTTTATTTTTTAAATTATTAAAATCCTTTAATTATATGGTATTTATCACAAAAAATATAAAAAGTATCCTAAATGTACATAAAATTTTACATTATTATGTAAACACCATTATCCACACTCTTTCACATCATTTGGAATGAGAAATTATTGCTTGTTCGTACATACAACATACCAAATCCATGTCACGAGATGATTTTTTTTCATCCCCAAATTTTAGGGATGAGACTTGTAATGGATTTATGTTTTATATATGATATTTAAAAAATAATTATACATATTTAATGAAAATATTATATCTACATTCTTACGTTCCAATCCATTGGTTAATGATAACATCGCTCATGGGAACATGTGGACTACCACCTCCATGATGAGATGTGGTCTATTTTTCATTTATATTTTACTTGGATGGTTATGTGGATGTATTTTATGAATATATATGACTTATATGATATAATTATAATTCTATAAATGTGAATTATTACTTTCTAGTCTTTCTTTCCATTTGCTGAAATGTAAAAACAATGTTCATGTATACGTGCGACCAAATGTCTCCATGAATGATGTAAATAATTTTTATATCTATATATTTAATGGGTTATTATAAATAAGTATATAATGAATACATATTATATTAACATCATAATTAAAATTATTAATAATATATAACCTTGATAAAAGTATAAATACTGAAACCAATGAAGAAAAACATACATTAAAAATAAAGGAGTTATGACCCAAAATAGTGATTTGTAACTGATAATTATTAATAAATAGGTGATTAAATATTATAAATCATAAATGGAGTGAAATATTTGAGTATTTTTCATTAATATATTTTTAATAAATCTATATTTATTATAAATGATGTTCAATCCCATACAAATGAAATCAGACATGAGATAAAGGTTCATTTCACAATCTTATCATTATTTGGGATTGTTTATGTTTAAGTCCCCACTGGAGGAATATTATTATTCCATATCCATATATTCCTAAAATTTTTTAAATAAAATTTCAATTAATCTCTAATTATTCATTAGTTACATTTGTACCCCTGTTTGAATTTTTACAAAATGATAAGAATGAAATCTTATTTTCAATTTTCTAATGATGTAAAAATTATCCCTTTTTAAATAGTGCGAAAGGAATGTTTTTGTATAAATTATATTATATGAATAAACTTTCCCTCCTTCATGAATAATAAATTATTCAATTTTTTTTTTATAATTTTACAAAGTTTATTTGAAAGGAAATTTTTTTACTTTATATTTGAGTACTTTTAAAAATAAATTATTTCAAAATGAAAAGGGTGTTATCCTAATGAAATTTTCTAATAATCATTTAAATAATTTTCTTCTATTCCAACATAATTTTTGGAATCATATAATTTATTTATGTTTTTCACTTTTAATACCATCTACTTTAATTTATTGGATTTTTTATGATCAGTTTGACTGTGAATGTACAATTTTAATACCGTTCCCCATATCACTGTAGATGGTTTATGATTATGTTTATTGATTTGTGTGATTATTATCATTTCAAATTATAGTTTTAATATATATTTTTATGTTTATTTTAGTTAATATAAGGAATTCATTGGACTTTTTAAGTGATGGGTGGGTCCCTCTATAGCCCCCCAATGCATCAGCATGTCTCGTGTGACAAACTAGTTTAGGTATTAGTTGAAGAAATTCCAATTTATATATGATTTCATGGAAGAAGTCCTTGATGGTATGTTTTTGATGTAAGAAATTATGAATTTCTTCATTAGATTATTAGTTATTTGATTTTAGTGTAATGTTTTCGTTAGTTATATTATCCATGAATAACTATCAAAATAATGTTGTTATTTATATGGTATTATTTTATATTCATGTATTCCTAACAAAGTATTATTAATTATTTTGTTATTAATTAAATAAAATATATTGTCATATATTTACATTTAAATATTTTTTATGTCTTATATATTCTTGTTATCTTCCATTATACACATACACTTACTGAGCATCAGATCACACCATTTCTTAGATTTATTTATCCTCATGGTTCTTGGAAATATATTATGATTAATATTAGGGAGATAAAAAAGGGATTAATAGTGTACTAATATAAGAAACCATGTCATGTTATAATTTCAAATTTAATGTTATATTATACTATTTACTAGTTTTCCAAGACTACTAAACTCTTTGGTCCTCTGGGATGTGATTTCGTATATATTTTTTCAACGTAATAATTTGACCACTAGTTTAGGGATACTGAGGTTGGGGTATTTAATGTTTCTATCAATGAAAATTTAGTAGAATCCATGGGAACAAGATTTATGAAAACAAATAATAGGGATGTAGACCCTATTAATTTTTTTTAGAATAGTCTTAAATAAACCAAGAATATGATCAAGAGATTAGATATACAAAAATTATAAATTCATGTTAAGTGTTTTAATAGTTTAAAAATTATACATTTTGATTCATAATATAATCTAGTGTATGAATGTTTTAGCAGAAGAAACAAAAACATTTTCAATATAAATATTTTATGAAGGTATTTTCCTCCAAGGAAATATTATGAAGATAGATCTAGATCTAAAAGAGTATATGAACAAATTAAAACTATATTGGGATAGCTGACTTAGGTTATGAGTAATAACCATTACTGTATGGATAATCCTTCTAATTCATAGTACAATATAACAATGTTATACCGCTTCATGCATAAAAAACTCAATAATTTAATGGGACTATAAATCCATTTGTATTAGAGAAATGGATATGTCTCTTAGAGAATATATTTCTAGATTTGGGAAGTAATTAAATAGTGAAATTTGTCTTGGAATTTTATCATCTCATAGGTGATACTGATCAATAGTGGAAATTTATTCAAATCAATTATTATTAGGAGGAAATATCAAGCATAGAATTGAATTATTTTTAGGAAATTTTATTGGTAAAATATTTCCATCATGAAAAAGGAAGAGATATAGAGATAAAATCCTTGATTCTTAGATCAATGGGAGTGGAAGATGTTGCTAAGTATAAATCTATCTTTACATGTTTGGATATGTATTCTATGATAAAGGTACATAATCTAAAGAGTATTATTGATAGTCTATTTTTATAGGCTTAAACCAATACTTAGAAGGGAACTAGTCTCCAAATCATTCTCATCATATGAGGGTATATTATCATGTTCCCTGAAGATTTATAAATAGTTCTCCATGTCTTATGTAATTTAGGTATAGAAAGATAAGAAAAGGGTGATAGGGAAAAAATTTATAATGAGAGGAAGGGAATGATACATTTTTTGAACGTAGTGATTTTTTATACACGTTTAGAGGGAAAGGCCACTAGAGTCATAATTTCATGGGAAATAAAGAAGATACCAATGTGAAATTCTTAAAATATTAGGTGATGTGGAATAATAAACATGAACTCCTCAATAATAAAGGGAATATTTCTTAGAAGAAAAATATATATTATAGTTAAGATGATGCTATTAATACAGTCATAGTGGAATAATTAAATTTCTTGTGTATTTGGATTTAGGAATTATTTTTAGAATAAATTAATCATATATAGTTTAGCTATAGGAATCACGAAACATTTAATGTTTGTATTGCAACAGTTTTTCTTAATGGTTTGGAAGAATATGTTGAATGGTACCAATAACCCGGAAATGAAATTAGTGATAAGGTAGTATTTTTGAGGGATACATAAAAATAGAAAGATAACCCTAATATGTTGTTGAACTATAGATGGTAATTTTTATTTTTGATAAATAGAATTCTATAGTTGGAGAATTAAATGGGTGAGTATCAGTAACCATGAAAATGGGTAGCGATTTGATTCATGATGGAGATAACTTCATTTTTGGATTTATGTAATTATTCAATAATCAAATATTTGTTTTGGAAGTTTACATGTTTTTATTAAGGTTTTATTATTATTCATGCTATTACCCTATTTTAGGGAGATATGTGATCATGGGATTTAAATAATAAATTAAGAGACAGTTTATATGGGATTAAGGATAATTTTATCTTTTAAATTTAGTGACCTTATTTGTAATTTTTTGGATTTCAAATTTGGGCAGACATATTTTGGAAGATGCTTAAATTGATTACTTATAGAATGTATTATGTTTAAATATGGTTATTATAGTTTTTGGATTTCATTTTCTAACCATTTTTGTGTAGGTATTTAGATTTTGAAGTAATAACTTATAGATCTTTTTATTCATTTAATGTACTTAAGGAATGAAAAATTCATCTTGAATAACCATTTCTAAGCATAAAAGGTGAAGTGGAAAAATATTGAAGCATAACCAAAGGATAAGACTATGATTATGACATTAAAAAACCAAATAAGCTTATTTTATAGAGTTCTTTATATAGACAAAAAAATAATGCATCAAATTTAGGAAAAATTCATCAATATAAAAACACTATAAATTTAGTTTTATTATTGATAAATCAATCAACATTTAACCCATCACTGATTTACAGTTTTGTGATGGTTACCTTACTTATAACCATGTTCTATATCACTAACTATTAATCCATAAGAATGTTTTTCTTTAATTTTTATATATTCAATTCCCACTAATTTTCTCCAATTTTGAATCCCAGTTTTGTGATTACCATCATATTTTGTTTTCCCTTTTTATAATAAGAATTTTTGTTAAACATTTTTAAGATATGGGGTTTCCAAAATATGTATTTTCAAATGTAAATAAATTGAATTCCAAGAAATATATTAATTTTCAGAGTGAAATTTTTTTAATGGGATAGAATGTAACAAAATTATATTTAAAATTAACATTATATTTGATAGTGTGAATGACACAGAACACCGATCCTAAATGAACCCACATATATTATTATTTAAATTTCACTATTATAACAGAGTTGTTATATTTTAAGGTATGAATATAATCCACTAAATATTGATATATATATTTATATAAATATTAAAAACTAACTCAATGCAAATTAATTGATTAATTCTTAGGATATAAGTACACAAATTTTTCAGAAAAGTTATTTTATGCTTCTGAAATAAATTTTATTCATTTTTTGTGATAAAGTATTATAATTATTTTTATAATATATATAAATTTTATTTAAAAAAAATATATCTATTTTGAAATTAATATATCAAAATTATCTTAGGGTTAATTTTCGGATCATTCTAAAAATATTGATTTTCTGGTAAATAGTGAAAAATATTGATTTTTATCGAAAATTGTATTTATGTTTCATGAATTAAAAATATCAATTTTATTTTAAATTAGATTAAGAGAAAAATTAGTTCTATTATATAATTAATAAGAAATTGGATTAATTTGGAAAATTATATGATTTTATTTGGTTTCAAAATATTTTTATAGATAAAGACATCTTTTAGAAAAAATGTATATTTCTAAAAAGTGGTTTCATCACATTTTGTGTATAAATTTTAAAACAGATTTTTTCACTAATTTAGATTTAACCTAATAAAATGGATTCAATATTTTTAATCATTATATTTGTTTTTGTTAAATATTCCTTTTTTATTTTTTCAACAATGAAAATAGTGATCTTGGTAAAATCAATCACTTGAGTAAAGGGTAAATGGGGTAAATCTTGGTTAAAAATATTTGATAAGGCCAAAATTAATCATATTAATTATTATTTGGTGAATTTAATTGTACCCTTATCACCTTTGGCTCTAAATGTTCTTATTCAATGGATACTTTTCCATGAAAATGAAACTTATAATATTTAATGCAATGAATGTTAAAAAATGTCACTCTAATTGTTTTAAATATATGTTATGTGACCACATCAGGAAAAATAGATAGATATGAATTAAAAAAAATTTATATTTTTATATTTTGTAAATTATTTTCATGATAAAAATTTATTTCTAATTTTTATAAATTATATCGTTACCTTAAATGCTTGTGCAATACTAATACAATATTTTTTTAATTTAAATAAATATAAAATAAATGATTTCAAAAAGATTAAATTATATATAATTTGAAAGAGATAGTGAAACCCAATAATATTATATAATTATAAGAAATATTATTAATTTATAAATGAATTATACTCGGAACCCAACATATTCTTGATGTATTTATAGTTAAAGGAAATTAATATTGAAAAAATTGACATTAATGATAAATTATGAATATAATAATTTTATAATTATTTAAAATTAATTAAAAATAATAAATATGAAAAGGGGGAAAATATGGTCTAAAATATCATCTTATATCCATTTATGAGTCAAATATTATCACATATATAAAATTATAAACCATTAATATTGAACAACCCATTACAACGACTAATATTAAAATATGTTTACTAAGGGGTTATTCCAAAAGATATATTTTAAACAATTAAAAAACCTATAAAAATTTCAGGTGTTTTTGATATTTCAAAAACATAATACCATAGGACCTTATAACTTTACATTTATAGGTATTTGTTTTCTATTGAATGGTTTTATTTTAAATTAATCTTTTAATAAATTCTAATAGTACCCCTCACTTTAGTTATAAAAGGTAACCACCTCATTACATTATTCACACCACTTTAAGCCATATAGACCAAAACATATCCATTTCTATTCCCAACAACCATATACAAGTTATTTAGGTCTTATTATTCTCAAATTACTATCCCTAATATCCTTAATAGGAGGTCCAAAGGAGCTCTTCCAATGAATAGGTAATCTCCTTAATATATCACTTTCTTTTTTTTTCTTTGTATTTTACCTTCTCTAAATATATCATATTTATCATAAATGAGAAAAATAATTATCTTAAATATAATTATTTGTTTCTATGTTCATAAATAACCCCATTATCCACTCTTAATATAATCAAAAGGGATGTGATATTGTCCCTCGCGCGTACATATATCTTGTTGTCTCCATGTATTGATAAATATCATTTTTCATAACCATATTTTATTGATGGAATTATGATGGGTTTACTGTTTATATATGAAATTTAAAACAAAATTATTCTTATTTAATTATAATATTTTACATTCCTTCTTACATTCTAATCTGTTGGGAAATGATAATGTTTCTCGGGAACGTGTGTGGATAACCACCTCCACGAAGCGAAGTGATTTATTTTTCATTTACATTTTACATGGATAGTAATTAGGATGTATTTTATGAATATATATGATTTATATGATAAAATAAAATATATTTTTAAATGTTAATTATTATTTAATTTTGATTCGTTCCATCCATTAAAAGTGAAAATAACATTCATTCATGCTTACAACCTACCATCTCCATGAATAGTTTAATTCATTTTTCAAATCTAAATTATATAGGTTAATATAAATATATATATAATGAATTTATATTATATTTATATCATTATTATAATTCTTAATATAATTTAACCTTGATAAATGTATAAATACCAAAACTACTGAACCAAAACGTACAAAATAATGAAGTAGATATTACTCGAAACAATGATTTTTAACAAAGAATTGTAAATTAATGATAGAAAAAATTTTATATATAAGCCATAAATGGTATGATATATATTTTTATGGGTCTTTAATATATCTATAATAAATATATATTAATTATATAGGAAAAATAAATGTGTATAAATGAAATCAAACATGAGGTAAGGGTTTATTTCACAATCTCATCATTATTTTGGATTGTTTATGTTTAAGTCACCACTTGTTGAATAATTTTCTCCCATATTAATATTTTTACTTAAAATTTTTGAAATAATATTTCTGTTATTCTCCAATGTTTTATTATTGAAAACTCTAACCATGTTTTACTTTTTAAAAAATTGATTGAAAGAAATCTTACTGTCGTTTTTTAAATGAGGTAGTTTTTAAACATTTTACAATAGTGTGAAAGGAATTATTTTATTAAAGTTATACTACATGAATTTATTTTTCCATTATAACAAATAATATTTTATTTGAATATTCTTTTTAAATTTTACTGGTTTCTTTTCAAATATGTTTTTTTCTTTAATATTTTAAGGTTTTAAAAATAAGTGATTTCAATGTGAAAATGGTATATTTCCCCATAATTTTCCTAATGATATTTTAATTATTTTAAATTTATGTCATCATAAATTTTTGAGTATTATAAATTAATAATGATATTCTATTGTGATTCCATATACTATTTTTTATTATATGGGTTGTGATAAGTTCGATTGGGGATGCACTATTATGATACCATTCACTATATTACAATGGATGGTTGAATATTATATTTTTTTATGGGTGTAATTATTAGAATTTGAAATATTATTTTAAATATGAATTTTTATATTGATTATTTTCCACCCCTATGAAATTAGGATTCCATTGGACATAGTAAGTGATGTGTGTTGACCATTACAGCCCCTCGATACAACAGTAGGTCTCATGAGACAAACATGTTTTGGTGTTGGAAGAGGCCTTACCCATTTCTATAATATTTCTTGGAATAAGGCCTTGAACATATGTTTCTAATGTCCAACCCTATGAATTTCATCATTATGATACTATTTATTTATTTTCCATGTTATTATTTGATTAGTTTTGTTATCCATGGATAGGTTTCAAGATCATTTGATTATATATATGGAACTATTTTTTAAAAAATTATTCCTATCATATTATCCTTCATGATTATTTTTTTAATTAAATGATTTTTTTTCAAATATTTATCTTTCCATGTTTTTTATTCCTTAGTAATTCATGTTATCTATATCTATACTCATACCCTTAATGTGATTATAGATCATCCCTTTCTTATGTTTATTTTTTCCTAAGTTTCAAGGAGGTGTATTGTGATTGATATGTTGGGATATAATAAAGGAAAAATTTGTGTAATCAAATGAAATACTATATGTTCTTATTTTTTAAAATGTAATGTAATATTCAAACATGTATATAATTTTTCAAGACTAATAAACTATTGAGTATCTTTGGATATGGATTCTTATATCAAATTCCAATGTAAAAAAGTGACTACAATATTAGGGCCATTGGGTTCAAGTTCTTTACATATAGTTCTAGATTTATGAAATGGAGTTCGACATCTGAGGTTGATATAGTAAGACATAACACTTCATAACCTTGGGTTATGTTGTTGGATAGAATGTTCTGTATCAAAAGCAATAATTGATTATGGTTTGGGTGTTGGAATGAGGTTCTAGAAATGTTGATCTATGATATATTTTGTAATGTTGATCATTTAAATTCTTATATGTGGCTATGATTTTTGGATAAGGTTCTGAACGTGAGTAATATTCTATATGGACAAGTTGTCAGACTAAGTCTTTAGACATAGATAGTATACTCAATTTTTTATATTCTAGAGTAAATATCATGGTATCAATGAAATGAAATATGGAATCGGATGTATGATCGAGCCTCCTCACCTTTGTGATAGTGTCTGATTGATACTCTAGGAACCACTCTTGTTGATTCATAATTAGGCGACTGACTGATTCTCAAGGTATTTTCATTTATGATAAATGGGTTATATATAAGATTGATTCACTATGTACCAGTGGTACTCAATCATGGTATGATTACCGAGGTATGATTTATCGAGGTACCATGAATGAGATAAAAAATATAATATTATGGAAATGTTATAAGATTCCCTATATTAGTATTTTGAATGATAGGATTCTTGTGGATTGATTTTAAAATATTGGGGGAAATGGATAGGGATTCCTAGGATATCATTACCATATTTTAGTTATGATTCATATTCATCAATATGCACCCAAATACACCATGATGTTTTCCATAGCATGTGTGGTCTATCACAATCACATACCCCGAGGGATGGAAGTGGGTTTTATTTATCATTAATTTAGTTTTGTTTCAGTTATGCTAAGCATATTTCATAGGTATTCACTAATGAAAGTAGTTTATAGTTTCTTTATTTGGGATGTACTATTTAGATTTAATTATCATTCATCCTACATGTTCCATTTTTTAAATAATGACCTTATGAAACTTTTTTAGGTTGATAGATGATGTATGATAGATAGAGAGAAGGAACGAGATTTCTCTATTGAGTTGGTTTATAGTGTTGTGTCTGATGATTAGGTGGGAATATATTGACATAGTACTAGGGAATGAGTTTCTAGAACAACTCAGAGTTAATAGTAGAACATGATGTATATATAATTCAGTTATTTATTTTGTATATTTAGTCAACCCAGTGGGCACTCAATGTTGTATATATGCAATACTATTCACGAATTCACTATATTTAATTTAATTATGACATTCATCAATTTTAGTATATTTATTCTTTTTTTAACACCATATAATGTGTTTCATGTAGTTGTTCACATAATTCATGGTTTGATTTGTATTTTCTATGATGCTTGACTATAATGAGGGTTAAGTGGAATGACCCCCCTTTATAGAAGTAGGCATTGTACTTCAAAGATAAATGATAAAAAGGAGTTGATTCATCAAAATTGAATTCCCTAGTTTCATCCAGGAAGACATGTTGTATTCACCATCTCAAGAAATGTATATCTAATTGAGATATTCGATTTACTTGTTTTAGAGCCCAAACATACTTACAGGTCAAAATTTATGGCACTTGGAAGACAATAAAAATTTACAAGTGTATTTGCCTCACCTGTGCTATGGACTTGGAAAAAGAACATTCCATAATGACTTGTCATAATAACCTACCCTAAGGACCTAGCCTAAGTACCACCCCTAAGGACTTGATAAAGGTACTTGCCTAAGGACCTTGCATAAGAACTTAGACTAAGGACCTCACCTAAGGAGATTGCCTAAAACCCTGGCCTAATTACCAAGCCTAAGAACATACCAAAATAACCTGGGCTCAAATGGGAATCTTCAATAGGATTAATCCCAAACCAAACATCAAATGGGTATCCTCCTTAAAAGTGAATCCCCGAGTAATCCCTTAATGGGAATCCTATTTAGGAACAAGCCCCAAACAATGTTCAATGAGAATCCTCTATAGGAGTAAGCCCCAACTAATCCACTAATGGGAATCCTCCTTAGGAGTAGGCCCTAACTAATCCTTAATGGGAATCCATCCTAGTGTAAGCCCCTAACCTTTCAAGAATGAGGTTTCAGTCCTGATCCTCTCTATTCTTCCATAGTCACATCATCCTTACATTGGACCAATGTCTAATGTAAATAGAACATTGGGAAGGCTTGTCATTTTAACCTCTTCCATAGTCACCTCATCCCCCTCCATCATCACTGTCAAAGGCATGTCCTCCTCCACCAGCGAAGGAGGAAAAGTGTGGGTTCCTTTGTTGAATCTTTTACATCCTTTTATTTCTCACAAAAAGCATGACTCACATGGTATAAGAGATTCGTGATGACTAAAACTTTTTCAAAAACACCAATAGTAAATGAACTACTAGAACTCTAATTCCTTCCATAATTAGGATATGTAGGAAGCCTTATCAGGGTCTGAGCTCATTGGATATCATGTTCAGGAATCCAACCCAAATTCCCTTAATTTTGGAATCCTCCTATGTATTAAACCCCAAATTAATCCCCCAAAACACCAAGTCATCCGTTCAGGAAGTAAGCCCAAAATCATTTCTCTCAATGGACTAAACTCACTTATGAGACTCATATAACTATATGGTATTTTATTTCTATTCAAATAGGATATTTAGGAAGCCTCCTTGAGGTTCGAACCCAATACTTCATATCAAACCCATTCTTCTTGGTTCATATTCAAAATAGGTTATAATCTTACTTAGAATCCCTTATCCTTTCAATGTTCCATTGGATGCTTAGGTATAATTCCCATAATAAACCATTACTAATCACCTTTCGCATAGATGTCCCTATCACATGACATTAATCTATTCGGTTAGGTCCTTATCACATAACCTTAAATTTTTTGATATGTCCCCTTAAGTGGCACTGAGATGTAATGGAAATATTTCATTTTATAAGGATATATAGGATGCCCATTTTATGGGTAAGATCCCAATATCAAAACAAACCCTTATCTTCGTGGATGACACTAAATTATAGAGTGCCCCACTGAGTGGCATAAAAAACAATTATCATAATAACAATGATCAAAATAAAATCTAAATTGTATAAAAGATAATTCCATTGATAGAGATCCTCAAATACATATGGATGTCTCCATTAATGAAGAACATCAAATACATTCAGATGATTCTTTTTTTCAGACATGATAATAATTGTTTTAAAATTACTATAGAACCCTTTTTATACTTGGTTAATTAATAATGATTCATGAAAATATATGAAATCTATAAAGAGAGTCCCAAAGTAGACAATAATTCTCACCAAAAGGGTGTGATTTATATGACTTCCCATCCTCTCAACCGATGCATGTTCTTATGAATCTTGAGTTAAAACTCAATAAACGACTGCCTTTGAAATGTAGGTCCCTTTTCGATAAATAACTGTTTGATGTTTCTGGTTCCATGAATAAATCCAATGGAAACCGCCTGGATGTAGTGATTCTTATCAAGAAGACACATTCCAAAGAACTACGAAACATATTTCCACTTAATCTGACGTGTATTATTCTTTTATTAATTTATTGTTTTTACTATGATATAGTGGTTTAGTATCCTAAAAATACCATCTTAAATACCGACTTCTAGCCAGAAGCATAGAAGATTTGTGATTGAGGCCTAGTGGATAATTGTCTTTACGTACCCATTTAGTACATTCCAGACTGGGATGTTACTATAGTGATCCTTCCATGGAGTGTCCTTGGGAAAAAATCTGTAATCCTTTAAAATTAGTAAATTATAGTGGATTCTGGTATTACCAACACATATTCAATTTATACTCCTTAGACTGGCACGTAGTTGTGAACTATGTAAAATTAATGTGTTCCATTTTATTTTTTATTCACAGTGTTTGGAGAATGTGAATTCAATCCAAAAGTTTAAATGTGTTCCTAAAAATATGGGGAAACATTTTTTCTAATAAAAAGAATATTTATTTCCTTAATATACTCCCCTATCTGGGTATTCCATGATACGAAAAGAAGTATCAGAATGAGGTATTAAGCATTAAATTCATCATTATGAATTCTTGTGATGGAGAATCCAGTCCATGTCTATGGAGGGCCATATTTAGTGGATACAACTACTTGATTTGGCAGAATAGAATAAGATCTGATCTATAAATCTGGTGATATAAATAAACATTTCTACAGTTCTGGGGATTTAGGTCAATGATGTGTCATGATTTTCTATCACTAAATTTTGTTGGAAAATAATATATTCAGATTCAAAATATCTAAATGCACTTACTAGAGATCTCTTAAATCAAATTTATTGGAAGTTAATGAGTTTCAATATGATGATGTACATGTGGAATTTGTTTGAAAATATATATGAAGGTGATAACCATGTGAATTAGAGAAAACACTATGTTCTGGAAAGTATGTTCAAAAATATGAATAAATATTATAATGAAAATAAAAATTGTTTCTTTAACCAAAATACCAATGTTTTTTGGTGATATTTGAGGTATTATTAATGTAATAAATGATATTAACATTTTAAATAATATCATGAGAACTTTTCCACCCATGTATAATATATAATTATTATTTACTAAGGAAAGGGATTTATCTAAGATTTATCTTAATGATATACTAACCAGTTTGATGGTCATAGAAATGAGAGTTAAACAACATGAGGCATCAATTCATGAATGTAAGAAGATTAGATTCATCACCATATAGGAACAATATATTTCAATATTTAGTGACAATGATAAAGTTGTGGATGAAAAATTAATCTTTATTGTGGCCTGAAAGTTCAAGAGAGGAAAAATGATATTTTTAGGGGAGATATATATGGAATTTAATTTATCTGGTGAAGTAGGGAACCTTATTTCATGGTGATTAATAAATTTTTATAATGATGAATTTTATGAAGAAATAAATATAATGATTCAGATGATATTTTTCTGAAAATGGTAACATTAAAGATATAAATAAATTATTAAATAAGTGCATCATTTTCAAAGAAGAAGGTATTGGTGGAGACATTATAGAAGAATTAGAAACAATTTTTTAGCCAAATGTTGAATATTATCTTATGGAAACCATTCAAATGTATTGAAATTCATAAGAGATTGATAATTTTCTATACGGTGTTGTTGATGAAAAAATAGAACTAAGGGAGTCATCGAAGTAATAAACCACCAAATATATATGACTCATATGGTGAATAGAATGTTCAAATAATATTCAAAATATATAGATTGTCTCAATGAAAATATTGACTACATATAATAATAACTTTATAATCAAATATCTAGTTCGGTTAAATTATAAAAATTTATGAATTTTATGTTTAATGTTGAATTATAGAGTAATTCAATCGATTATATTAATTATTATGTAAAAGTGTAAATTAATAATATATAATCAATAAAATATGAGGTTTTTAATTCAATAAACTAATTGATAATAATGAAACCATGTAATTCACTTATGAAATTATACATCCAGAGGTTCACATATGAAGAACTGATAAAAAGAGTTAGGTGAGTCTTGGAATTTGTTAATAACATTATATATACCAAATGAAGCATATTTATGTTCAAAGGGGAATCAATTGTGATGTACAATCTTTAAACGCATTCATATATATAAAGCATAGAAAAAAAAGAAGAGGGTTAAAACTATATTTTTCAAATATGAAACACCATTTGTTCAAAAACAGAAACTCATATACAAGAAAATAAGAAGGAATAAAATAATATTTCATCTTTTAGGTTTAAAAATTATTCACAAATGTTTTATAAAGGTTGGTTACATGTATAATAATTAATTGGAGAATATATTTATTCTTTTTTAATGTTAAAATTGAGTATTTATTGTCTATACCATGTTTTACAAAGAAGAGAAAGGAGATATCTGAATTGGAAAGAACCATATAGTCAAAAAATGAGAGTTATTACATATCAGTCATCATAGAGAATAAATAATTTCTATTGATATTGTTTATTATAACTTCAGACATAATTTTTTTTGTAGGAAAATCAGAAGTGGAAACAATGAATACATAACCCAACGACAATTTAATATTTTCTAATAAAGAGAAATATCTTTGAAAAATAGGTACCCTATTTTAGAAGAAGAGGATGAGTATGATTTCACTACACATGTTGAGAATTTTTCGATTCCATCATAAGCCTCTACAGGACTAGGAATATTGTTGAAGTAATGAATGAAGATTGAGAATCCGAATCTAGAAAAAATTAATCTCAATGAAATGAATAATAACTATATAAGGATTATTTATAGCGGGTGTTTATCACAAATTATAGGAAATGTAAATCATTTAAAATTTTTGAAGGTAGAGATGATGATATCACAAATTTATGAAATTATGGATATTTTAAGATTAAGAGGAGTGGAAGTAGCCATCTGTTAGGTGAGGTGCTAAATAAGAAAAAGTGCTCATTGTGGATGATTTATGGTGTAACCATTAAAGAGTAAGTATACTTTTTGATTCATCAATTTTGTTTTCATTTACACAGTAAGAGTTATTTATCAATGGAATACCTAAAAAACCCCTTATAAAAGTAAGGAGAACTAAGAGTAATCTCTATGTGGTCAGTGAATTTTAAAATTTATAAATCCTTACATTATAGGAAAAAAATAACTTGTGGAATTAAATGTTAGGTCATATACACAAATAAATCATGTAAAAAAAACATGTTAAAATCTAAAATCAACATAATATTTTTGAAGAGATACAGTGATAAGACATGTGATTCTTTATGGTGGGAAAAATGTTTGAAAGTGCTTATCATCTAAAAAACTAAAGGGCATGAACTTCCAATTATTTGGTCCTCAATGATGTATGTGGTATAATTAATATAAATGGAATAAATGAAGGGATATACTTCATTATTTTTATTTATAATTATAGTAAGATAAAATATGTGAGGTTTATACATAGAAAATGGGATGAAAATTCATGCATGAAGATATTACCATAAATAATTGAGGACTAAACTAGTTAGAAAATAAAAATATAATGTTCCAATATTTGAATAAAATATACATACATTGAATTTGTAACCTACATTAATAATTGTGTAATCAATCATAATGATTCATTAGTGAGAACAAATAAAAAATGTGGTTGTGGTATGAAAAAATTGATAGGTGAACAATTAAGTTAAAGTATTCTTATTTAGAGTGGTATTTCTAATATATAATAGAAAGGTTCTATTCAAGTCCTTATGTACTCTCAAAACCATGTATTACTAATCCTTGGAGAAGAAATGAAACCCTATAAATTGTTTCATGGACAGATTCCTTCACAAACAAATTTCAATGTATTATGATATAAATCATTTATCTAAAAAAATTGAAATAATGGAAAATTTGGATATTATATTGTTGAAAGAGTATTCCTTGGATACTCATTGAAAATTAAGGAATATAAATTTTAAAAAATATGATTAATTATGTTATGGAGGGAAATGATGTTAGAATCAATGATGGAATTTTTTTGAAGAACTATAGGAGGAAAAATATTTGTTGTGTTTGATAATGAGGACAATGGATAAAATTTAACTAATATATATACAAAATTAATATAAGTTTCAATTAACATTATAGTTTATCTAATTTATGTTGATTAAAATATGCAATCTAACGAGGAAACCATTTATAAAAAACTCTACAAGCACTTCAAAGGAGAAACATAGGAGCTAAAGTTAATCAAGATAATATTATTGAAGATTGGTCAAAACCTACAATGACAAGGAAAATTATATATCTTGGTCATGCAGATATTTTATCAAAAGTGGAACCAAACTCATTTTAAGGAGTAGAAAATATGATTCTTTGGTTAAATCTTGGTTGATTATTTTGATCAGATTGATAGAAACTCGATTTCGGAGCCTGTGAAAAGGCTATAAGGTCACAATATGGTCATAACAAAGAAAATAAATTAAGATAAAATATAATAATAATAATAATTATATCATAAAAATTATTCACTTGGTTTGTAAATTCAATGTGTATATTGAAGGTTCTAATATTGAAGAATGATTTTCTCTTATAGACCCATTGGAGTCAATCAAACTCATTTCGGAAATAATTATATAATGAGCTTGTGAAGATTATCAGATGAATTTAAAAACAATATTCTTCAATTTTTTTTATCAATGAAGATGTTTATAATGAACATAAAGTTCAATTTTTTATTATAAATTAGGAAATAATTGTATAATGAATGAAAAAGTGGCTATATTGTTGGAATAATACACCCTGAATATAGTATGCTCAGCTAGATTTATATTTGAAGAAGCTAAAATTTAAAAGGCATTCTGTCAAACATAATCTCTATATGAATACATCCAAGTGAGACTAGTTTATCATGATTTTGTATGTTTATGAGATTTTTTTTATATAATGAAGAAATTTGTTTAAGAGTGTTCTAATCAAATGAAATTAGAATTTTAAATGTCCATGATTGGTGAACTCATGCATTTTTTGGGGCTTCAAGTGATTCAACAGAAGGAATAAACATTCATCTCTCGTGAAATTTATATATAGATATTTTTTTATGTTCAAAATGAATGATTATAAACTAATTTTGACTCTGATTGTGGCCGCCACAAAACATAGTAATCTCAGTCATGATATATCTATGGATCCGTTATTTTATAGGATGAAAATTGTAATATTACTATATTTGATTTCAATAAAATCATATACTGTCTTCTTAATGTGTTTAATAACTCAATTATAGAGTTAATACAAGGTAAAATTACCTTATATTAGTTAAATGAATCATTGGGTACATCCATTGTACTCTCAATTTTGGTTTTCTCTTTAATGTAAGAAAGGATCGAGAGTTTTCTTCATTTTATAATGTTGATTGGGATAGTGATGTGGTGGATCAAAAAATACAAATGTGGTAGTGTATTATTCATCAGAATAAAATGTGTGGGTTGGTTAAGAAAGAAGTATTAAGACACATCACATTGTATTACCAAAGTAGAGTCTATGTTATTGAAAAATATATAAACTTAACTATTATTGATTAAGAAACAACTTTAGGATATTTTTGATGACATAAAATAAATATTGGTAATATTATACAACAGTAATAATGTGAAAAATATCATGAGGAATCTACTTCAACAATCTCATTACATGAGATAGACATCACGAATAAACCATTAGCATTTCCAACATTTGAGAAAGATCTGTTGAAATATAGGTTTTTGAAATATCCATCAACTTGAGGAGGCTTGGATAAATCTCCTCCCCAAATTGGTGTCTAATGATTTTTTCTATTTTGATTCATTTTTGGTAGGTTATTTTTGGTTTATTATCAATGTGGGAGAAATAATAAAAAAATTTAATATATAATTATTGAAATTTTTTGGGAGATATGATATATGAGTAGATTTATGAATATAAGCGACTTTCTACACTATAGAATGACCTGATGCATGGAATTATCTCATAAAATCATATTTTCTACAGTGACCATTTTCCAGGTAAAAATATATTTCTGGATGAGTTTTTCTACTAAAGTTAAATAGAATTGAATTTCTCATTGGATTTCCAACAAAACCAATGTGGGGTAATAGTGTAATCAAGAGAATATTTGTTCTTTTTTATTTTTTTGTTTTTCTTCAATCCACTCTGGGATGATCATGGTTTTTGATGTCTATGTAAGGTGGTCTTTATGTATTTTAAGTAGGTTGGAAAATACAGTGTTATTTTTTGGTAATGGTAACTTTTTTTGTGCTTAAATTCAAGTTAAAATGATTATTTTTATTTGATAATTAAGTGGTTCAATTATGTTTCAACTGAACCTTTTAAGAAATTATATAACCATGTAGGTGGTTAGAATTTCCAGTGAGAGTTATATAAAAGGTGAACCTGTATGAGAAGGCCATTGTTTGGGGACATAAGGTGGTGGATTCTAAATGGAAGTAATAATCTTTTATAGTTCATGTGATTCATTTATGTATAGTTCAAGAGAACTAATATATCATGTTGTTGTAATGAAGAGCAGTTTAGTGTAGATAGTCATGTTGATCCATCACCTAGAGTGGATATGTGGAAGTGTGTTTGTGAAGGGATAATGAAATCCACATGTCATAGAGGCATGCAGTCTTTAGGTGAAGATGTTACACAATCCATAGGATATCGAGTTATATAGTCATAAGTTAGATAATTCAAGAAGACCATGTATCTTTTTATATTTTGAATTTTCTTGTAAAGAGGGGGACAATAATCTTAGCATTTATGATATTTTTAAAAGAATTTTTCATATTAATACCTCAGAATTCAATTCATTTTATAGAATATGAATGTTTAAAATTAGATATTTATTTTATAAAACAGTGTTGGGAAGTATTCAGTGAGATGTAGTCTACATAAAGACACACACATAGAAGATAAATGAAATTATTCATATAGGGAAGTAAGGAAGAATGAATCAAGTGGATTAATTAAAAAAAAGGTTACATAGAGAAGGTTATGTGGAGAAGGTTATATATAGGAGTCCATGTGGAGGTCATCATGAGGAGGAGTTTTAGGGGAATACATTAGAGCATTGAATTTAGGATTTCAGGATCCAAGTCAACTCATATATTCTTGACACCATCGATGTGACATTTTAATAATTAAATTGATATATAAATTATTCATAACTGTGAATAAAGTGGAATCAAAATAATTTTTCTAAGGGTGGTAGTGTGTTTTACATGAATTCGTTTTTCATGTAGTGAGTTTGGAAAGAATTGATTGCAGTAAAAATGTTTTAACAACAGTACTAATAAAGAATAATTGATTTTGGTATGAGTGATTAATCATAATCCTATTCTCCTTGGACTTTTCCTTATTTGTGAGAAATTTTAAATTATTGAGTTTCATTTTATTTCATCTTTTATCTTTGGGTTTGGTAGATTTTAATTTAATCTAAAAGGTTTAATGAGTTCCTACTAATGTGTGGGAAAAATATTTTTGACCAAAAGAAAATTTGATACCCAATTTCATTTCTTCCATATCAAGGAATAATTATGTACAATAACTATATATGTAAAACTGACCACATAATGAATAACATTACATATGATTGTCACATTAAATAAATAATTAATATTATTGTGAAAACCAATTGAATAACGATGGGATACATGACATTTTAAAATGGTATTATATTAAATTAAATATTTTATTAAATTGGTTAATACCTGAATCTCAATCATCTAAAAAATATATATCACATGTGAATTTAATGTTTTATTAAAAACATTGAACATATGAGATAATCCTTTTGATATATGTAGGGAAATCACGTAAAAAATATTTTTTATTCTAAATTTTTAAAAATATCAGGCAAAAAAGAATCTTCTGGTAACTTTTATAAATATTTATAGAAAACTTTATTATAAAACTATTCAAAACAATATTTTCAAAGAATCTATAACAATGAAACCATGAAATGAAATGAATGTTAAGTAAATAAATCCATAGTGGAAGATGAAAAATATATGAATGTGACAGGAAATACCATTTGGATTTTTTTTTGACAATTTATATGAAAATACAAATTGATAAACATGTTATAAAATTTCATTATGAATAGTGATAAAGAGAGATATAAATAGTATAAAAGATAAAACATATTTGGGATGAAAAAAACTAAGTAAAATAGTGGTGGTAATAATGAATTTGGACAAAGAAGAGAAACAAAAAATTGAGAGGATGTGTAATATTACTAAAAACATCATATTTTATATATAATGAAATCAATTAAAGAAGAATATTTTTATATGAAAATTAATTTATCCCAAATAAATGTAGAAATACTATATGAAATAGACAAATGAAATAATATAATAACATATAACAAAAAGTCAAGAATAATGATTATGAACCAATGAAATGGAAATTTAGTCCATAAAACCCCTAAATTTTTAATGAAATGAATTATTAAACAAAAATAGTATATATTAATTTTTAAAAACTCAAATACTTATAGTGGAAGATAATATTTAAAACTAAATTTGGTGGTGGTAAAAATTTATTTTGTGAAAATCATTAACAAATGATTATATCTCAGTGAAAAGAAATCGAGTTAATAAAAATATACTATGGATTTGGTAAATTTTTATTCGAAAGACATTATAATATAGAACCTAAAATGAAACATTAAATTACATTACTAGTGAGATATATCTAAAATATATTTCATAGAGTCGTTATGTACACTATATAAATCAAAATAGGTGTATCTTACAAAACATGTCTCATAGAATAAAAATTGATATAAAAAAAATTAACTTTGATTAACTATTATCCAAACATGGTCAAACCAAAAATATAATTTATTTTGTTTTTTTACTAATTTATATTATAACCATATTTACATTCATTTTACTTTATACCATTTATTCATAAATTTATGTTATATATTTATTTAATATTTTTTCAACAATTAATATTTTGATGTTAATTGTCCCATTGGTTCAATGATAGATCCTGTAGGGATATTTCAATCCATTATTATTGATTATGTTCTGATCACTTTCAAAATTTTAATGGAGGTAGCATAGGTGTTTATTATAATATTCTGAATTATAAAGATAATTTTATGGATGTTTTGTTGATGTTTTGTAAAGGGTGGTTAAAATTACCTTTTGTGTATTTGCAGTTAACCAAAAGAATTGATTTTAATAATGGATAGTTTAATATATATTAACATCACAATACAATGAATAACTAGTAGATTAATGATTTTTAAATCATATTAATATTATTTTAATTATATTAATTACATATTAGGGTAATTTTATAGTGTCATTCTTATTGGTCATAAAAACGATATATATAAGAACAAATTATAATTAATAAATGAGTAAGAATATATAGATATATAATGATAATATCACTTTTACAGAATCAAAATGTTGTTATTAGAACTTAATTTGAGAGGTTAATGGGATATAGGAACTGTTATGATGATAACATAATGTAAAATGAATGAAGATGAACTCGTTACTTACTTTGAAGGAATCACTACTTCTCACAATGATTTCCTTCAGAATGAAAGACTTAGGCCTCCTTATTTTCACCAAAGGTGGTAAAATGTCTATGAAGATTTTAGGAGAGGAAAAATTCACTCTTCTTATACAGATTTCTGATGGATATTGGTATTTTGAATTGGGTGGAAAGGGGTTTCCTTCTATAGTTAAAAATGACATTCATTTTTATGTAATCATAAATTACATGAAGTTTATAGTCAGGACGATATATGACTTAGGTGATTTAGGTAAGAATTATTTTTGACAAATTTAACTTTTAATACAACACTTATATAATATTTCTAAAATGATTTTGTATCACCCAAATTATTGAAATTAAGTTTATTTCATCTTTCCCCATTTTACTTATTTTACCTTGTTTAATTATTTACCACAATATTTTTTAATAAGATTATAAGATAAACCCTCTAATTTAATTTTTACATGATGAAACAAAATTTGAAATCTATTTTTGTTATTTCCCAAAATCTAGCTGCCATCCAAAGATGCTACGAAACTATTTGGTCACATATCCTCTATAGAATTTCTCTAAAAGATAGAGGCTACTGACTTGCAGTGAGAGGAAAGGGGTGATATTGGGGAAACTATGTAATCATTAGCAGAATATACAAAGTGAAAAAACAGATAGTAACAATAATGGAAGAAACAATACCAAATATGAATAATAACAAAATACTGATAGTAAATACAATAGAAGAGACAATATATATATGATTCATGGCATATGAATCTAAGAAAACAAAATAACAATTCAAAATGCTAGAATTCAATATAGAAACCAAAGTAAAAAAGAAACAAGTAAACTCCAGCTACATCACAAGTCTCATCTTAGTCCCATGATCTCCAGCTCCAGTAACAATCATACAACTAATGAATAAGGAATATTTCCCTTATCTATATCAACAATCATATAATCGATTTGGGCACAAAATTGCGACCCAAACAGGGTGTGGGAAGAATCCCAGTAGGAAACCACAAAAATATCTATGCCTACATATCAGTGAATATATATAGTAGGTAAAATGAAAAAATAAAGGAATAAACTAGGAAGTACTAAAAACTAATCCATCCTATAATTTAAAATTTAATTTATTTAAATTTTTCAATTATTCAATCCGTTGAATAATGTAACCATAGATATATCCTAAGTTCTGCATCCCCACGTGTAATAGTAAAAAAACAGATGTCAACGAATACCATCTAAACAATCAAGTAAAATTGAGTCTATTCTTGTTCTTTGGACTTCAAGACACATCACAATAATTCTACCATTCATAAACATCCATTTGGTAAATCTATCACTGTATAACCCCTTTGGTTTAAAATAGAACCAATTCATTAAATAACGACCCTCTGGGAAATCACTAATGGTATAACCCCTTTGGTCCCACATAACACTAAATCCATTGCAAATGATTACTTGGGTAGCTTTCAGGGTCAATACCCATTCATCAACATAGTATCAATACATTTTTAACGAACTTCTGGGTAGCTCTCACAGTCAATACCCCTGGATCAAACATCTACACCAAGTCTCTCATTGTCTTGTGTAAATATTTTGGAAGTCCCCTTAGTCTTCCTGGTCAAAGGATCTTGTGGTCCATTGGATAAATAACAATCATGTCATATAAAAAAACTCATATAATCTATAACTACTACATGTATAAACATTCACAAAGCATATCACAATCATTTCATATAATCAATCAAACTCTATCATAATCAACCAAGGCACGTAAAACAAGGTACGCCTCAAGGAAACCTAGACTAAACATCCATAACTATCAATCAAGGGAAACTCACCCATGGGGGACCCATAAACATGTTTTCTAACCATACCCATAAAAAACAACCCTTTTTAAACAAACAAACTATAGTAGGTATTAAATAGGGTTAAATTCCAAATTAAGAAATACCCCAATCATGGGTATGTGGAACTTTTAGCACATATAATCCAAAAAACAGACAAAAAATGCAAAAAACACCTACCTTAATGTCGTAAGAACAATATACTAGAATGCGATCCCTTGAATCGACCTAGATCGGTATAGATCTACAAAAAGGTAAAAAACACCCAACCTTGAATAACTCACAAGAGAATATGAATTAGGAAGAAAGGATCTAGGGGATTTGAGAATTAATCGATTAGATTCCATTGCACCTGATAGTGTCTCAATCAGATCTCGAACAGAGAATTAGGGGTTTGATCGGTATTCGTCATTCCTGAGCACTCTTATATGAACCACATCTAGAGGAAGAGGATTCCAGTCATGAGACGCGACCCATATTCGATATAACATGTAAAATGTACTGTACATGATGTGTACATTAACACTACAAACATTGTATTATCATCAACTGAACCCCAAATTATATAGGTCTGCCAGGTCACCACACAACCATGTACATGATCGTAACATGGCCAACACATAGCTATACATGGAAACTAGGTACACGGTGTGTTCATAAAAGTACACTTCGTGTACACATAAAAAACCCATTTCTTCATTTCCCTAAAAAACAACCTTAAATAAAAATCCATTCCTGAATAAAGATCCAGTTTCATACAAATATCTCTATTTAATGAAATTCATCCCCAAATTTCCATTCAAAGGGTGGTGAAAAAGAATCTACCAAAAACTCATGCCATTGTGATCGTATGTCAGCCTCACTCTCCCAAGTCTCATCATGTACTCAACAACGATTCCATTTCACCCATACTAGAGGAACATACACACCATAGAGAACCTTAATGCTGCGATCCACAATCTGAATAGGGTGTTACACAAAGGATGCTTCCCCCTCCAACTCAACTTCGTCAGGCTGAAAAACATGATACGAGTATGAAAAGTAACGTCATAGCTGAGAAACATAAAAGGTATAATTAATATATCAGTAACTCTAAGGTAACTATTATCTATAGGTAACCAGACAGACTCTATACAAAATATCAAATATCTCGATGAATCTTGACAAAATATTCCCTTGTTTATTAATTCTCCTGTGTCCCAACCTCAGTGTCACATGCAGGAAAACAAGATCTCTGACCTCAAATTCCATATGTCATCTCAATTTGTCAGCATAATATATTTTTTTCTATACTAAACAATATCAATCCTATTATGAATAAAATCCACCTACTCAGTGGCCTCTTTGACAAGATGATGTCCCAGCATAACTGGCTCTCCTACCTCCATCCAATAGTGGGTTGATTGGAATAGCCTACCATGTAAGTCCTCATATGGTGTCATTTTAATTTTTTCCTAAAAACTATTATTGTAGGAAAACTACCCCAGTGTTATGTGTCTCTCCCAAGATCCCCCAAAATCCAGGATGCATTCTCGAAGTATGTACTCCAAAACCTTAATAGTGCACTAAGGCTGGACATCTGTCTGGCGATGGTAAACTGTACTCAGAAGTACATGTGTACCAAAATCCCTCTATAGGCCCTGAGAGACACGAGATGTAAACCAGGCATCGCTATTTGAAATGATAGAGCGTGGAACCCCATGAAAACCTAATATCTATTGGATATACAACCTTCCAATATCATAAAAACTGAAGACCTCCTTAATCAGAAGGAATTGTGAAACCTTCTTGAGCCTATTAATAACATCCCAAATCACATCATTCCCTCAAGGTGACCTCGGTAAACTTATCACAAAATCTAGAGTGGAGTCATTACACTTCTACTTGGGAATGGGTAATAGCTGTAATAGCCCTTCTAGTTGTTGATTCTCTACCTTCTCCTACTAATAGGTCTACCATCTCATAACAAAACCATCTACATCCCTCTTCATACCTAGACACCAATACTGATGATTTAAATACTGATACATCTTGGTGACACCGGGATTAAATACTCATAATGAGGCATGAAAATATCATATAAAATCCTCATGTATGTCTCTTGACACCCATAGGCACCCATGAATTTGGAAAACCTCATCCTCACCAACAGTCTACCCATGAGTAGGGTCCTCGCATGACACACTCTCCAATAGGACTAGGGCTTCAGATTCTGATATCTAACCCATTATCAGTCAATCAGATAGAGTTGAGGTAACAACTATATAATAAAGAAATGTCTTCCCCTATCTGTCGTGTACCTCCAAATGCATCTCAATGAACATATCCATAAGCTAACACTCATTGCTGTCCAATTGAACTGCATGTATCTGAGTTATCCTACTCAATGAATCATCCACTACATTGCCTTTTCCAGGCATGTAGGCAAGCTCAATGTCAGAAGACTGAAGGTACTCAACCAACTTTCATTATCTCAAATTCAGATCTCGTTAAGTAATGATATACTTGAGACTTTTGTGGTAAGTCTATACCAAAAAATTCTATCCTAGTATGTAATGTCTCCAACATCCCAAATCATGGAAAACCACAACCAACATGAGGTCGTGCATCGAGGAATTTCTCTCATGTGGACTGAACTGCCAAGACTCATATGCAATGAATCCTTCCACCTACATAAGCACTTCTCCCAGCCTAATACCTAACGTGTCATAGTAAATGGTGTAACTATTTCTCAGTTCTATTAAAATCAGTGTCAATGATGAATTCAATCTCCCATTTTTCTCCTGAAAGGCTGAATCAAAAGAATCCATCCACAATTACTTCATACCCTTCATATCCAGGCTTGTTAGTGGAACTTCTGTCTATGAAAATTCATGAATAAATAATTTTTATTAACCATCCACCCCAAGAAAACAATGTTCCTTAAATTTTCTCTTCAACTACTTATAGGAAACTATAACTCTTCCTATCTCAAGGTTTACTAGTACTCCCATATATGAGATGACATGACCTAAGAAGAGAATCCAATCCATTCGAAAGTGGAATTTTGTGAGACTATCATGTTACTGATACTCCTAATGTGTTCTCAAAACAATCTCAATATGGATGGAATGGTAATGTCAAATGTGAGAGTACACCATGATTTCATCCATGATGACTTCCACAAAAGAATACATATAAGAATGGTACACTTGGTTAGTCTGTGTTATAATAATTGTCAGAGTCATTGTGATACTAAACGACATTACCAAATACTCGTATTGACCACACATGATCCAAAAGGCTATAAGAGGAATATTAGCTATTCTAACATGCAGCTGATGATAACCAGAGCTTATGTCAATCATTGAGAACACTCGGGCTCCTCAATGCTGATAAAAAAGATCATCATTTCTCATTAAGGGATATCGGTATGTGTCAATCAACTCTTTCATCTTTCAATAATCCCCAAAAGTCTAAGGGTACTATCTATCTTCGTCAAAAAAGGACAGGCAAACCCCAAAGATAATTACTAGGTCATATGAAACCCTTCACCAATAACTCCAATAACTGATTCTTGAGTAGCTGCAACTCTGGTGTAGCCATCCTATTAGGTGGAATTGACACCAGTGCCTCTCTTGGCACAATATCAATAGATAACTCTACCTTCCTCTCCATAGGTAAACCTGAAAAGTCATCTCTAAAGACATCTCTAAAATGATCCACCACTTGAGGAAAGACTTTCTGTGAATTTCCCTAGTCATACTAATATAAACTAGAAATATAAGTTGTAATTCCTCCCAACCCATGATGCATAAGTCCATATTTTCTCACCTAGAAATTCCATTCTCCCTTGTGTGGAGAGGATTATCCTACTGGTGATGTGAAACTCACCCTATGGTGATAGAAGTGAGAAAGGCCAAAAATGAGACCAACAAATCCATTATGAGAATGACATCAAATAATATCCTCTCTGGGACATAGAGGTTCCACATGAAGTGAAACCCACCAAACTCAAGAGGGAACTCCTTGCACTTACGTACTCTTTTCATCATAATCCCCAATGGATTTTCATTCATCATAAAATTATCATAATTAAAGATACAGAACCCGAGGCTCTTCACAACGACAACTGATATAAAACTATGGGAATCCCATATATAAATAAGGGTAGAAGCAAAAAACTGAGGAAAATAGAATTGTACCTCTATCACTAGAGGGTCTAGGATACTACTCATAATGGGTTTGATCCATCGCAAAAGTATGATCTTTAACACAACCCTATGACCTTGCATGACTACACTGAGCGTATACACCCTGTTGTCACTGAAATATAATCATCTAGATTCAACATCCATGACAACTTCATTAGCCTTAACATCCTAACGAACTCTAGTTCCCTGAATTATATGAAATTTATGGTCCTACTTTTTATGTTGGAGTCATAACAGATCCCTTCTCACTCAATAATGGCGAGATCATCTGAAAAAAGGATGAAGATGACCCCTCTTGCCACAAGATAGGCACTCAACTAGGTCTCTTCGGCACTGCACCCTTTTATTCCCTCTCATTTCGCACTAGTAGCACCTCGCCTAGCTACATGAGGACATATCATGTTTATTCTACTTATGATGATTCTTGCTCTCAGTTTAATGCGTACCATCCCTAGTTGTTGAACAACCCTTGGTCACTGCTCTGAACTCCCTCAGATTGCATTCTGTAATCTGCGCTTGGTTTACTATAGAAGTAACTGATGTAAACCTAAAAAATCACCTATGATCAGATATATTACTTGATACTATCCACAAATCGCATTTCCCTAGAAAACTTGTTACCCCAAGAACAAGGGAAAATCACTACAGCTCTGTAACGGGAGAAGAATAATCCATCACTGAAAGAACGCCCTGCTCCAAATTCTTGAACACCTGGGCTCAGTCAGCCCTCAATGTCTGGTGTAGAAGTAATCATTGAAGTTACAATAAAACTCTTCCCATGTCATATCCCAATGATGTCCCACCAGTGAGATAAAATGCCACCATACCTTGGCAGAATCATGTAGCATGTATGTCGTGAGATTCACATTCATCTCATGAGGCATCTCCAAATGATCAAATATTAAAAGGATGGCCTCTAACCTTTACTCTATTGATTTTAGTCCTCCATCCTCTAAAAAATTGGTAGGATACTACAATTGGGACATGCCCATCAACTCTGCCATAGTCTGGGTAGGATGTGGTGCTCCTTAAAAAGTTTACATCGTCCTTAAAAAGCCTTCACAAGTATATGCATCAACACCTGCATCCAACATAATAGTTGGTTCCAAGACGGGAACGATGGGAGGATCTTCTAGTAGTTCTTGATCTACCATTTCTTGTGTCTGATCATTAACCAATACCTGATGTACAACCACAAGAAGTATTAGAAGTGAAATAATGGAGTAGGAGATGGAAAACATTTTAGTTTCACAAAATTGGATTGCATGGTGTGTAGAACCACTACACAAACTATTTCATTAATGCTTAATAAGGGTGTGTACCTCTACCAACCGGGTCTTGTGACACCCCCTATACACAACATGTTACTCATGAGACACGAAATATACTTGAACATTCCCTCCTTCCGTTGTACTTATACATGGATAAAACTACAATGTTTTGTTGGTGTATCACTATACGGAGTGCACACTCTAGACACAACATGTACTCAATTGTTCTATCCACCCATTTCATTAGTCATACGACTCAATACAAGGTCTACTATAGCACAATGTGTACTCCCAGCACATGTTGTGTTCTACCAAAAGTTTAAAGACCCCATGTCTTCGCACACACATTCAGTCACATGGTTAACAACTACCTTATGAGTATATACAATACACTATGTGTACATTAGAAAAGTCATTTCTTCCAGAACAGAAGGACACATGGCATGTGTTCATAACATCACATGTTGTGTTGTTTGGGATTCTGGATAGTATGCCTCAGAAACATCTCCTAAATTCCCAAATTATTAATATTTTTTCCATGGAATTCCTTGTTCCAATATATGAGAGCCCATACTCCCTATGAATCAATGTTTTTGATCCTCATTAATATCATTCCTTAACATAATTCAATTAAATTTCAAGCCTGATCCACTAAATTCGTATCCAATAGGGCTCATAAAAACTTAGGGACCAAACCTTGGCATCCATACAAATGAGAATTTACATATACTAATACCCTATCAAAATAGAAGTTAATTCTATCACGACATCTATAACAAAAACATGAATATCTTTCAAAACATAAATCATAACAACATGCAATCAGTAATACACCCTAAATGGCATGATAAGAATGTGTGGCATGTGATCTCTTGCAAGTGACTATATGATGCATAAGATGGAATACCCTCATCTCATTAGGGTGTAATAGAAATACAACCCCAATGATATCAATCATAATAGCTCAAAACAAGTGAATCACCCAATGGTGAAATCAAATCAACTGTATCAATTTACAAAATAGAAAAATTACAACATTTGAGGTAACTTGGCTTTTTCATCTACACGGTTTAGCTACCCCTTCATAACGATTATTACAAAACTCCATTTCCTTCCTATCCCAGTCTATTGGATCCAAATAGTAAATAAAAGTATAAAAGGACCTCCTCTAATACCACTTTGTAACATCCCAGATCTAGGTGCCACCCAAAGGTGCCCCAAACCCAGTTGTTCACATAACATAAGAACATTTACCTAAAATCCAGAGGCTACTAACTAGAATAAATGGTCAAGGTGTGATGTTGGTGAAACTATACCCTCATTGGTAGAGTATACCCAGTAGAAAAACAGATAAGAAACAATAACAGAATAAATAATTCCAAATAGGAATAACGGTGGAAGATTGAAAGTAAATCCAACAAAAGAAACTATATATATATATATATATGATGCATGAAATCTGTATCTAGAAAAATAGCCAATCAAGACACAATGCTGCAAATAAATACAGATACCAAAGTTCAAAAGAAGCAAGAAATCTTCAGCAGCATCGTAAGCCTCAGCTTGGTCACATGCTCTCCAACTCAAACACTAATCAAGTACTTAATTTTGAAGGGCGCATGAAATTATCCATACCTAAAATAATATAATTTTTTTTGGTCCAAAATGCTGACCAAAATATCGTGTGAGATGAATCCTAGTAGGAAACCACCAATAGATCTGTTTCTAACTATAAGTGATATATATAACCGGTAAAATAAAAAAATGAACCAATACTCTAGGAAGTACTCAAAATTAAACAATCATAAAATTCTCAATTTAAATAATTTACATTTATTAATTATTAAATCTGATGAATAATTTGACCCTGGTTTCTAGCCTAAGATCTAAATCCCTCTATGTAATAGTAACAAAACTGAAGTCTTAGAAGATCATCTAAACAATCAAGTAAAATATAGTCCAAGCTTGTGCTATGGCTTGGCAGACTATTCATAATCATTCAATTATTCATTAACAACCCTCTAGGAAATCTCTCATGTTCTAACCCCTTGGGTTTAATATAGAACCAATTGATTAGATAACGACCCTAGGGGAAAGATCTCATGGTCTAACCCCTTTGGTCCGACAAAGTACTAAATCAATTATAAATGACCACTTAGTTAACTCTCACTGTCAATACCCCTTGGTCAAGATAGCATCAATAAATTATAAATGACCTCATGGGTTGATCTCACGGTCAATACCCCTGGGTCAAACATCTAATACAAGGCTCTCATGGATCTACGTAAATAAGTTGGAAGTCCCCTTATTTTTCCTGGTCCAAGGCTCTCATGGTCCTTTCAAAAAACAGTGTGCATATCTCATCAATACAGATCATGTATTCCATAACTGCTATATGGCTAAACATTCAAAAAGAATATCACATTCAATTAATATAATAAATCAACCTCAATCCTAATCAACCAAGTCATGGAAAACAAGGTACTCCTCAAGGAAACCTAGACCAAATGAACATAACTACCAATCAAGGAAAACACACCCATTGCGTGTCCTGTAAACAAGGTATATAACCTTACGCATAAGAAACAACCCATTTTCTATCAAAAAAACCATAGCATGTATTAAAAAGAGTTAAAATAAAAATCAAGTAATACCCCAAACATGGTTATGAAGACATTTTTGCATATATAATCCAAATATAAACAAATAAATGCACAAACCACCTACCATGATGTCGTACACTCGATATACATTAACATCGACCTTTAAATCAGCCCAGATCAGAGTAGATCTACAAAAAAGTAATAAATCCACTAACTTGAATAACTTAAAAGAGATAAATAATTAAGAATAAAAAATTTAGGGGATTCGATATCTCACCAGTGGGATTCCAACACAAAAGATGGTGTCTCAATCGGAGCTCGGATGGATAATTGGGGGTTCAATCATGGTTCTCTATTCCCGAGCAATCCTGTATGAACCACATATAGAATATGAATATAAAATACATGATACACAACCCTGCATCAATGTATCAAATAAAAGGAAAGTACATTATGTTTTCAATAACACAAAATGCCATGTATTAGCCTCAATTATCCCCTGACTTATGCGGGTTTACTAGGTAACCACACCACCATGTACTCAGTCATTACATATAAGACCCCAGCCTTAAACCTTAATTAATATTAAATTAAATGAATAATTCACGTTGAGGATGTTTTCAGGTTTAGAGTTTTAGATAATTAGGACATAACTATTACATCTCAAAAGATTACAAAGTAGAAACTTCTACTAAGTTTCCATAGAATAAAAACTCTTAAAAAGAAACATGTCTAGTTCCATGTTCTATATAGCATGACTTTCCCTTGATCCCATCCTTGACCCTATTCCACATTATGTCCTATGAAAAACATTTCAAAAAAACTTAGGGTTAGTATAAGAAGCGCAGTAAGGGATACACAAAGAATGAAAACTGTTAGTTTATCAAAACAACAAGTAAACCATGTATACTTTATCAAAGTAATACTTTTCACCTTTATGAAGTAGTAAAAACTCTTCACTGAATAAAAGATCATTACTTACCCTTTTGTAACCAAAATATTACCATAAAACCCATATAAAGATCACATACCATATAAAGGTAACTTGGGACATAAACACGCTGAAATGGAATAACCATACGGTCGTCTTCCACACATATCATTTAATGGAATATCCATACGACCAACTTCCATACCCAATGCATTGGAGGTTATAACGTAACCACCCATCCTAGTATTCACGAAACCACCCGTAATATGGTTTATCACATAACCACCCTTCAAATGTCCAAGTACTATTTTAAAATCATAAGACATAAAACAAATATAATGGAAAGAAAACAGTTCCACACTTTGATCACAATATATCACTTAAATATATTGACATTACAAATCCATTATAAAAAAACCCTTTTCAATACCAAAATACATAAAACAGTATATGGTATTTATTTAATTTAAAAAAAAATTACGGCTTGTTGAGGATGCGAATGACCAAATAATACTCACGGCGGCAGAAAAGGTCATTGTCACCGCGTACGTTAAAAGAAACATTCCTTTTTGTCGTTTAGTAAAACGCTTCATAGAAAAAGATTCCTTTTTTATAAAAGTAAAAGTCAAAGGGGTTTATACACCGTATAAAAGAAAGATGTGTATAAAACTAAATATGCCTCAATGAAAGGAGATTGAGGCGAAGTCCCTTACCTCGGGTCCGACTTGACCCGATCGTTCTTTAACGTCCTTAAAATCGGGTAACTCCTTTTAATTTGAGCTCAAAGGCTTCCTTGGGAAGACTTCTGCCCAAAGTGAGACTTCAAGGAGTAATAGATGGATGTGGAGAGAGAAAATGGGTAGGGGTTGGCCGAGCCAAAGGCTTTGGAAGTGTGTGTAAGGTGGTAGAGGTGGGGGCCTTTTATAAGACGAGAGGAGGGGAACTCTTGGAAAGTAAAGAAATGTTACTTTATTTTAAAATGAGCTTCAGATTTAAAAGGACACACATTGATATAATTCGAGGATAAGGTGATAAGGGTTCGAAATATACTCATCCAATATATCTTTGACAAGTTTAAGTTATAGTTTTAACATTATCATTTCATTTTATTTATATTAGTTATTAATGAGGTAATTGCTGCATCATCATACTGTCAAAAATAATTTAATTTATTTAATGTCTAAGAATTATAAAAAAACTATCATGATTTAGGAAATCTTTTTATATTTCCAATTAATATTTATAGTAAAAAATATGACTTGTATAACCCCATTTAAAAATCGTTTTAGTAAAACAACCCATGTTTGTGTCATTTTTACTTTTACTTTAAATAAAAGGCATTAATGTCTTTATCTTTCCCAAATAGCTCCATGGGGTCCCAACAAATCGACCCATGGGTTGTCTTGGTCGGCCATGAAACATTAAATAAGGGTAGGACATGTGTCTAGGTATTTTCATTTTATTATAATATCTTTTTTGCCTTAAATTGCACTAATTACCTATAATCGCGATTAAAAACTTAAAAGTTACAATTCACCAAAAAATTATTTTAATCTCATTGAACCAAATTTTACTTCTTAATGACAACCATGCATGACAGATTTTTGAAAATAAAAACACAGAAGTGACAATGTTTCATTTAAATGAAAAATCAGTTTCTTTAACTACCACTTAGTGGTTTCACTATTCATCAAAAATTGAAGTTTTTCAGAAAAATACCAAAACTTCACCCTAAGCTATATTTGATTTTCCGAATTAAAAAATGATGCCTATTTTACAAAATTAAAACCATATAAGTTACATTAATTAATTTAATAATTAATTCCCGCTGTAAGAGAAAATAGCATGTTTTCATGAAACAATAATTATCAAAAGATTGACAATAGTTTAAGTCCAATTTCAAAGAGAAATTAATTCCAATGACCACAATTGGATTAAATGGTAAAAATATATTCTAATTGCACTTTAAAACCAATTCAAAAGATAATCTAACCATATAAATAAATTATATTAAAAAGTGGTTTTGAATTAAAATACAACATTTTTCACTATTCATTAAAAAATAAACTTTATCGGAAAAATACCAAAAATTCACACAAAGTAAATTTTGATGTCATTATTCTAAAGAAGAATTTTATTTGGTCCAATATAATGTATAAGAGTGACAAAATTTATACTTAATGATGGTTCTCCATCAAAAGGCGATAAGTGGACCTTTAGTGAAAATTAGAATATATATGCCTAAAATTGAATTCTTTTCGTATTTTAAGCCTTTATCCTTTATTGGATAAATGTTAAAACATTTAAAAAACATATATAATCATATATTAGTTATTCCTATCCGTTCCCTCCAATACAATGACTATGTGTTAACTACCATTTAAAATAATATTATTATATAACTTGTGTGCAACGTAAGATTTCAAAGAAACTCATTGTTGCGTATCGGGTACACTATCGAACATAGAAACCCCTTTAAAGTAAAATTAATATTTAATTTATAAATATTAATAAAAATGAAAATTCTTTATTCTTTATTTACCTGGGGTGTTACATCCTTCCCCCCTTTTGGGAATTATGTCCTCGCAATTTTATTCACTTATCAAAACAAGTGGGGGTATTTTTCCCTCATAGCATTTTATGATTCCCATGTTGCATATTCAATCATGTGGTTTTTTCACAAAACCATTACCTGATGAATCACCTTATTCCGTAACACTTGCTCCCTGTGGTCAAGAATCTGGACCGGTTGTTCCTCATAAGATAAGTTCTCTTCCAGCTGAACTACCTCTAGACTCAAAACATGAGATGGATCTGGCATATACTTTCTCAACATCAAAACATGAAAAACATTGTGTACCTGAGATAAACTTTGAGGTAAAGCCACTCGGTAAGCAACTGATCCAACTATCTCCAGAATTTCATATGGTCCAATGAACCATGGACTCATCTTTCCTTTCTTTCTAAATCACATCACACTTTTCCATGGTGAGACTTTGACAAAAACATGATCACCTACCTCAAAATAGAGATCCTTACTCCTGTTGTCCACACAACTCTTCTGCCTGATCTGAGCTGTTCCCATGTGTTTCTGAATCAACTGAACTTTTTCTGCCATCTCTTCTACCAATTCTGGTCCCATCAGCTTCCTTTCACCCACTTCATCCCAAAAAGCTGGGGTTCGACACCGCTTCCCATATAATGCATCAAATGGTGCCATCTATATACTGGAATGAAATATGTTATTATAAGAGAACTCAATCAAAGAAAGTTGTTGGTCCCAACTTCCCTGATAATCCATAGAGAAAGCTCGTAGCATATCCTCCAAGGTATGAATTGTTCATTCTGACTGCCCATCTGATTGCGGATGAAAAGATGTACTAAAATTTAATTTAGTACCCAATGACCTCTGAAGGCAATTCCAAAAGATAGAAGTAAACCTGGGATCACGATTAGATACAATGGAGAGGGGAATTCCATGTTACCTGACTATCTCTTTAAGATATAATCGAGAAAGTTTATCTAGAGAGAAATTATCTCCAATAGGAAGGAAATGAGAAGATTTAGTCAAGCGATCAACAATAACCCAGATTGCATTATTACCTCGATATGTCTTCGGTATTACCACAAAAAAGTCCATGGATATGTTTTCCCATTTCCACTCTGGAACTGGTAAAGGCTGAAGAATCCCTTTCGCTAACTGTCGCTCTACTTTAACCTGCTGACAAGTCAAACACTTCACTATAAAATCAACAATATCTCTTTTCATTCCATCCCAGCAGTAATACTCTCGTAGATCTCTGTACATCTTAGTACTGCAAGGATGAAATGAAAATGGGGAACTATGAGCCTCACATAAAAACTCATTCATCAACTGTGAATCACCAGGAACACATAATCTCTTCCCAAACCTCAAAACACAATCATTATCAATGTTGAATTCAGGCAACTTACCCTTCTGAACCAGCTCTACCTTTTTCTGCAACTCACTGTCTTCCCTCTGTGCTTGCTTAATTCTGTCTAATAGGGATGGTCTCACTGATACCTGAAACAAAACAGACGAACTTCCTGCACCAACAACTTCTATGCCAAAGTTCATCAAATCAAAAACCAAAGGATCTCGTTCCAAACGTATCATGGTTAATGAAGCATTACTTTTTCGACTTAAAGAATCAACCACTTTATTTTCTTTTCCCTGATGGTAATGAATTGTACAATCACAATCCTTGATTAATTCTAGCCATCTCCTCTGTCTCATGTTCAATTCTTTCTGGGTGAATATATACTTTAAACTTTTATGATCAGTATATATTTCACATTTTACTATATACAAATGATGCCTCCAAATTTTTAAAGCAAAAACAACAGCACTTAATTCCAAATCAGGTTTAGGGTAATTTACCTCATGAATTTTCAACTGGCATGAAGCTTAAGAAATTAACTGATCATTCTGCACAAGGACACAACCACATCCTTTCAATGAAGAATCACTGTAGATAACAAACTCACCATTCCTGGAAGGAAGTGCCAAAACTGGAGAATTCACCAATCTTCTTTTCAACTCCTAAAAACAAGCATCACATTCTTTTGTCCAGATAAACTTAACAGCCATCCGAGTTATCTTAGTCATTGGACTAGATAATCGTGAAAAAATTTCAAAAAACCTTCGGTAGTAACCTGAAAAACCAAGGAAACTACGGATCTCGGTTGCATTTGTGGGTCTTGTCCATTCTTCAACAACTTTTGTTTTAACATGATCAACAGTTATGCCATTTTTTGAAACAATGTGACCAAGGAAAGAAATTTGTTGTAACCAAAACTCACACTTTCTGAATTTTCCATATAGTTTATTTTCTTTTAAGGTTTACAAGATAACACATAAATGACTTTCATGCTCCTCTTTACTTTTAGAAAACACCAAAATATCATCAATGAAAACAACTACAAACTTATCTAAGAACTCATGGAAAATTCTATTCATAAAGTCCATGAATACAGCAGGTGCATTGGTTAACCCAAAAGGCATAACTACAAATTCATAATGGACATATATAGTACGGAAAGCAGTCTTCGGAACGTCTGCTTATTTTACTTTCAACTGATGGTACCCCGACCTCAAGTCAATCTTCGAAAAATACTGAGCTCCCTGGAGCTGATCAAACAAATCCTCGATATGAGTCAAAGGATACTTGTTCTTAACAGTAATATTATTCATGTATCTATAATCAATGCAATGTCTCATTGATCCATCATTCTTTTTAACAAACAAGACAGGAGAACCCCATGGTGATGTGCTAGGTCAAATGAAACCTTTATCTAATAACTCCTGCAATTGCTTATTTAACTCTAAAAGTTCAAATTGAGCCATTCAAAAAGGGGGTTTTGAAAATGGTTTAGAATCAGGAACTAAGTCAACAGTAAATTCAACTTCTCGATCATGAATAATACTAGGCAACTAATCAGGAAAAACATTAATATACTCATTTACCACGGGCACATCACTAATCTGAATAGTTCCTTTATTTTCAACAATATGTTCAAGGTAACATTCATTTCAATCTTTTACTAGTTTCTCAACATCCTGATATGTTATCAAAATCAAGGGTTCATTCTTATACACAAACTGAAAATCTTTCTGAAAGGAAACCATTTTAGCTCTGCAGTAAATCTTAGCATGATAAACAGAAAGCCAATCCATTCCCAAAAAAACATCAATCTCTACTAGAGGAAAAACAATAAGGTTTGCTGGTAGATTCATTCCGCACACAAGGATATGAAGGTTCTTATAATTCATTTTTGTCTCAATATTCCCTCTGGGTCTTTTTACCATAAGTTCAGGATTCATATCTTGAGATGGAACTTCCAATTTAATAGAAAAATTCTCAGAAATGAATTAATGTGTAGACCCCGAATCAAACAACACATTGGCATAATCTGAAAAAACAAACAGTGTACCTGATACTACTTCATTCAATGGCTCAACATCAGCTGAAGTTGTTGCAAAGGATTTCACCACCCCTTTCTGCTTATAGTCTGGCTTCTATCCCACAATTGAGTTTTTCATTAGACAGTCATTTGCATAATGACCCATTTCATTACACTTAAAACATATTACCGCTGGCTTTTCATTGCCTGCTTGATCATCTTCCTTACAGTTATGAGGAATATGACCAGACTTACCACACTGAAGGCACTTTCCAGACTTGGATAAACATTCTCTAGGATTCATTTTACCACACTTCTCACAGTCTGGATATTTGGTTTTCTTACCTCCTTGCTTCTTTGATGATTTATTCCCCTTTGCCTGCCAACAGGACCTCTTATTCTGTTGTTTTTCAAAGAACACCTGATCATCGACAAACTCCATTTCCACATTCTCCGCACATCGAACAAGTTTTTCAAAACTTTTGAACTCATGAGAAGCTAAAGCCCTTTGATACCTTGGCATTAACCCTGAGTAAAAACGTTTTATTTTACTATCAAGATCTCATATGAAGTTTGGAGCATACCTTTCCAATTGAGTGAACTTTACTTCATAAGCAGCCAATGAGTCATCCTCCTGCCACAATTCTAGGAACTGTTTTTCCATCCTAAGATGAACCACCTTAGGAAAATATTTCTCAAGAAACATACCTTTGAATTCATCCCAGTGAAGATCATCAATCTCATCACTATCCCTGATATTTTTCACCATTGACCACCACTGATCAGCTTCACCTTCAAAACGGTAAACAACAAGACTAACCGTTTGATGTTCTAAACACCCCATGACATAAAAAATCTTCTCCAGTGCTTTAATCCACCCTTCAGCTTGCACTGGGTCAGATGATCCACTGAATGATGGGGGATGTTGCCTCATGAAATGTTCCACCACTTACATGTTCCTCTACGGTTTATCTGGTTGATCTCGTGCATGGATAGAACCACCATTTATAGCCTGAGTCAACTGTTCCATCACTGTAACAAACTGTTCAGTTCCAATTCTGACCATCTCAAGATGCAGATTCGGAAGGTTATTTCCTTCTGTATGCCTTCCTAGCACTGCTTCCCTATTTCCTCTACGGAAAACCATTATGAACAATCATTTCTTAAATGAAGCAACATGGTAATCTTAAAATTCTATATCATTTCAATTTGACCATAAAAAATATATTTTCGGATGATCATTTAATATAATTCTAACTCTTAAAGTTATCTAAACTGACCTCTGATACCAACTATAAGGCCCCGTCCTTAAACCTTACTTAATATTGAATTTAATAAATAATTCTCGTTGATGATCTTTTCAGGTTTAGATTTTTAGAGAATTAGGACATAACTATTACATCTAAAAAGATTACAAAGTAGACACTTGTACTATGTTTCCAAATAATATAAACTCTTAAAAAGAAACATGTCTAGTTACATGTTCTATATAGCATGACTTTACCATGATCCCATCCTTGACCCTATTCAACATTATGTCCTGTGAAAAACATTTCAAAAAAACCTGGGTTGCGCATAAAAAGCTTAGTAAGGGATACCCAAAGAATGAAAATTGTTAGTTTATCAAAACAACAAGTAAACCATGTATACTTTATCAAAGTAATACTTTTCACCTTTATGATGTACTAAAAACCCATCACTGAATAAAAGATCATTACTTAACCTTTTGTAACCAAAAGATTACCATAAAACCCATATAAAGATCACATAACATATTAAGTTAACTTGGGACATAAACATACTTAAATGGAATAACCATACGGTCGACTTCCACACATATCACTTAATGGAATAGCCATACGACCGACTTCCACACACAATGCATTGAAGGTTATAACGTAACCACCCATCCTGGTATTCACAACACCACCCGTCATATGGTTTATCACATAACCACCCGTCAAATGTCCAAGTACCATTATAAAATCATAAGACATAAAACAAATATAATGGAAAGAAAACAGTTCCACACTTTGATCACAATATATCACTTAAATATATTGACATTACAAATCCATTATAAAAAAACCCTTTTCAATACCAAAATACATAAAACAGTATATGGTATTTATTTAATTTATAAAAAACATTACGGCTTGTTGAGGATGCGAATGACCAAATAATACTTGCGGCGGCGGAAAAGGTCATTGTCACCGCGTACGTTAAAAGAAACATTCCTTTTTGTCGTTTAGTAAAACGCTTCATAGAAAAAGATTCCTTTTTTATAAAAGTAAAAGTCAAAGGGGTTTATACATCGTATAAAAGAAAGATGTGTATAAAACTAAATATGCCTCAATGAAAGGAGATTGAGGCGAAGTCCCTTACCTCGGGTCCGACTTGACCCGATCGTTCTTTAACGTCCTTAAAATCGGGTAACTCCTTTTAATTTGAGCTCAAAGGATTCCTTTGGAAGACTTCTGCCCAAAGTGAGGCTTCAAGGAGTAAGAGAGTGATGTGGAGAGACAAAATGGGCAGGGGTTGGGCAAACCAATGGCTTTGGAAGTGTGGGTAAGGTGGTAGAGGTGGGGACCTTTTATAAGAGGAGTGGAGGGGCACTCCTGGAAAGTAAAGAAATGTTACTTTATTTTAAAATGAGTTTCGGATTTAAAATGACCCACATTGATATAATTAGAGGATAAGGTGATAAGGGTTCTAAATATACTCATCCAATAGGTCTTTGACAAGTGTAAGTGAAAGTTTTAACATTAACATTTCATTTTATTTAAATTCATTATTAATGAGGTAATTGCTGCATCATCATGACGTCATAAATAATTTAATTTATTTAATGTCTAAAAATTATAAAAAATATATAATGATGTAGGAAAGTTTTTTTAGCTTTCCAATGAATATTTATAGTGAAAAATATTACTTGTATAACCCCATTTCAAAATCGTTTTAGTAAAACAATTCATGTTTGTGTCGTTTTAACTTTTACATTAAATAAAAGGAATTAATGTCTTTATCTTTCCCAAGTGGCTCCATGGGGTCCCAGAAATAGACCCATGGGTTGTATTGGTCGGCCTTGACACATCCAATATGGGTAGGACATGTGTCTGGGTATTTTCATTTTATTATAATATCATTTTTTCCTTAAACTGCACTAATTACCTCTAACCGCGATTAAAAACTTAAAAGTTACTATTCACCAAAAAATTATTTTAATCTAATTGAACCACATTTTACTTCTTAATGAAAACCATGTATGTCGGATTTTTGAAAATCAAAACACAGAAGTGGCAAAGTCTCCTTTAAACGAAAAATCAGTTTCTTTAACTACAATATAGTGGTTTCACTATTCATCAAAAATTGAAGTTTTTCAGAAAAATATCAAAACTTCACCCTAATCTATATTTGATATTAAGAATTCAAAAATGATATCTATTTTAAAAAATTAAAAACATATAAGTTCCATTAATTAATTTAATAATTAATTTCCGTTGTCAGAGCAAATTGCGCGTTTTCATGAAACAATAAGTATTAAAAGATTGACAGTAGTTTAAGTCGAATTTCAAAGTGAAATTAATTCCAATGACCAAAATTGGATTAAATGGTAAAAATATATTCTAATTGCACTTTAAAACCAATTCAAAATATTATCTAATCATATAAATAAATTTTATTAAAAAGAGGTTTTGAATTAAAATACAACATTTTTCACTATTCATTAAAAATGAACTTTATCGGAAAAATACCAAAAACTCACATAAAGTAAATTTTTATGTCCCGATTCTAAATAATAATTTTAATTTGGTCCAATAGAAGGTATACGAGTGACCAAATGTATACTTAATGATGGTTTTCCATCAAAAGGCGATAAGTGGACCTTTAGTGAAAATTAGAGTATATATGCCTAAAATTGAATTTGTTTCGTATTTTAAGCCTTTATCCTTTATTAGATAAATGTAAAACATTTAAAAAACATATATAATCATATTTTAGTTATTTCTATCCATTCCTGCCAATAAAACGGCTATGTGTTAACTACCATTTAAAATAATATTATTATATTACTAGTGTGCAACGTAAGATTTCAAAGAAACTCATTGTTGCGTATTGGGTACGCTATCGAACATAGAAACCCATTTAATGTAAAATTAATATTTAATTTATAAATATTAACAAAAATTAAAATTCTTTATTTTTTATTTACCTAGGTTGTTACATTACATGGCCAGTACACGGTTGTACCAACAACAGAGTACATGGCGTGTACACAGAAGTACATGTCGTGTGTACATAAGTATACAATGTGTACTTAGAATAAACCCATTTCTTATTTTTTCATAAAAAACTTCCTAAAATAAGGATCCATACCTAAAATGAAGATTTGGATTCCTACAGTTTTATTAGGGTCAATTTTTGAAATTGATAAAAACAAATTTCAATATAAGAATACATTTCACAAAAAACAATTTTTTGGAATTTTTTTTATAGAATAAAATGATTTTATTCTTATTTCTTACTGAATATTAATCATTAGATGTTTGGTAAATTTTTTCAATATATAAATATATACAAGAAATTTTGCTGAATTAATTTTTAAATATAGATTATTAGCATTTATTAAAAGTAAAATACCAAAATATAAACAATCATTTAAAAATGGATATTTTTAAGTAAAATTATTATTTATTACTAAATAATTAATAACAATTAATTAACATATATTCATTTTTCTACCTATATAGTCAATTCATGTCATTTATATTTCACACCCAAAATATCATAAATGTAACATTTAAATAAAAATATATATTATATAATAAAAACATTATTATTTAAAGAAAACATTTTTTATCTATGAATATTTAAATATGAATTATATATAGTTATATAATTATTTATTTGTTTTATTTAAATCATAACTTTAGTTTTATCAATATAATCTTATAGAATGATTTATTTTAATTAATAAATATAATGAAAATAATTATTTGAAAAATAAATTTATAATAAAAACAATTTTGATAAATAACTTATTATCGATAAATTATATTTAAAAATGAATTATATTATTTCAAACAAATTATTTATATTTAAAATACATATTTTTAACATCTAAATAACCATTATTTTTTAAAAAATATACCACTAGTTCTGAATTAGTAATTCATTTGCGAGTATAATACCCAATAGATATATACATTTTTTAATAGTTACACAATGACTATTTTGCCCCATGAAATCGTATTAAATCATTCCATTTTAAATTCAGAAATAAAAATTATCATCACTATTGATTTCATTTTGTATTTTAGAGTATACTTTCTCCTTTTATGATGTTATTTATCATTGTTGGTTTATTTTCTCTAATAGCGATTTTTAAGGTTAAAGATGATTTTTTAGATTTCCATTTTTTAAAGATATTATTATTTTGTATTTATTTCATCATTTTAATTAATTATTTTTTATAGGATTTAATCATCTTTGGTATGTAATAGTCATTGGAATGAAATATGTGGTATGATGTACTTTCGTTGTAACATTCCACTATTTTTGAATAAAGTGTTTTTATTTTGATTCATTTCTTGTAAAAATATTTTATGTCAATTTTTTTTCATTATAAAGAGAAAAATGACTACCTTAAGGAAATAAAATTAATTCTTCAATCCTGGATATTAAATTTTACCACCTTAAATAAATTATGTCATCACAATTTTAATTAATAATGACTAATTTAAATAGCAATGACTATCAATCAAGTAGGCAAGATTCCAAATGAAATATCAACCTCACAATCCTAAGTACCAAGAAATACATTTTTTCTTATAAAACGATTATAGTGATATTTTCATTAGTCTCAACCATTTCGACCAAATATAGACCTTTAGTTGGTTAGAAAATAATAGTTTTTCTATAGAAATATATTTTATAGCTTCAATTTCATGAAGTAGTTTAGAAAAATACAAAAAATGATTTTATAGAATCATGATGAAGTTATATAGAATAGAATTAAACCATCATATGAATGTAAAACAATAATACTAGGATGTATTATCCAATTACACCTTCATTTCATCCTATGATGCTTCTTTTCAACAATTATATAATTGTTTCATGTTATAAAGAATTTATTTTAACTGATACTGAAACATGTTTTATCATTTTAATAATAATATTCTAATCTAGAAAAATGGACACTCTGATACCAACTGATATGAACCAATCATTTATGAATATATTTTATATCTATTTGATAATTTTATCCTTACATATAACAGATAAAAAGAATCTCAGAACCCAATGCCATGGTTTCTTTAGATATTAGTCACAAAAGATAATTATTTCACATTATTTATTCAATATCTTCAAAAAAAATTATCCACATATTTCTTCCTTCTAAATATAAAATGATATATAATTCCCTTTGTAAATGGGATACATAGGAAAGGTGAGAGTTGAAATTATCAGTTTGGAAAAAAAATATCTATTTATAATAAAGGGTTAGATCATAAGAATAACATAAATTATGAATATGGGAGAAATACATAATTAAAAATAACATGTAATAATATGAGTTTTACATATGTAATTATTGGAAGACATGAAACCTTAAAGTGTAATATTGAAAGTATAACACTTGTGGTAGAATAAGAAAGAGGGGAAATAAGAAAATAACCACAAACCATGGGTATACCATTAGAACAATGAATAACATCGAAATATTAAACAATATTAATAATCTATTATCATATCATTTTGATACAATTTCAAGTATTCACATGCATAAATTTTTGAACAAGTCCAAATAATGTTTATACATATTTCCATGAATAAACTGCAATAATATCCACACATAACATCATTTTCTCATGAGATATAAAATTTACCCAATTATGTAGAGATATATATAAGACCCACCTATCGAATATTGATAAAATATACATATGTGTACCATATGAATGAAATTATTCATTTTATCACGATAATTACATCGAAAGGATATGTGGTTAATAAATTTTTGAAATGGTATCAGGTAAAATGAATTTAAGACATAGATTGGTTGAAACCTGATACTCAAAAATCGGAAATAGGTATATTGTAGTAGAATTTTTATGGAGCTAATAAAAATTACTCATAATGTAAATCACTTTCCTGATATAGCGTAAAATAAGGGTGAAATAATAAATAGTGTTTTCATAAAATATCCTAAACAATATAATGAAAATAGAAATATACAAATGACATTAATAAATCATTTTTGAGAAGGTAAAAAGAACTGTTTTTGAAAAAAAATTTTAAAATAATACCCAAAAATGTATCCCTAAAGATAATTGTTTCATTTAAATAACTATTTATTGGATGTCACAGAATATAAAAAAATGATAAGAATCAACATTTTATGATGTTCAAGATGTTTTAAAGAAAACCCACATCAATGAATGTGTTATAAAATAGTGATTTTAAAAGTTATAAGAGAAATTATAAACATTAAAGGAGATAAAAATATTATGATTTCAAAATTAGAAATTAAATCATAAGCCATAAGAATGATTTTGGATATAGAGGAATAAATTTTAATTTTGGGGAATGTAATACTCCTTAAAAACGTCTTATTTTTATTAATAATGAAATCCACCAAAGAAGATAATTTTTATGTGAAATTTAGTTTTCTTAAAAAAGTGAAACTAATATATGAAATAAAGTAATTAAATAATATAATAAATTTTGAATAACATAATCAATAATAATGACTGTGTCCTAATGAAATACTAATTGATTCAATAAAAACCATTTCATTTTCTAGGAATTAATTTATAAAAAATTTAAATTAGAGAATAATTATGAGTAAAATTAGTAAAAGGAGAAAAATATTATTCTAAAATACTAAATTTTATTGTGAATAAAATGTATCATGTTCATGGAGTAAAAAAAGATTATATCTTAATGAATGAAAATTAAGTTAACAAAAACTTCATATGACACGGGTAACATTTAAATCAAAATAACACGAATGATAGAAGAAGAAATGGAACATAAATTAACATAAATAAAAACATAATAATTATAAAATATATAAAAGAATAATTATATACAACATATAAATTAAAATATAATAATAATACCAAACACGTGGGAAAAAGGAAAACTGAGATGGAAAACCATTTTCATGGAATCTTAATTTTCTGGAAATGACATAAAACCAATGATAATCAATTTTGGTTTATTATTAATATAAATAATAACAATATTTATATTTCAATTAATTTATATTACTCATTAAAAATTTCTATTTCCCTTTTATCAATCATTTGTTAGTTAAAATTTATTTTTGGGTATTAATGATCTCATTTGTTCTATACAAGTTATGGTTGACGTTACTATTATTGATCATTTATTATGTTTTAATAACCTTAATAATGGTATTATATGTAAAAAATATGAGATTTATATATTAATTAGGAATAAATATCATTTTATTGTAGTTTTGGTGATTATTTGTAACGAGCATTTAGAATTGACTTTTTTTTTTGAAATTTGCATTAATAAAATGAAATGATTTTATTAATGAATATAAAAATATGTATTACCATTATTGGATTATGAAAATATAAAAACTTTATAATTTTTATATAATATTACTTATATTCTATCTATCATAATCATTCTTTATAGTTACTTTATAGCCTCGTTCATTTAGTTTAAAAAAATAAACCAAACACAAACATGTTATAATAGATGAATGAGTCAGATTTTTGACTTATATTATGATCATATCACATTTACTAAATCATAATGATTTTTATAAAAAATAATTAGATTGGAGAATGATATTTAGTAATTTAGGATGTTGGAAAGTAAATAAAAATAAAGTAAGAGGAACTCGTTCCATACTGGGATAGAATAACTTTTTCTCACAATATCTTCCTTCATAATGATGTTCATAATTAGGGATCTTTATTGTGAAAAAGGATATAAATGTTTCATAATAATTTAGTATAGGAAAAATTGGATGGTATTCATGAAATAACTAAAGTATACGAGTTGTATGGAATATGTGTAAGAGGGATCTTTTTATAGGTGGAAATGGGGGATATTTCGTTGGAAATTTTAGTTTGGTATAGTTCAAAGTGTTGAATTGGTGCCCTAGAACCATCTTCTGTGTACTTTATGATATAATTTATTTATATATTTTAATATTAATACACTTATTATCACATAATTATTGTTATTTTAAGTATCATAGTATGTGATAATTTCCTAAGGGTAGCTATCGCACTGAACGGTCATAACAGTTCCATATTATGACGAGAACCTAGAAGTGCTTTGGCACTATTCTTAAATATATGTTATATATATGGATTATATCTTATTATAGAAATATATGTTACCAGTTTTTAGGGGTGAATACTCATAGTACTTTTAGGAACCTTCTCATGGTGTACACACTTGGTAATATCTAGTATGATATTATGAGAACGAGTCACGCCAGTAGGAAATCAACATTTATTAGTGTCATTGGATGTTACTATACGAAAACATTTGTATTGGTCCTAATACATTAATTTTATTATTAATGATTATTATTATATTCAAAATTTTATGTATTGATGAAAATCTTGATGAAATATGTTCACGGTGATGCAGGATACATAAGTGCATCATGAGTAGTATTTCATTAATGAATAATGTAAGAAAAGATTTGTTCCTTATTTTATTTAATGGATATTGATATATCAGGCCCTTTGATAGAAATGATATAGCTTAAATAAATCCATGGACATGGTGTACAATAGGATATTTATATTTATTATAATTCAAAGAAAGAGACATCGAGCACATAGGTTGATGGAATCAATATGCAACATGCTTGATGTGAGATATCTTGATAAAGGGATTATATCATGCAGTAAGAATTTATATGAGGTATCATGCCATTATGGAATTAACTTCTATCTCAAGAGGATCCATGGTGTATTACTAGACACTAACCTTAGACTTTAGGCTGCTTCACCTAATGCCACTAAGAAAGAGGCCGAGACAATCTCACACAAAGTGTATCCAAAATCACAGTTAAATAATATATTATTATTTATTATTAAACAAGTTGAACAAAATATCATCCCTAGATGTGGTTTAATAAATATCCGCGTATTTTATATCACATATAAATATTTATTTGTTATTTAGTGAATATAATATGTATTTATTTATTGGCGAAAAATTAAGTGATATTAATTTAATAAATAAAAAGTCATCATTTAGTCCCCTATAGATATTGTGGAGGAATTATAGATTATGATTAATGGTCTGAAGAGAAATAATTAATGTTTTATATTATTTCATTAAATAATATATAATTTAACTAAAATTTGAAGCACATATTCATAAATAATAATAATTTTATTATTATTTTACATGGTGTTCCATAGGTATTAAATAAATAATAAATTGCACTTGTGAACTTATTTTATTTATCCCTAGAGTTATATAAAACCAATTATATTATTTTCTCAATAAACCAATTCATTTTTTGGTTGTATAATATGAATTTGGAGAATCCTCTCAAGACCTAGAGAGATACCTTCTACAAGAACACAACCAAGAATAGAGAGTGACCTTCCTCCACCTCCCACTCTCAAGTAAAGAGAGATCCAGAAGAATGATTTGGATGCGGTTCTCGAGGCGATCAAAGACGGACTATACAAGCACTAGGATCTACCATGCGAGCACTAGATGATTCCTATCAAAAAATTCGGAGATTTTTGGAATATCTATCGATCATTGTAAGAGGGAATCTATTTTGATTCATACAATGTAATGATAGAATAATGTTGAACTTTTTCCAGATCAATCAATGGAGAAATAATTCCATGAAGGTAATTATTTATTTAAATAAATAAATTATAAATAATATGTAATGATCCTCTCTATTAGTTTCTACATTCTATACCTTGTGCATATTCATTGATTCAATTTCATAGATCATCGAATTTATCGTAGTCGAAATATCATACTGATCATCTATCATGTAAAAAATGAAAAGGTGGGAACCGACCCATCACATTATTATACAATACTCAAAACTTACAAGTGGTATCTGAGTATGTGTTGGAGTGCATGCCGTGTAGATAGTTCAACATTTGTTTATTTATTACACACAATGTAGTTAATATTTACACCATGTGTTGACCATGCCAACCTGGCACATGGTCAGTCGGTGTACATACCTTATATCACATGTATACGATGTGTAGTCCCTTTGAGTCATAGATATGTTGTGTGTTTTATACATGACCTACCTAAATGGTGACCTTGTTACTCAGAGTCCATGCACTGTGAATTCCCCTTTACACGGTGAGTAATCTATTTTTTTCAAGGTACAATTTACATGATGAGTCCCTAGCTATCTACCTCAGATAGAATGCGATAGATGTACATGCCATGTAGCTCACCTTTTCATGCCATGTACTTATACTAAATTATACATATTTCAAATTTATTTATTATACTGTGTAAACCAAGATACATGTTCTTTCACGTGGTCATTTAGTTGATAAGACACACCATGTGATGAATTTTTAATATATATATATATATTTAATATTTTCGCAGTGATCAAATCTGTATATCATGTATGTGTTGTATTATAGTTTTCATTATAAGTTCATTAAATCATAACATATAACAAAAAAAATGTAATTCTCGTAATCATTATGTTGATAGTACACATCATGAATGAACATGATATGTTGTGTGTGCTATATATCAAAAAAGTAAAAATATATATGAGTATAATACACGTCGAGTGGATTCTGAGGGGTATTCATTGTGTTTCTTCCAAATTACATTTAATGTAAACTGTTAATTATATATAAATTTAGTAAATTTGTTTAAATTTATGATGGATTATAGTCTCACAAAAATTCAGATGAGAATTAAGATAAAATAATTTATTAATAAAAGATAATAATTAGTTGATTTGAATGTGATTTATCTTAAATTATAACAACTATGAATTTAATGCTAGTTTTATTAAATGTGTAATTTTTTTCAGGCATGTGGATGATCATGAGAATATAACAAACCTTTTTATGTTATTTTTTTCATTTAACTTATTATTAAAATAAATTTTTGGATAGTGTTTCTTCTCTCCTTTTATTATGTAGGTCCTGCATTCCCAATGTTTATTTTATGTAAAGAATTTTCCCTCACTTGTGTGCGAGTAAAATAATATTTAATGGATGGAGCTCCTAATCTAGTGGAGTGGGTTCATGTTTAGAGTCTATGGGAAACTAATTGAAGAGAGATACATTGGTGGACATGAACAAAGATGCAACATGAACCTTAAATAGTTCAAGGTGATTTCCCCATAGGTCATTAATTAGTTTATAATCCTCTAGATAAACTATCCATTAGTAAATGATCATAATCATACCACTTTATTATTTTATTTTTTGAATGTTTCATGGTCATTTCATTATAGATTCTTTTTCATGATCACATAATTTAATGAAATTAATCGGAATGAATGATAGAGCTAAAATAAATATTCTTATGCATAAATATTATCTAAGACATGGTTAATCACTAAATAAAATCCAAATAATATTAATTAATAGGTAATAAATATAATAAATGAAAGTTATGTATAAAATGATAAAATCCGTCCATTATAAATATTAATTTGGTATAACCATCCACTAATTCTATTAAAATCGAACTATAGTTCAAAGTGCTTGACCAGTTGATGTTTGGGTGATTTTAATTATCATGTAATTCTAACTTGATGTTTTGGGTATACTAGACTTTGTTCAAATCAAGGGTTGATTCCCAAAGCATGACATGGTGTAATTGAGAGACAAAGGTTGTGGAAATCCAATTTAAGGATTTCAGGATTGGGGAGTCCACTAAGGGATTCAAGGAAATCTAAGTTAAAGCAGTTGGACCTTGAAATTCCTACACAAACCCATTATGGTTTCTTGACCTACCAATGGTGTGGTAATAATAGGGGGAATAAGTATTATTTCCACTTCAATATCAAAGTAGTATGATATTCTAAATCTAATTGTGTGGGCTATGGGGTATCAATAAAATAGTGGGTAATGAATAAATATAATATTTATTTGTATAAATTTGAGCTGATAAAGTATTAAAATTATCATTATCTTCTTTTATAGAAACATCCTTAAAATGATATCAAACATATCATTACGTTCCATAATTGAGAAGGAAAACCTTCTCATTGGATAAAATTTCCATGAATGGATAAGGCTCATACATGTCATACTTTTCCATGAAACAAAATTATATGTGTTGGAAGAACCATTTTCTAAAGTGATTGGAAATGAGGATAGTCTTGAAAAGTTAAAATTCTATGAGAAACATCTGAACAATTCTAATGATGTTCAATGTTTCAATCTATCATCCATTACTTATGATCTTTTTAAGAAACATGATGACATGGATGAATATAGAATTATGTCTCACCTTTGATATCTCTATAAATTGATGGTTTTAAAAGAGAGGTATGAGATATCCAAATCATTTTTTACAACTAAAATTGGAGAGTATGCACCAGCTGGGCCTAATGTATTCAAGCTTATTAGCTACATTGAATTCTTATAAATCTTATGGAATAAATTCTAATATGAGTTGCATATAAATCTCATACTTTTATCAAAACCCAATACCTTATCCAAATTTATTATTAATGACATGAGGATTAATAATGAGATGAGACTTTTACAATTTTTACATGGATTCACTTAGTAGACAAGGACATGAGGTGTGATAAACCCACGGTCCTTATAGTGTATATGAAAAGGGAGAGTAAGTGAAGGGGGACCAAGATCTAAAAATAATATAAATATAATGAGAATCATCCTTCCATGAAGTTGATGTTTTAGAGGAACAATTGGGCAAAGGAGGCCTCACATTTTTTGTGTGGAATTCCATGACATTGGAAGAGTAACTAGACATAGAATCTATGGTAAGCTAAAGGTGTTTTTGTTGTCGAGTGTAATATTTCAATATCTACACATTGGGTATTATATACATCTTGCGCTGATCATCTATATCCAAATAAAGAAACCAAGTAGATTCTAAAATATTTCCTGAGGAGTGGTGGATCTTTGAGATGATAATGGTTCGTGGAAAGATTCTCTAGCCATTAGTGACTACCACCTTTCATTTCCAAGAAGAATGATTTTGGTTTTAAAATATTTTTATTATGTACCTACGATTACTAAGAACATAATTTCTGTATCATTCCAAGATGTATATGAGATTATATTCAATTTTTTAAAGAAAAGTTGTTTCATTTATAAGGAAAACATATTTTAAGGTATAAAACATTTAAATAGTGGTCTTTATGTATTAAATTATGAAAACCAATTGACCAAAATTTATAAATATTCATGTTCAAATGACTCATATAACACACAGCTTTTGCATCACCATCTTGGACATGTAAAAAAGATTCGATTAAAAAATTTATATCTAAATGGTTGTTTAGACTAACATAATATAAAACCACTTGAAAGATGTCATTCATCTTTACAAGAAAAAATTAACATACCACCATTTATTAGATAGGGTTAAATGGAAATAAAGATTCTAGTATTAGTACACACTAATGAGTGTGGACCATTTTTAGTATAATTGAGAGGTGGATATTCTTACTTCAAAACATTTACTGATGACTTGAGTAGATATATCTATATCTACTTGATGAGGTATAAGTCCATGTCCTTTGATAAATTCAAGGAATTCCGGAATGTGGTTTAGAATCATTTTGGAAGGAAAATAAAGAAGCTTCTATTAGATTGAGGTGGTTAATATCTTTACCAATATTTCATCGACATTCTATGGGATTTCGGGATTCTCTATCAACTCACTCCACTATACGCACCATAGTGAAATGTTCATAGTAAAAGTGAGAAACATACCTTATTAGATATAGTAAGGTCGATGATGATTCATTCAAATATTCCATTATCCTTTTTTGGATATACATTAAAAATTTTGACATACACATTAAACCGAGTACCAACTAATGAAAAAATAAAAAATCTTTGAGGTATGGAGTGGAAATAAATTCATTTTTTTCTCGACATGTTTATGGGGTTGTGAGGAGTTTGTTAAAGAATTATTAGGAACCAAACTATAACCCCGATGAAAAAATATTATCCATATAGGGTATCCCAAGGAATCAATGGGATACTAACTATACAACCCCTAGGACAAGAAAAAGATTGTCACCAAACAAGCCAACTTTATTTAGAGGGAGCACATCCTAAAAAAGTATAGTGGGAGAAAGATTTAATTTTATGAAGCTAATGCTCAAGATAAACAATAATTGGTATAGGAATAGATTCCATAGGACCCTGTGGAAGATGTATTTCCTGAAACAAAAGTGTTGTGTAGGCATATAAGAGAGTTAAGAGAACTAGAGAGATATGGTTTTCTATTCATTGAATATAGTGACTCATTATTGGTTGATATTGATGAGCATCTATCCGACAAGGAGGTATACGAGATATCATAAGTTGCAAGATGGTATGTATCAATTAATTCAGAAATAGATTCAATGTATATTACCCGTGTTTGGGTTTTGGTCGATGAACTAGTTTATGTAAATCCCTTTGGATGAAAATGGGTATTTAATAGGAAACTGGACATGGAAGGTAAAGGAAACAAATATAATGTAAGTCTAGTAGATAAAGGGTTTAAATAGTGTCCATGTATTAAATATAATGAATCATTTTTACTAGTTTCCATGTTTTAATTCATCATAATTCTACTTGATATAGTAGATTACCACAAATATGAGATTTGGATGGTGGATAACAAAACTACATTCTTTAATGAGATCCTTCAGGAAGAAGACTATAAGACACAATCAGAAGGGGTTTTGAGTCCATGTGATGCCAAAAGTATTTTCATGTTTCTGAGGTCTATTTATGGATTTTAGAGAGTATCTAGGTCATGGAATATTCAATTCAACAAATCCTTAAAATAAATTTATTTCATTAAGAACAAATATGATCCATGTGATTACAATATGATTACAGAAAATGTAGTCATTATCCAAGTAATATATATTGAGGACTTATTACATATTGTAAATGACATACTGGTCTTATAATCAGTTATGGACTGATTAAAAGAGTTTTTTTTCATGAATGAATTAGGTGAATTGGGTTATATTCTTGGGAAAAATATTTTTCATGATAGATCTAAGAGGCTTATTAGAAAAAGTAAAATTACTTATGTTGACAAGATAATAAGGATATTTAGTACGAAAAAATCCCTGGGGGGATATGTTCCAGTGTCACATGGTTCACATTTCTCTAATAAAATGTGTCCTTAGACACAGAAAGATAAAGAGTAAATAATCAATATACCATATGAATCAATGATTGGATCAACCATATATGTCATGATAGGTACTAGAATTGGTATTGATTTTTAATTGAGCATGGTAGGAAGATATTAATAAAACTTATCAGAACAACTTTAGAATATTGTTAATTATATCGTTAAGTATCTGAGAATAACTAAGGATATGCTCTTAGTGTATGGAGGAGATGAGGAGTCGTTCATCAGGGGTTATACAAATTCTAGTTTTCAGATAGATTAGAATGATCTGAAGAGGAATTCAGAATTTTTTTTCTATCTCAATGGAGGATCTATGAGATATAAGCGCTAAAAGAATCTTGTTTTAATTGATTCTATAGAAGAGAATGAGTATTTAGAGGCTTCTGATTCAGTTAGGGAACCCAATTAGATTCTGAACATTGTTCAGGATATTGATGTGGTAACTAGAACTAAAGACCCTATCACATTGCATTGTGATAATACTATAGTGGTGTATATTTCAAAAGATCCAAGGTCACACCAACGGAAAAAGAACATACTCTTGAAGTATAAAATCTTGAGATATTTTCATTAGAGGGGAAAAGTTATAGTAAGAATAGTTCCCGTAGAAGATATCATGGAAGTCCCCTTTACAAAAGTCTTATCTTAGTTGAAGCAGGAGTATCATGTGATAGTTAGATGGCTGAAGGTTGTTATAAATTCTCTATAGTACATGAGGGAGTTTGTTATAGTTGGTTCCAAAGAACAATCTTCTATGAAATTTACTATAACATGTATTCATAGTTTTGAATATTAATAAACATTTTATCCCATCATGATTGTTCTTATCAATAACATAGTATTTGATAATATCACAAGAGTTTATACACACCGAAGGGTTATAGTATCTCTCTATTATCATGAGATCCCCGAAGTGCAATAAAACTATTCATAATTTTATGTTCTAAAACCAGATGATATCATTTGGTGGACAAAACTGATATAGGTCATCGATGGTGGAGACTCATAGGATTTTGAGGACCCTTCTTATGGTGTGTGTCTATAGTAATATCTAGTAGGATATTATGAGAATGAGACCCACCTCAAAGAAATCCAGATTTATATCTGTCATTGGATGTTCCTATCGATGAACATGTGTATTAATCCTTAGATGTTTGGATTATTATTAATGAGTACTATGAGTTGCGTACATTGATTTATTGAGAAAAACCATGATGACATATGTTGATGGTGAGGTATGATATGTTGTGTGCATCATGAGTAATATTTCATTAATGAATAATGTGAGAAAGGATTTTCCCCTTTTTTTCATTATCATAAGTTGATATCTAATCCCTTTGATGGAAATGGAATTGCCTAAATAAATTTATGACCATGGTGTACAATTGGAAAGTTTAATTTACAAGATGTTAAAGAAAGTGACATCAAAAACATAGTTTGATGGCATCCACATTCAAACTTCATGATTTTAGATTTCATAATAAATGGATTATATTATTCGATAAGCGCTCATATGAGATATCATGTCATTGTGAAATTAACTTCTCTCACTATTGGTGCCTCGTTGTGTTTCTATACACTAACATTTGAATTTTGGTTGTTTCACCTAACGCCATTGAGAATGGGCCAAGAGGTTCACACACTAAGTGTATCCAAATTCTTAGTTAAATAATATAATATTATTTATTTTCAAAAAGTTGAATAAATAATATTACTAGACGTTGTTTAATAATTATTCTGCTATTCATGATCATGAAAAAATATTTATTATTTATTTAGTGAATATAATATTTACTTATTTATTGGGAAATATTGTAGTGATATTTACCAGGAAAGCCAATGAGAGGTAGACATATGGCCATTTATTAAGAAAAAAGGAAAGTAAAGAAATCACACAAAATAATGAAATATTGTAGTGATAATTATTTAATAAATGAATAGTCATTATTCATGGCTTGCTAAATATTGTGGAAGAATTGCTGACCGAGTTTAATGGTCTGATGAGAAATAAAAAAATATTGAATATTATTTGATTAAATGATTTTTAATTAAATATAAAATTATGTGCTAGTTGAGAAATAATAATAATAATATTAATAATTATCATGGGGTTCCACTAGGATTAAATAAATAATAACAGGAACTTATTCCATTATCTTATTTTAACCATAGATATATATAAACCTAATTATATTATTTTTTCAATAAACCCATTCATTTGATTGGTTATGCACAATAGATTTGGAGAATTTTCTCAAGTCATAGAGTGCTATATTCTCCAAGAATGCTCCCAAGAATGGTGAGCGATCTTCCTCCACCACCCACTCTAATGTCAATAGATATCGAAGAGAAATATTTAGAAGTTAGCCTCCATGTGATCAAAGGAGAACAATATAAGTACGAGGATATGCAGTGTTAACACATGAATATTCCTATAAATATGTTTAGATATTTTTTGTACACATGTGAATCACCACAATAGGGAATCTACTTCGATTCAAACAACACATTGATAAAATAATGAGAATATTTTTTCTAGTCCATTAATGAACGAAGAATTCCATCTAGGTAATTCATTATTTAATTAAATTAATTATAAATATTGTGTTATGATCCTCTATATTGGTTCCAGTGTTCTATCCCTTGTCTATATTATTTGATTAAATTCCATAGATCCTGAAATTTAACCTTATTTAAATCTTGGAATGATCATCAATGATGGAAAAAATGTTGAGCATTGATCTATCGCACGCTTCTGTTGTGCCCAAAACCTATGCAAAGATAAGATTACAGTGGTGTTTCGTGAGTCAGGTAAGGAAATTCTGATTATAAATGTATAATTAAATTCTATTCCTAAAAAAAACTTCTATGATTATTTTATATCATTTTAATTTTCTAAAACTATAATCCTGTAATATTACCCATTCTTCTTCTTTTACCATATTTTATTATTTACTGTTGTAATTATTTTTTTGCTAAAAAAAGATGAATTCTATTACGAAATTTATATGTGATGATTTGAATATTTGAACATGCTATATTATTTTATATTGATATTTTTTATGGAAGTTAATTTTAATATAATAATTCATATCATATAAATAATCTTTTTTGAAAAAACGTTTTTTAATAAAAAAAATTATTTTAATATTATTTCATACAATGTAAATACCATTAGATAATAAATTTTTAAGAAAATATATAAAATTTAAATCGAATTTAAAACATTATTTAACAGAGATTATTTTAATTTATTAAAATAGAAATACACAAAATATTGAAAAATAATTCTTTAAAAAATAAGTATGTTTAATATTAAATAATTTAATCTTCATTACAATATAATAAATTTTCAACGAATTAATATCTATTAATGTATTATCATTATTTTTAAAAATATAAATGGACCCTTTAATTTATAGCTTAAACCATTTGTTTGAAACTAGTAAAGTACTTAAGATTCTAAGGAATGGATCGAGGGCATCTAAGGCTCGTTTAGAGCCTAGTGCTCTAGATTTTCATAAGGATAGACAAAGACATATAGTTATTGCTAACCCTGTGACCCAACTGTGTAGGGATATTCTATAGAATGAATAGGGCTACATGGTTTTCCCTAATTGTGCACCCAAGGCCATACCCTTAGTTCCACATAACTAGTGTAAGAACATGGTTTATGCAAATATTTTGGAAAACCATGTGTCTGATCTATCAACCTATAAAAAATGCATGGAGGAAATATTTCCCCTATATTAATTTAAATTTTTATCTATTTTTTCCTCCCCATTCATGTGTAGCTCCTCTGTAGGGATGAGTGTCTTCCACCTTTTTTCATCCTATGATTTTATCATAGTTCTTCATCTGAGCTATTATTCCTTCACTGAAAGTTGCATCAAATTCTTATCTATAAGATATTCATTACTATTCCTTATTTCCTACATTTCATCCACCAACATCGATGATATTTTGGCATGAGATAATGAGAAAATTTTTCATGGAATTTGAATACATTAATGATTTCTCCAATTACAGCCTGAATTAAGCCCCAAAAATAGATGAGGATAGAGATACCAAGCTATGGTAGGTGGTTTAGTATTTTTCCCATAATACAAGTCATTTTATAAAATTTTCCTTCATGACCCACATTGGGGTTTCCACGCATTTCCTTACATTTACAATTTCCTAAATCTAAAATGATAATCTTAATATAATTTCCCTAGACACCCATAATTTTAGATGGGGTATAATCCCTATCATCTAGTTCCACATCCTTAGTGTTTTATTATGTGATTTGTTTGGATAATTAAATTCTTTAATGGCCAAACCTCTTTCTATGATTTTTTTGGATTGATTTCTAATTGAATTGACCACCTTTATTTGAATATATGTTTTTGTTATAACCATTACATGTTATTTCTTGGAAACTAGTGGATTAATCCCTATGTAAAATAGGATGTTAATTAAATTGTAATGAATCCCTCAGAATGAATTAAATCTTGTCTACTATTTATTATATAAATTTAAATTAATATCACAAAGTTCCATCCAATTTGTAATATATGGGCATGCAGTACAATAAGTTTATGATATGTGGGAAATTCATCCCTCTACTTGTGAAACTCAGGCATGGTGGCCCACTAACATGTGACTATCAGGCATATCATCCCATATACATATGATATATGGGAATGGTGTATGTTTTAAATAAGAAATACTAGCATGTAAAACCTAATTAAATATGATGTATAGTAATGGAATCCCCAATTAATTGTGAAATCTAGGAATGGAATCAAATATTTTTTTACATGGGCATGGTTAACCATGTGATACAAGACACCTGAGCATGGAGACCATTGGAATTCCATGAGATTAAAACTACTATCTATATATTCCTGAGTTACACTTCAGTTCCAAGATAATAGTAGTATCCATATACATGACTAAAAATCACTACACATATAGACTATATAGATAAATACAGATACATGTTTTGAGATCACCTAGATTAGAAAAAAGAAGTTAGTGTATGCTTGGTGTTATTTAGGAACCATAATTGACCCATTTACAATTTACATTCTTGGTGACTTCATTACATAAGCACACTTCTCATTTTTTTCTCCACCAGATGGATTATGCGAGGCACCATTGGTGGTTTCCTTATGAGTATATATCACATCCATTTAGGGCATCCAGTTTCCCCCAGAATAGATTTTATAGATATAGGTAGGTATAAATGGATGTGTCCATATACAGATTCTTGATTGTATGCCTATGATGGAGTATAAGAGTAAATGACCATGATTATGCTCACAAAGCTAGTTGAAATAGTTTTTGGCTTTTCTGTATTTTTTTTATAGAATGATACCTATATTCTTGTACCCATGTTATCTTTTTTATATTAAATAACAGGATCATAATTTTGTTCTTGATATTGATCCCCTTTCCACCTATTTATTTTACCACAATGTTGTTTACTTCATTAGTTCATTCTTATACTATTTCCATAGTGTACCTATTATTTATACCAATGCATCCACTTTGACATGTGGGAATAGTCCCCCCAATGACACAACCCATGCCCTCACTACTAGTATGAAGCATCTAGATTATGGAGAGTTGTTTGTGAGTATATGCGGCCAATCAGGTTTTGTTACTTTTTAGTGAACTTTGTCTGAGACACTATAATGTGGTATCAGTTATTTGTTTTCCTTTTATCTTAATGTTTGTATATTAGAATTTTGACTAGGAACATGTTGTAATTTGTTAATGAACATGTTCTTGGTATTAGGTAACCCATATATGTGTAAATATTTTCTTAGGATAGGATAATTTTTCTATGGTTTGTGCCTATTGCAGTTGTATTAATTTTACTATCATTTGACACACATGTTTTTGGATTTTTTTTTGTTTATATTTTTATAGAATTACTTTTCCTTGGCCAAGTATGGAAATGAGGCATCATCTCATGCATCATTATAGGCACATGATAATTCACATGCCGTGAATTATTCCTTGTCATATAGGTGTATTATGTCGCTTGCATGGCCTGTATTTTAGGTGATTGTTCTAAGATCCTTGACCATAATGAATGTAAAAATGATAATGTTTTGTTCATGGATAATATAATTGGATTAGTTAAAGTATTATAATCAAACTAAAAGTTGTTTTCCCTTATATATTTATGTTTTTACCTTAATTAACCACTTATTCTATGTTTTATCCATGGACCACTGGTTCCAATGGTTGAAATGATAGATTATACGAATTCCAACTATATTTTATGAAGAATGTAAATGTATAAATTGGTAATAGTAATTAATTTAATCAAATCATTATATATGACCTGTTACATCCTGATACCATATGTAAGGGTCAAGTTGTAGTTACACGATGTCCTAATTGAAATATATAAAGTGTATGTGCATTTCTAAATTGGTAATGGTGGATTGTATGATTGGGAAGTTACATCTATATACATATAAATTATTATGAAAATAAAATAATTAAAACTCTTAAATTAAATGGGGACACCAATTACAAATTTTTGGGTGTTTTCCTATATACATTGTATTTGAAACTCAATATGGTGAAACCTTTACCATGTGACGTGAAATCTTGACCCTGACTCGGCCTTAGAAGTTGGAAGTTGGAATGGTCCCTTTTGATCCATTTAAATCATTATTATCACATGGAACATGATTTAAAAGTAGAAAGAGGGGTGTGACCTTTTTCATAGGATGTCTTGCATCTATCCTTTCATTTTATATTTATCATATATATTGTTGAATCAATTCTAAGGAATGCATTTCGAAATTTTAGAACTATGTTTCCAAAAAATTCTCAAGTCATGTGCCAAGAAGGGTTTGGTGATCAATACTAGAATGTGGAAGGCCCAGAGCCACTAGAATTTCCTATCGTAGTTCCTCTTGACGAACCTCTATTATTCCTAATTTGGGAACTGATTCTCAGTTACAAGATAGATTTGTATGAGTTTGTTAGTTTATGTAAGAAGATTCATTGCCAGTTCCTACTATGGAATAGTTGAAATGAGAATTCCATAAGCAATATCCACCTACATTCTTAACGGATGGTGGTCCCAAGTTATTGATTAATGGGTAGATTTAATTTTATTGATATTTTAGCATTCCGAGACACCTCTATTGAGGAATATCAATGTTATAACCTATGTTATTTGTGATTCCACCAAGAATTGGTGAGATGTGATTATTTAAGCTGATCTCCAGTAGTGTATTTTACGGGAGGACATCCAGATAGTGTTCTATGATTACTTCTTTCCACAGATGATGGTCATATATGGCCCTAGAAATTTTATGCACCTATATGAGTGTGTTATGTCTATGATGGAATATTCACCTCATTTCACTGATCATTAGTGCTTTGCAATGACACATACATGTGAATAGTTGACAACAATTAGATTGTTTTAGGATGTTTTCATATACACCATCTGATCTAGGGAGAATTTCTTCGGGTTGAACACCTTTTATGAGAAATTTAATCAGGCCCTAATCACTTTGATAAACCTAGAAAAAGATGATGGTTTAATCTATGGTGGTTCCATTATGAGATGGGGAAGTGGTTCTTTAAGTGGTATAAAGTGTTATTTTGAGTCTTCACATGGGGAGTAGTAATAGCTATATGAAACCTATTTATAGTTTTCCTGTGTGTCACCTATGTGAAAATCAAGGACATAAAAATTCCTATTGTTCCAAAGACACCATTGACTATGAGGTCGGTTGGGGAATATTAAATGTTCTGTAGGTCCTTCCCATATATACATAGTTGGAGATTATACATATTATCTATGCCTCTAAGAAATTACCATTAAAAACTTTCATGGTAGGTAATTGGTATTCTAATAGCTATTTATGTTGAGGAGGTGGTCATGGATGAGGTAGTTGGGATCCAAAAATTCAGTTCTAGATACGTGGGTCTATTCGGGGTATTTTGGTTGTATCTCAAGGCCATAGATCTAGCCATATCAATGTAGTGAAACCTACTCTTGAGGAGAAGAGTTTCCAACTTCTATAGTTAGAGGTACTATTATAGTATCCTCTACTTCAGTGTCTACCATATTTTATATAGGAATTTCTAATTCATTCATATATATGGAAATTATAGAATACATGAGCTTATTAATAGAGTACTTATGGGGTGTCATGACTCTCGACCAACCTTTGGAGCATTGATCAAAGAGTGTAATCCAATGTAATGGGTTGCACATTGAGATATGTTGGTTTCGATTCTTATGGAACCTATATTCCCTTGAAATTATAGGTATCAAAATCATACTTTGGATAGACTAGTTCATACCTTACCATTCTCTTGTTGAATGCTATCGTTGAAGGGTGTCTCTCACATCACCCAAGGGAGGTACCTACATTCATAAGGGTTAATTGAATGTCATGAAGAGTTGATATAGACCCATGCATCATGGTACTGTTTTAGTGATGACTTAAACAGATCATTTCTATATATGTGATCAGGGAACACGACATATGGAATTATCTCCTATTGTGGATTGTTTTCAGGAAATATTTCATAATGACTTTTGGGGGTTTTCTCTTATGAATGAGGTGGAGTTTACCAGTGTATAGTGTAAGCAGAGGCACCGGTGAACATTCCTCCTTATAGTATGAAACCTACTAAACTCTAGGAACAGTATATGAATCTAGAGGATTTAGAAGATATGGGTATAATCTAACCCAATAATTCTCTATGGGGTTCACCTATCCTTTTCACCAAGAAGGAGGATGGTACCATAAAATTGTGTATGGATTACCAAAAATTAAACCAGCTTATGGTAAAGATCAAGTATATACTACCATTCTTAACCAACCACTTGGACCAGCTTCGAGGACCAGTGGTTTATCCAAGATTGATTTGTAGTCAGTATTCACTATGATCATTTTAAACTATTATACATACAATATACATCCTATCAGAGTATGTATGACATGTTTGAGTATCTGGTTGTGTTGTTTTGTCTTATAAATGCACCAAATATTTTCATGGCCTTAATGAATTGGGTTTCCACTAGTATCTAGATTCAGTTTTGTATGAATATGTAGATGATATATTTGTCTATTCATGTACTTTACATGAAAATGAAAAATATCCAGAGATCAATCTGATTATATTGAGATGACACCATGTAAATTTTACACCCACCAAATTCTAGTTTTAGATTGACTTGGTTCAATATTTTGGTCACATAAAATTAGTTGAAAGAGTATATATTCACCCAAATAGGGTGAGTGGTGTGGTTTACTAGGAATAACACATGATTGTATTTTATGTATGTAGTTTATTAGGGCTAGATGAATACTTTAGTTGTTTTATGCTGAACTTATCACACATAGAATTATGTCTCATGGACATGAATAAAATGGGTGTGATGTTCTTCAAGTTTGAAGCCTATGAGGTTTCCTTTTAGGAGATGAAATGGAGAATCACTTCAGGGTTAGTACTCTTTCTTATAGATTCGAGAAGAATTAGTATTGATTATTGTGATGCATGAGGAATTTTTCTAGGAGTAGTTCTAATGCTGAGAGATTGAGTTGTAGCATATGAGTCCCACCAGCTGAGAACCCAGATATTTAATTACCCCACACACATCCTCATGTTGAAATATGTGGTTACTTATTAATGTTTTAAGATGAAATATCTATTGGGTGCGAGGTTATTCATTTACACAGGACATAAAAGTCATAAATACATTTCATCATTATGTGACTCGAATATCAAGTAGGGCAGGTGGGTTGAGTACCTACAATAATTCAAATTTTACCTCACTTATATGCTTGGTGAAGGAAATTCCATTACAAATTCTCTAATACAGAAGACTTAGATACAAGAATTTCAAGAGGCAAGTAGTGAGTTGTAGTTAATGAACCTCATTTCTATGATGTACATGGAGGTTCAAGAGTATCATAGAAAACCTATTATAGATTTTTTAGCAATGACATCCAACATTATAGATCTATTGAGGATGATATATCCCTCAAATCCTGAGGGATTATTAATAAAGGAGAGTTTCTTAAGGGAGGAACCACCATCTTTTTGGGTTATTGATGTGGATAAGATCCTTCACTTTTATGGGAACATCGGTGTTCCTGTATACATACATGATGTGTTGATGTGGGAAAATCATTCTGTTGTTTAGGTAGTTAACCCTGATCTTACCAATATGTATAGATAAATATGTTTTTTGTATCGGATTCTAGGTATTAAGTGAAGATATCAGGTTTTACTACCCGATATTTCACCTATCAACAGGTGAAGGAAAAAAACCAGTGACTAGTGGGGCTTTTTTAGACATTTTACATTTCTAGGTAGAAATGGGATGATTTCACCATGGTCTTTGTAATATGTTTACTTAGGTCACCTCAATATGGTAACATAGTATGGGTTTTCATTCAATGGATGTCCACTATTGACTACTCTCTACTAATCATAGGGACCTTTTCTATAGATGTGTTTGGGAGGATTTACATCAGAGAGATTTTATTCCATCATGTTTTCCCCTATTATATCTTATCAATTAGGGATGATTGGTTTCAATAATGATTATTTCATCTATCGGAGAATGATCTTGATATATAGGTGCTTTTGAGAACATCCTTTCACCCATAGATCGATTGGTAATATGATAATAAGATTCATATTATGGAAGACATGCTCTGATAATGTGTACCAGATTCAGGTGGTTATTGGGAGAAGTACTAACCCCTTGTTGAGTTTACATAGAATAATAGCTTCTAGGAAAATATCCAGATGGATTCCTATGAGGCCATATATGGTGGGTCATATCGTATACATGTTTTCTAGATATAGGTTGGTGAGTCATTACTAATTGGACCTCATATCATTTTGGAGACTTTAAAGTAAGTAAAACATATCTAAAATTCTATTGGTACAAGTTAGTGTTGGTTTAAATCATATGTTTATGCCCACTAGACCTCATAATTTTTATGTGGGACGTCAGCACTTTTGTGAGTTTCACATAGGATGGGTCATAGAAAGAATAAAAGTTAGGTTATTATATTTCCTTATTACATCAGATCAAATATGACTATAGAGAGAGCTGTACTAGTATCCTATCAGTTGACATTCCCACAGAGGTATAAAAAAATAAATGAAATCATACATGAATATTATATTTTCTATTACTTTTCAGAAAAATCTCATAATTCTTATCTTGATGATGTTGAATTTGAAGATGATACTTCATTTCTGGAGTATCCTATTAGGAAGGTTTAACAAAGCATAAAGGTTGTTTTAATAAGGTCATTTCCAATGGTTTGGGTGCTATAGAAGCAAGTCCATGTACATGAAAAGATCTAGGCGAGAGAGACCGATGTACAGGCTCAATGAACCTAGCTATTATTTGATGTTTTTTACTTCCCACAAAATGATAACTTGGGGGAGAGTTTTTTAAAGAGGTAAATAGTAAGATCATAGTTTTTTAAATGAGTTACAGACCCTTTAATTTTGTTTTATAAACCTCTTGCTTCATTATAGGAATTTTATTAACATTAAAAGAATTATATTGGAAGGATTCAAGTCTCATTCAGAGACTAATGCTCTAATGATTTTGAAAGAAAGAATAAGACACATGGTTAGAACTTGTTTAGTTCTAACCATGTGACTCAACAATGTGGGGTTTTAAAGTGTATTTACAGGGTAATCATGGTTTTCCCAACCATGTTTCCATATCCACACCTTTATTTCCACATAAAAAAAGGCGATACCCAATTTTGACAAATGGTTTGGAAAACTGTGTGGCTAAACTATACAACTCACTAAAATGTGTGAAAAACCATTTCCCCCTTCCTTAATTTATGGTTTTATAATATTTTTTCATCCTCATTCAGGTGTATCTAAACAATTATCATGTGATTATTCCATCATTTTATAACCTCAGTTTTGAGTTAGGTTCTTTGTTTGAGCGGAAATTATTTTTTCATTAGTTTCAATGGAAACGTATCAGTAAGAGATTCATTCCCCTTCATTCCGTTATTTGTTTCTTCCACCATATTTGTTGCTATTTTGGTGAAAGATAGAATTCCCTATTTTATGGAATTTTTCTATTTTTCCAATTTCTCCCATTACAGACATTATTATATCATGATAGGGACAAAGAGATCATTTCCAATATAAAGAAGGTGGTCTAGTACTTTTTCTATAAAGTCGAGTCATTTTATAATATGTGTCATCATGAAAAACAGAGTAATTTCCATGAATTGCATTAAATTTTCAATTTCCTCAATATAAATTATAAATCATGGTCGAATTTACCCATATAACCTTAATTATAGATGTGATATGGTCCTTATGGGCTAGTTCCACCCTCTTAGGGTGTACTTGTGTGATGTCCTTGGCTTATTAATTGGATTAGTGGTTAAATAAACTTCTATGTGGTTTGTTATTAATTCCTATTTCTATCAATAAACTTGAATTGGATGGAAGATAATGGTACAACAAATTCATGTCACTTGTATGAAATTATGGAATAAACCCATAGTTAAATGGTATGATAATTAAATTACAATTAATCCCTCAACACGAATTAATTAATGAATAGTCCAAATTAAATAAATATAAATTATGGTCACGGATTCCCATACAATAGTAATATATGGTCATGGAATCCCATAACGTTTTGATAGTTAATAAAGGCATCCCTTAAACACGGACCTCTAAGAAGCATCTTTCTCCCCCTCCCACGTGCCTAGGGTTTCCTTTGTGTTACCTTCTCCTCCCCTCCTCTGGTGCGTCAGGGTGGCATGACATTTGCGGACTAGATACCATCTAGGAATCGACATGGCCATCCTAGGATTCAGGATCAAATATGGTGTTGGTGTGGTGAGATGCTTCAGAATCTTGGCTTGGGGCATCAGTTGTGTAGATCTCGGTGTTGGTTTCCAGTACGGCTTGGCATCGGTGCACTGTCGACATGGCTTGGTGATGGATTTTGGGTTCAGGATCTAGTCTATGCTGGCTCTCAGATTTAGTTGATTTCCAGTGTGGCACGACGTCAACTCTAAAGTGTCTTGAAGGGGGGGGGGGTGGATTTCTAGTTTTTGGATGTCAATGTTGGTTTTTCAGATCAGAGTTTTGAGGTTATGGATTAATTTTGAATGTTTTTCTATTGTGAGATGTTGGTGTTATTGATGTGGTGTCATCGTTAGAGTGGACCTCTCCTTCCTCTTTGGTCCCATATTCTTACCATGGATCGACGGATTCAGATACTGGGGAGGGTACTAATGCGGCCTCATTCTTATCGGCTCCATCCTAGTGTGGCATTGCTTCTTTGAGATATGCTTGATTCCCCTCAATGGTGACACTCCATTGACGTGTTGTTGATCTTCCATTCATGGGTGACAAATCATTGAATGCATGCTCCTTGTTTTCCCCCCGTCGGGTTGTTGCTGATATGGTTGAAGGGTGCCTCGTGGTCGCGGAGGGGTTCTTCTACTTTTGGTTCCTGCAGTGCTTTAAAGCGGGAGAGTCCAGCTTCTCAGCTTAACCCATTTAGGTTGTCTTCATTTGGTAGTACAGTCTCGAGATCATTTAATGATTTGACACAGAATCTATAATCATTTTGTTGTGAAGAGATTAATTCATTTGGTAGATTTTTAGTCGTTTTTGATTTTGTAGATTAGTGGAATGTTTTTTGATTGGTCTATTGGAATGGTATGTACCCGGACTTGACCACATGAATCAAGCCACAAAAGAGGTTATAGAGAAGCCATTAATCTTTTCTAATCTTTACGAATTTTGATGTTTGAGAGGGTATGGTGTAAGCCATCAGATTGGTCTTGTTATTTGAAACATGACACTTTCTAGTTGAACATTAATGCAACATTGGAGAGATTATTTAAGATCAAATGCTTGGGAGGGACAGCTCCATGTTGTCAGTCTAGTTTTAACCTCTATGACTTCCGGGTCTTATAATGTCTTAAGTCATGAAGTCTATTTGGGTTCTACCCTTCATCCTTTAAAAGGGGGATTTGTTATTATAATAAAAAATTGAAGGCCTTTGGGCTGTTGTATGTCAAGAAAGGCATCCCTTCTACTTGTGATAGATAGGCATTATGACCAACGTACATGTGACCCTCAGGAATGGAATACCATATACAAGCGATATACATGCATGATTTACCTTATAAATGTTATATATGAACATGAAGAACCTAATAAAATTTGATGTAAAATAATGGAGTTAACAATTGAATGTGATAACTGGGAGTCGTGTCCCATATGGTGATACACATGCATGGAAACTGATATGATACATAATACTCAGGCATGGTTTCCCTCGTCTTTATATGAGATTCATATAACTATCCAGAGACACTCAAGTTAAACCTTTTTTCTAGGATGGTATTAGTATCCATATATATATGAATACATAATTCAATACATATATAGACCATATATATATATATATGTGTGTGTGTGTGTGTGTGTTTACTTGTACAGAGATCATCTGGGTTTGAGAGAAGCAGGTGATGTCTTCCTAGTGTGTTTTAGAAATCAAATCTGACCAATTTATAGTTTTTATTATCTCTTACATCATTTCACATTCTCACTTCTCATATTATATGTACTAACTTGATTATGATACAAACCCTTGGTGGGGGCCTACTGAGTATATCTCACACCCTTTTTGGGCCACCGGTTGGTTCCCAAACAGATTATATAGATACAAGTTGTACAAAGGGAATCATCTAGCCATGGATTCTCGATAGTCTAACTAAGATGGCGTAAAAGAACAAAAGAAAAGATATTATTATCATGATTCTAGGTAAGATATTTTTTTTTACATTTTGTATTTTTATAGGATGGTATGTATATACTTGTATCCCTATTCCCTTTTCTATATATCATAACATGATCATAAATTTGTTCTTGGTATTGATCAAATTTGTGCCTCAATTTTTATCGAGATGATGTATGATATTGAGGTTTATTCTTATAATTTGTACATTATTAATCTATTATTTATACCTCTACGTCCACTTTAACCAGAGGGTATAGTCCCTATACGGACACACCCTAAGCCTTCACTACTAACCAGCTGCCTCTCGAATACGGGGAGGCACAATTGAGTATATGTGTCCAACTGGGTTCAATTACTTATGACTGACCTGGCATTGGGTTACTACAATTAATTTCATTAATGTATAGAAAATAATTTTGATATATATTTCAGACCCTAAATATGGGAAAATTAAATTTTCTATAAAAACATAAATTATATAACAAAAACAACATCTTTCTAAAAACATATATGTTTGGTCATAAATAATAAAATTTTCATTCCATATCCTTAAATTATTATTTAAATGATGTTACTCAATTATTTCACTAAATTTATTTTTTTTGAAAAATATTTTATATCGAAACCATATATTGTTTTTATTAATTTACCAAATATGCATAATTCATAATTTTTTTTAATAAAACATGTTTTTATAAATGAATTAATATCAATTTTTTTATATTCCATAATAATATATTATTTTTCAAATAAATTAATTATATTTAATATACATATTACTAACATCTAAATATTTTTTATTCGTTTCAAAAATATTCAAGTATATATGAACTTGTAATGTATTTAAATGTATAATATCCAATGTCTATATACATTTTATAATATTCATATATTGGTTATATTACCCCAATTTCACCCCTATATATTTATTACATTCAAACATAAAAAATGAAACATCTAATTACTATAGTTTTCATTTTGGATTTTACAACAAGCTTTGTCCTTTATGATGTTTTTTCTCATTATATGTTTAGTTTCAATAACAATGATTTCTGATGTTTAATATAATCTGAGGTATTTTATAATTGAAAATATATTATTCTTCTCTAAGAATTTTCCCATTTAAATTTATTCACTTTTAAGGTATGTAATTATCTATTAAATTTAACATTCCTTGGTATTAAATAAGTTTCATCATGTAATTTTATTGTAATGTTCCATCGTAATTGAGTGCCTTTTTTTATTTTGATTAATGTAATATATGATAATTTTTTGTCAAATTTATATTCATTATAATGAATAAAAATCCCATGTATGTAAATTATGCAAATACTTAAATATGTGAAATTACTAAGGAGGTGACCCAAATTTCATGTAGTGCTCCAACTTGGACACCGTTTGGAAACTTTTTGTCAGAGTGTTAGACCTAGGACAGTTAAACTAAAGTATTTATATCTATCCATCTTAATTAGGTGGTATTACCATTACAAATCATTGATGTATCAATATGTTGATAGGTCATGAAAGATCTAGAGACTTTCCATATCACCAATACACTAGATTTTACCTTAGAATAATTATCTTATGAGAAATTATATATATCTAAAATCCTTCTAAAATCAAGGAAACATTATATGTGTAAATAAATATTAACCTTTTGGAAAAACAAATTACATTAACACATGTATGAAAATTAAAAAAACCACACCTACTAATTTCATAACATTTTATTTAATTTATTACTGAAATACCATAAGCACACTATTCATCCATGTATTTATGAGCTATAAAAAACCTCAAAAACATTAAATGTACTCTACATAATTGAAAACATAATGGAAGTCTATCTAACATAACCATTCTTATTTTGATTGTATATAAACCAAATTTCATTGAATGACCCTTTGTGTGTCTGTGTGTTGGGGGGGGTTATTTTTCTATCAGATTTAATCAATGAACAACCATTAATTTCACTTTATAAAGAAGGCCATACCTATTAATTGAAACTAAATATTAAAAATATACCAAAATGGAATTTTATAATTTGACAACATAATATTATTACATGTTTCACCCAAAATGGGATACATCAAGGGAGAATACATAAAAAATTTATCAATATAATAAGAAATATCTATTACACTATATGGAATATAATTCCAAATATAATCATATTGATTATTTAAAAAATAACACCCTCTATAAATATCACCTCAATATTTTAGTAAAAATTAATAATGAAAATAACCTATTGGTCATCATAAAAATATATTTAGATATAATCAATATAATAAAATATTAAAGGGGTTTCACTCCAGATAGATATTAAATAAAGAATCCATTTTTCAACATTTTGAAACCTATCTAATAATGTTTCAAAAAAAGTATCTAAAATTCATGAATGATAAAAGATTTTAATGCCTTAATACTTTCTTCATATTAATTCCACTAGGGACCATTAGATAATTAAAAATTATTTTCATCTATTTTAAAAAATATTCAACATATTATTTTAGTTTATACCTCCCAAATAGCCTCCAAAATAGTTCTAATTCACTAAGTTAAATATCTTATATTTTAAACAAATCATCCTTGTTTTCAAAAATAATCAAAACCAAAAAATATTATTTTATAAATGAATTCATGTTGTATTGATAAATATTATCTTACAATAATTGAAGATTAATTTATCTTACAAAAAATCCAAACCTCATAAAAATGTGAGATCTTGAAATAATGTTGTCCAAAATAGTATATATTCTATAAATATATTTATTATAGTGTAATTAATATCATTATTAAATTACTATTAGTTCTTTATAAGACTACCACATTAGATTATGGGATGGTCTATCATACTATAATACAAAAACATAAAACATCCATCAATAAAATTCCTCATGAAAAATCATGGTGTAATATTTCATCTTGTTTTCTATACTGTAACAAATATATTGAACACCATCATCAATATGGATTCAATATGTCACATTATTATTTTAAAAAAATACAATGTTGAATAAAATATTTATACATAATTCTCATGTGATATGAATAATGACATAATACTTGTTGGTATGACATAATATTAATTCAATCAAGTATCTATGACCCAAGAAATAATTACAAAGACTCCTATAATGTGCATTTTAGTTTTTTTATCTCAAAAATTTAACAGAAAATATATTAAAAACATCTCTAAACATCATTTAGTATTTCCATTGGAGTATATTATTCAATAACAATAATTTCTAATAATCAAAAACATTTTTAAATATCCCTTTATCATTCTCCACTATTAGTTAATATTTATTCCAACATTATCCACCTTTGGGTTTTTTGACATCTCTTATGTACTATAAGATAATTATTTAATATCTCTTGTATTGTTAAAATTTTCAAATTATATATAAAAAATTATTAGTATAATGAAGAAATATTTATCACACCTAGCCTATCAGTTCCATTCTTGATATAGAATTTTTGAGTTATACAATGATTTTTATGAGTTTTTTAATAATTTGAACTATAAACCAGTAATTTGATATCAATCCCCATGTATTAAAAACTAATTTATGATGGTAAATATATATTATATATGCCAAATTTTTTTGTACAATTATTTTACCCCAATAGTATATTTCTCTCATAATAATATGAAAATTAGGCTTTGAAAGGTCTTGTTATCAAATGCAGTCCACTATGACTAATCGAACTCATTGTCAAAAAGTAATTATAATTTAAAATTTCTATATATTTTTTAATTCCTCCGTCATTTATAATAAAATCAAAATCTATGATAATTTTCATACATAAGAAGATTTTTTATGAATTAAGTACATATAAGGAGAGGTTATACAAAAAAACATCTAATGATTTTGGTGTTTATAAATAAATAATATTTTATTAGTATTTTTATAACATCATTATATAGAGTGGTTTGATGAAATCATTTTTCAATATATCAACTATTAATATTTCTCCAACATTAAAAAATGTATTGTGTACAATCTCTTTGATAAGTTAGTATTTGATCTTGATAATCTACGTGTGTGATGTATTTAATGGATTATTTATAAGAACGGTTCAAAATTTCTTAGATGAAATTACCTAAGGATATATATACCACTAAGAGGGGAAGGGTGAGTCAATGGTCTTGTAAAATACTAGACTCAGATGTCACTGGAACAAACACTTTTCACGGTTAACTATTTTAATGAAGAGAATCCCTGATCCCCATGGGTTGGAAAATATTGTTTGAGCATCACCGAACACAATTTGTGAATGATTTATCCTATAGATATCAATACAAAATAAAAATAATGATTAGATATACATAAAATTAATAAGGTGAATTCTTGATAAAACAGCAAAAAAAGTTAGAATATGAAACATGAATAGTTTTAACATCCATGCTAGTGACCCCTCGATAACTCATCATATACTAACATGAAACATAGACTAGGAAAAAATAGAATAGGGAACCTGAAATTGAGGAATAAGAGTTGCATGCACACCAACACCATGGTGGAGTTAAATGTGCTCAGTAAGATCTCACCAAGGAGTCTTTGTAAAACCTTTCATAATATATTTCATAAAGTGATATTTTAAACATTGAATATAAAAATTGTATTTTCACAGGATTCATTAAACAAGTGTAATAAATTTCCACTCACATATTTTGAAACATCCTCATTTTTTTATAAAATAAAATGATAGTTTTTAAAAATATTCGTTAAACATTTCAAACCAAGGAAATTGGGTCTCCAAAACTTTAAAAACAATTAATAACCATTTATTCCAATTATCATGAATTTCGTAAAGAAAACTTATTAACAAAAAAATTTATATAAAAAACCATTTTGTGAAAACTATTATATAAATAACGAAACCATTTTTCTTTCTCAAATAAACACTGAAAAATGTTTCAAAAATCTTGTTTGAATGTTAATTAATACAAACTCAAGATGATACATGAATCACACATTGTATGTAAAGAATGGTGAAAACATGTTCAATGAAAACATACAAACAATGTTTGTATATAATAAAATTATAAAAGGGAAAACAAATGAACAATGAACTAAAATCCAACAAGGATTCCTGATAAAGACCTATTCATCTAGGGAAACTTTATAAGTCTCATGTATCTAAATTTTGAACTAGATACAAGGATCTTAGGAAAAATGTATTGAATCATTAATGTATTAGTTCTATTACAAAACCAACTTTTATCCATTTTAAACATGTTTCTAAGAATAAACCCTATGTCATTTAACAATTCTCCAAAACCATTGAAACATTATTGTTAGCTCACTCAGTCTAACCAGATACCCTCCAAAATATTAGGTACTCTACCATATGGCTTACACATATCTGAATACCTATTATTCTATTAGGATTCCTCTGACATGTCAATTTCACATGTGGAAACTCAATAAATTAATTAATCTTGAAACATTTTCTTCTTCATTAATTTGAAGTTAAACCTCGCCTGACCTTATACACCCTAATATAAAATAACCCATTTTGAATTCATTCATATGAATCACAACATACCTAATAATTTTAAAATATCCCCAGGGTCTTATAAGCCACTTAATATAAATTAACAAAAGGATATTCAAATTAGGGTATTGTAAAACTATAAAAAAACCAATTAAAGTGACAACTAGGATTTAAAACGGTGATTGAGAAGATAACATAGTTTTCACAACATATAAAAAACAAATTTTAAATACCCCATAAAATTAATTATCAAAACATAATTAATATATCATTTGGAAACCCAAATATTTCACAATATTTATTTTAAAATAACAAACCTCTTTTTTAGAAAGAAATATATTCCAAGAACCATTTAATAGAACTTCAATGCCCTCTTTAAGACATTTCAAGCCACCACGAGACCAAAAAAACCAAAACCATTTAAAAAGAATAAATTTTAAAAAACCATGTTTTGAAAAAAAAAATTAAAATATTAAATATGCTCTTTGAGAATAATACAAGTTTAAAAAATACTTCAATAAATTTATGTATTTTTATTAAATCCACTCTAGCTTTTTAGAGAACACTTATAATGTGACATAAGTCAATGCAATATATTTAAAACATTTTTAATCTATTTCAAACAAAAATGGAATAATATAGAATTATGAATCCATAAATAATTTATTTAGAACATTCTGGAAAATTTTAATAAGTATTATAAGGGAGATCTAAAGAAACCCTTTCCTCATTCAGGTGGAATTACAACTGAATCCCTTTACCTTTGATAGTGAATAGAAAACCATGAAAAGAGACATGCCTCTATATCCTTAAACCCCATCATTAAAACCCTATTAAACACTAATTATTACCAATACAATATTGAGGTTTTCATAAGAGAGGAAAACCAAGAGAAAGGGAATCTAGATATGTGAGGTATAAAAAAATGAATAATAAAGGATGTCATACAAGCTTGAAATTGAAAAGGGTGAGCCACTAAATTGAATGAGGAAGAAGAGATGAAGATACATGATGTGAAACATAGTTTTGATGTTAAATAGTAGGAATAATGGGAAGGAAATGATAAATACCAAAGGTAAAAAATGTTATTTATCCGCCTTAATAAAATATGGACAGTCCACATGGTTTGTTCGTATGGTTTTCTAAACCACGAACTAATATTGAATATACATGTACCTAATGAAAAAAAATCATCACATGGTTTTTCTATTTGATCTACCAACCATTCTCAAACAATGTGTAATTTCTATATTATAAACTATAGCGATTCACATTATTTATAATAACAATTCATAGTATGTGTGACACATCCCTTTCTCCCCCAAAGGCCCCTCAATATTTATTACTATGATTAACATGATTTGTACTAAATCATATGCTACCCATGCAAAATCCCATGAAAAGAAAAAATGAACTAGGAATTCCCTTATCTAAGGGTAACCATATAGTTTCCCCTAAAATATGTGTGGAAATTTTGTATAGATCTTAAAATTCAACATATTAAATGTATGAAAACTCAATATCTAAGAAACATAAAATACCCAATGATAAGATTGAATGAAAAAAAATAAAATTAAACAATAACATGTTGGATTAATAATTCTCTCCACCATTTTAGTTTCCTCTCCTATAAAGTCTTTAATCAAAATAATGGTAAGGGATAAAGAAAAATTTCACCAAACCTACTCTAAAAAGATAGAGGTTTTGGGAAAATTAAAAATATCTTATGAAAAAAGAAAACATAAAAAATGATCCATCCTAAAAAATACACTAAATTACTTAATTAACATAAAAAATCAATTATAAATCTAACACAAACATGAAAAAAAGAAAATAAAAAATGGGAGACAAAATGGGTCCAACCAACCATTTATAATTTCTTAAAATTGTGAGACAAAAATGAATTATCCTATGTTTAAATAATCCAATAAAACAATAATTTAAGAAATAAACAATGAAAACAATAGGAATCCACCATCTATAGACATCCAAAAAGGTTAGTCAAATATAAAAGAAAGCACTTATAATGGAAAACCAAGAGCCCCTTGAGGCCAAATAATTTCCACAATCTAATTATTTCATCATTAAAATGGTCTACAACCATTATATCCAAAAATAAAAGGTTCATGAAACAAGGATACCTAAGCCATTATATTTTGATACACCAAATGCACTAAATTAATGAAAAAATGACTCAAAAAGGAAATGAAAAGAGACGTAATCTCAAGTTGAAAAACAAAGAAGATGGGTGAAATAAGACCACATAACTAGGATACCCTCTTCTTTTTAACCTAAATACATATATCTGATACTAGATAGTATATAATCCTCAATGGTTCTAAGGGTAACCTAACAACCTGAAACACACACCCTATATAATTGAACTCCCAAAAAGAGTTTGGATCCCCTTCATGATGGATAAAATGAATTAATATTAAATAAATATAGAAATGTAAGGTATAAAGAGAAAAAAATAATTAATATCACGAAAATCACTAGTTAATGAAAAGAAACCACAAGAGTACAAAAAAGTTGTATAAAAAACACACCTCAAGGATCCAAATATCTAACTCACTCATCAAGAATCCTTAAAATTTACCCTCACCTGAAAAACCAAAGTGATTATACCACATCACTTGATCCAACTAACTAGGAAATGTTCTCTTGGCATGGCTTCCCAAACAATGTTGTTTTCTAATACATAACTTCACCATCGAAAGGGGACAACTATATTTTCCACTCTATTAGAGTATAGAAAGGGGAAAATAATGTGAAATGAACTAGAAATAGGGTTAAAATCCATACTTTTACCAATAATATTTTATAGAGGTAGAATTTATAAAAAAAATAACAGTAAATCATGTTGGTCATGTTCCTTAAATTGGTTAAACCTGTCCCAACCCACATTGTTGGGAAAAATCTCAACCACTATTCAATTATGGCATGAGTCATGCCAAAATAAATTTCCTCAAGAAAAATGACACATTCATGAAGTAATAAAAAAAATTCTAAATAGAAAATTGTTTTAAAGATAACTTAATCATTTGGAAACATCACACTTAATTTTATATCCATATTCCTAAAGCAGGCATTGAATTTTAACCCCATGAGTAAAAACAACATTGAAAAATCAACCATAACAAAACACCATAAATAAAAAGGCTGTGATCTCAATAATCATTGATTATACTATAAAACATAGGATTTAAAAACATTTTTAATGAAGCATACTAGGATACCACCTAAATCTTTACCTGAACTAGTCATTCACTTGCCTAATAAGCATTCGTGAACCCCACAAGCTGGAAAATAGTGTCAAGAAATCACAAAACACATATTAAGAATGATTTAACCTTAACATATCAATCTAAAATAAAAAATAAGTAGAAATATAATGAATAAAATAACATTTCATTAGAAATAATCATCTATACATGGATAAACAACTAAAGAAAATATAAAGTGGATGCAAAAAAATATGAACACCCCATACTCAAAGATTGATAAATCATCCAAAAAATAGAGTGAATTTTTACCCAAATAGCTCTAAAATTTATAATTGTTACCCCCATAACACATAACATACCAACATATAATGATTTACTAAATGAACATTAAAGATGAAAATATAACTAGGGACTTGTAATGAAACCAAATGAACTGAAGCTACACCGAAGCACTGATGCATTTATAGAGTTTGACCTAAACATTCCCAATATAATCTCAATAACGTGTCTCAAAAAATCCCATCGACATATTATATTAAAATAATATTTTCAAATGGGTTTTAAAACTAATGAAATAACATGCCACTTACACAGTTTTTAACAAATACTATTTTCAATAATAATAAAAAAATTATGGATAAAATTTTTAACTAAAAATTTAAAACTAAGGAAAGAGGGACATTAAAAACATAGAAAGAATACCAAATCACCATTTTCCCTATTTCAAATCATTTCATAAAAAATACATTTTCATAAGAAGTATAAAGGGAATCCCATTTCTTGAAACTTGTTTATGAAATAAATAAGCCATTTAACATTTTAAATGACACTTTTAAACCATTTTAAAATAACATATTTGAAAGAAAGCCCAAAAAAACTAAAGGATCACAAATAGGAATAAAGGGAAAATGGAAACCGTATTCAATAAAATAACATGATAGTGGTTCCATATAATCAAATTAACTTGGGGAATGTAACAGAACCAAGAAATTAAATCACAAAAATTATTATAGGAAAGACATAAGTAACATTAGAACTATCATAAGTCTCAACATTCTATTACCCAAACTTGAGATTAGAAATATAGATTGACACTAATGAACATTTCTTGTCCTGATAGTCCTATTGAAATAATTAGGATCAATCATTATCATGGAGTTCAAAAGAATCCCAGGTCCCTTTTAAAATATTATGAGACTATGAGAAACTTCCCATTAACTCTCTTGATCTAACCGGGTATCATACCCTTGAAAAAAATGTTCAACACTAGGGATTTCACTTATCTATTTTCATGGTTTTCACTTAGGAATTTGATGACATGTCAATAATGGAGGTGTTTACCCAATAAAATAAAACATCACCACATAAATACAATTTCAAGAAACACATAATAAAACATTTGAAAATAATGGAAGTGTTCACCCATGAAAAGTGTTTATAATATTTTAAATATATTTAAATACCAAATAGTAATACCATAAGATTATAATTTCATAATAAAACATTTAAAAACATTAATGAAAGTTATAACATGTTTTACAATGTATTTTTAATGAAACACATACCTCATTCAGGAAAAATAATAACTAAAACTTTTCACCATTCAAGGTTAGCCTTGAATTATAGGAAGAGACATACTAATGAAACCTTAACAACCCAAATCCACATCATTGGAACTAGATTAAATAATAATCTTAACATGTACAATGGTGATGGTATGATTATGAGAAGAAAACTAAGTGATAGGTAAAGGTAATAAGATAATAGTACAATTGAAGAAGAAAGTAGGGATTTTCCTCTTGAAATTGAGAAGAATGAGAAGCCATCACCATCATGAGGAGCACTGTCACCACTATCCCACACTAGTCACCGGAGAACCTCACCACTGTAAATGAAAAATATCATCGACATCCACCATAAACCGCTGGAACCATTGTCGATGACATTGAGAAGCAGCATCCTCATCTCAAAAACACAAAACATGAATTAAAAAAACAATGAAGAAATCAACATTGCCTCATTCACATTGCCAACGTGAGTAGAACTAGTCCAAAAACATCACCAGATAAGCAGAAAAAGGATAACCACATATAGAGTGTCTCCTAAAATATATCGACCACTAGAACATCACCTCCCATAGATCCATCCAAACCAACACACCAGGACAAGTAGGACAGAAGCGTTGAATTTAGAATGTAGGGAAGAGTTGAGCAGAAGGGTATAACAGAGAGCCACAATTAGCAGGGAGACTGAACATAAATCCAAAACACCCAATATGAAATTAACTAGCAGCATGAACACTATCACTAATTTAAATTGTCAACATCAAGGACGAAATTCATCGAAATACATGGAAAATACTGAGATAAAATAGAAGAATAGAATAATGGAAGAACCAAGATTCCTCAATAGAGAACCATGACCATGAACCCCAACCCATCCCAAACCACCACGAGGAACGTCGAGAAGGACCCAATGGAGTCCGACATAGAAGATCTGGTCGGGAGGGTAGCTGTGATTCACAGTCGAGGAACCACGTCAGAAATCTTGATCACCAAAGATAAACAACAGCCTAGAAGGAAGAGCTAGAGGATAAACCGAATGGGAGAAGATGCCGTAGAAAAAGGAAACGGAGGCCTAAAGGCATCACCATCGGGAGGGGGAGAGAAACCCTAGAGTGGGAAGAAAATTACTCAAGGGAATGACGCATGCCTGTCGTAGGGCGTGGAAAAACAATTATTTCCTAAGTTAAAATGTAGTAATGTGGTTGACCTAGGATGTCTCCCGAAGAGGAGTGCACACAAAATGGTTTGTCACTTTAAAACGAGGGTAAAAATGTTGTGAAAGGAAATTTGAAATTCAAATGATTGAAAAACTATGAAATTAAATGGGTGATTAGGTCGGGGTCGGTTTCCTAATTATAATTCTATCCCTGTTCAATTTAATTCAAACCTCTTCATCTTAGTTGATTAAAGTGAGTTTCCACAATCGTTTCCTCTCACTTCCTTGGTAAAATTATTATTGTGAGAGAAAACCTTACCAAGATCTTGGTTTTGTCAACTCTCCTTCCATTGTAAAATAGTTGTATTGAATATCCTTAATTTAAATGGGCAATACCCGATCGGGTTTTGTTTATCCCAAACAATCAATAACATTCACTACACCTTTTACACGTACTGACGATCGTCGAGTACTTCACCACTAATTCCTGGTTTATTCCATTGTATATAAACCAGAAATTAGTGGACGGAGATATTGATTATTTTACCAAGGAAAAAATCAATAACGGAATTAATATTTAAGAATGATCGCACTTGATTATAAAATCCTCTATAAGAAATTGAAAACAACTTTGAAGAAGAAAGAAATTTATTCAATTGTGTCCAAGAACTCAAGCATTACAATGTAGAAAACCAACCCTTCCCCAATCACTCCAAAAGTTTACCCCACCATGGTAAGGGTAATCGAGTTGAATGGGGAAGAATAAGACATTAATAAACTATGAAAAAGAAAATAAATAAATGATAAAGCCGAAAAGTTCTCCTTCTTGGTGTCCCGGAAGGAATGGGATGGAGAATAGATGCTTTGAGAGGGTGGAGCTCTCCTCCTTTTATAGCCAGAATTCTTCTCCCGAATGTAGATGCGTTTTAGCCATAATAAATGGCCTCTTCACGCGTTTATCCCTTCTTTAATGTTGTTCATAATTCCCTTTTCTGTGTCCCCTAAAAATTCCATCGGATTTGGACATGTATTCCGAGAGTTATGGCCGTTTTACTATGAGACTTTATTCTGTCCAGTCAGACACTCCAAAACGAACTCCTCTGGATTAGGGTGCTTTAATGGCCCCATAAACGGCCCATTAACTCGGTGATTCCTTCATAAAAGATTTTCCAAAACCCCTTGCGCGTCCACCCACCGAAGTTCAAAAGCATTGGGCCCACAGTGGATGAGTTATGGATCCCATATCAAAACTAGGCAGAACTGAAAACAGTTTTCTTGAGCTAACTTGTGAGCTTCTTTTGAGCTTCCATATGGCCGATTCATATTTTCGTCCAAATACATTAAATGAATCCCTGGATGTTTAGAATCTGGAAAAGAAATAAATTTTCAATTTGGATCAGTGTATATAATGTTATGGCCAAACTACCGAAATAATTTAAAACTGTTAAAAATCCAAAAAGGCCAATTTTTACTATTCAGCTCAAAATAACACCATTATCAAAAAAATGAAACAATTCATCTTAGAGGAACAATTTTGTGGGTTTAAAACAATGATATTCAATATAAATTAATTTAAAATATTTTCTCTATCAGGGATCTCTGCGGGAAAGAACAAAGCCATCGTGTCACTAACATAACATTCACAAAGATAAGATATAATAAAACAAAATACATTGTAATATAGACATATGGGTGTCATTGGTCTATTAAAATTATTATGAATTATATATTTTCAATTTAACCTACTAGATTTCACACAATTTCAATCTACTCAAATTTATATCTCACAGTCTCACCAAGGTAATGGAGTAAAAAATGTCATAATAAAATAAATATTAAAAAGTTTTAATAGAAAAAAATAACTCAATTACATAATTATTTATTCACCCCAACTATGTTTTCTAAACTATGATTAGTCACTGACTATAATGGTTTGTTCTTATATAACCTTCATAGAGTCTTACTATATATACACTTTCCTATTTCTCATAGAAATTATTTCCAAAAAACATCACATTACTCTCACATTGTCTCACTATGATCGCCCTACACACATATAATCCCACTTATTCTTTGGATTCACACTATTTATATACATATTTCTAACTCACTATTACACTTGAAGTAGATCACTGATTATCATAGTGATGAAAAAACATTATATTTATCAATTTCCTTATTTATCAGCAATTGAGTCTTCAAATGTCACAGGTTGGTTAGTAAAAATAAATAGAACTTAGTGTCTAAATATTAATCAAATTATTATATGTTTATAACCTAGTCACCTAGATTTATAAATTCAACCTAGGCTCATATGATGTTTGAAAATATAGTAACTCCTGAACTTTAAAAGGCCCATCATGTAGAATAAAACGATGCATAATAGGATGATATTTTCTGTGTTCTTTTTCTCCTTATTCTCACTAATCCAACATAATAAATTGAGCATAGAATAATGGAGAGATACTTATTATTCATTGATCACTGATATAAAGGAGATCTTCCATTTAGAATATTATGAAATCCACCATTTTCTTTTTCAAGAGATTTTAGTTCATTTTTATAAATCCTATTGTCATCGTAGATGTCTTAAAAAACTATTTCTATGTTTATAAATTATTTTTATATAGGTCAATAGAAAATATTATTCCCTCTAATTAAATATATAAAACCAATAAAATAATTTATATTAATTTATATCTATCTCTTTTTTTGTAACACCCCGAGCTTCCATGATACGCTTCTCATTCAATAATGCAATAGCTTGCAGTGTACGCAACTTCGAGTTCTAACACACCGCAACTAATCAAAGTAGCTGTTATGAATAGTAATAACCACTTTTTAAAATTATAGAAATTTTATATATCAAAATGGACTTCATTTTTGTCTTCGTAATATCGAAATTATCCTAAGTTAAATTTTTTGTAATTTTCTGAGAACTTCCATTTTTTTATGAATAATGAAAAATACTTAAAACAACATTTTTGATCAAAATAATTTCTAGTGATAAATTATACTATTTAGTGGGTTTAAAGTATAATTAGAATATATTTTTACCATTTTATCCAATGGTGTTCATTATAATTAATTTCACTTTGAAATTGGACATAAACAATTGTCAATCTTTTGATATATATTGTTTCTTAAAAACCCGCTATTTGTTGTGGCAGCGGGAATTAATTATAAAATTAATTAATGCAACTTATATGTTTGTAATTTTGTAAAATAGACACCATTTTTGAATTCGGAATATCAATTATAGCTGAGGGTGATATTTTGGCATTATTCTGAAAAACATCAATTTTTGATGAATAGTGAAACCACTAAATGGTAGTTAAAAAACTGATTTTTCGTTTAGATGAAACATTACCACTTCTGTGATTTGATTTTCAAAAATCCAACATACATGGTTGTCATTAGGAAGTAAAATGTGGTTCAATGGGGTTAAAATAATTTTTGGGGAATAGTAACTTTTAAGTTTAATTAATCGCGATTAAAGGTAATTACTGAAATTTAAGGTAAAAATAGTAGTATAAAATATGGAATGACCTTTACACTTGTCCTACCACTATTGGATGTGTCATGGCCGATTAAAGGTAATTAGTGAAATTTAAGGTAAAAATAGTAGTATAAAAATATGGAATGACCTTTACACTTTTCCTACCACTATTGGATGTGTCATGGCCGACCAAGACAATCCATGGGTCAACTTGGGGACCCCATGGATCCACTTTGGTAGGAAAATGACATAAATAACTTTTTATTTAATGTTAAAATAAAAAGGTCATAAACAAGAGTTGTTTTACTAAAACAATTTTTAAATGGGGTTATACAAGTCATATTTTTGACAATAAATATTAATTAGAAATATAAAACTATTTCCTACATCATGATATTTTTTTTATAATTTTTAGACATTAAATAAAATAAATTATTTATGACACCATGATGATGCAGCGATTACCTCATTAATTAACGATTTAAATAAAATGAAACGATAATGTAAAATATAAGACTTACACTTGTCAAAAAACCTATTGGATGAGTAGATTTCGAACCCTTATCACATTATCCTGGAAATATATAAGTGAGGGACCTTTAGAATCTGAAAAAGCATTTCATAATAATGTAACATTTCAATCTTTCCAAGAGTTCCCCTTCTCTCCTCTTATAAAAGGACCCCACCACTACAACCTTACTCACACCATCAAAGCCTTTTGGCTCAGCCAAGCTCTGCCCAAATACTCTCTAAACTTCACTAACATACTCTTAGAATCCTCACTTTCGGCAGAAGTTTTTCCAAGAAAGCCTTTGGCTCAAATCAAAAAGAGTTACCCGATTTAAGGTAATGTCTTCTCTAATGTTGTTTTGTTTTATTTTGCTTATCCAACCCCTTAAACTCTTTTTATTCATTTATTTTGTAACAAAACCATTATCTAAAATATACTAGGATTTTGTTATGATAATTATTTGGTTTACACTTACACACACCATCGTCTAATGGTTAAAGAACATACTGTTTCTGTGGGTGGTGAAATACTGCCTAACGAAATGATGATTGTTCAATATTATTTTAACACCTATAATGGTGGCCATTTTGATGACACTATTTTCATATTTGATATATATATTATGTTTATGTTCTCCTTATGCTTCTGTATTTCTCATTTATGGCATACTATATGATTTCCAATATGGGTAAATGCGATAATTTCATTTTAGGAAGTGCGGACTACCGCCCCCTCAAAGTGATTTGAATCATTAATGCCATATGTGGGATGTATAAAGGATGGAGTAATAGTATTATACAGTATATTATACTGGAATTATATTACACCTTTACACTATTATGTTTTCATTTCATTAAATACGAAATATAAATGAAAGTAGCGTTCATGTGTACGTCCGGCTTACCGTCTCCCTGAACGGTGAATTTCATTTCTTACCTCTAAATGTTATGTAATATTATAAATGAATATATATACTGGATATATATGATATATATGATATCTACATCATGAATATAATTCTTGATATAATGGATATTTCACCACATGAACAACTTGTAATTATAAGAAGTTTATTTTTGACTCAAGTACCAAAGATCGAAAAAATGACCGTTAGTAACTTAAATAATTACATAATGTTCATAACATGGTAATACGTGATATAAAATAAATAATGAACTTGAAAAAGTTTCTTAAGCAGGTAGATATTAACTCTAGTTTATTATTCAGGAGGTTAAAGAGCGGTCGAGTCAAGTCGGACACGAGGTAAGGGAACTTCTTAAACCAATTTCTATTCTTTGGGTTAATCTCCTACTTTCAAATTATGTCATGATATTATTATGTCCTGTCTTGTATTTGTACTTTATTTATGTTTACTTATAGTGAATACACATAATAGATCTACTTTATTAAAAATATGATCTTTGTAAGGGTCTTCATCTCAATCTCCTTTCATTGAGGCATATTTTGTTTTATACACAACTTTCTTTTATACGGTGTATAAACCCCTTTGACTTTGACTTTTATTCAAAAAGAAATCTTTTTTTTACAAAGAGATTTACTAAATGAAAAAAGGAATGTTTTTGTCTTACGTATGCGGCGACAACGACTTCTCCGCCGCCGTGACCATTATTTGTGTTTCGGCTTCCTCTACAAGCCATAACTTTTTAAATGAAAAATAAATACAATGTTTTAACTTTATTTTATGTTGGTATTGAAAATGGTTTTGAATGTGTTTTTATTATATCAATGTGTTGTATTGATATCTTGTGATTGAAACGTGGAAATGTTATGTTTCCTTTATGCATGTTTTATGTGATATGATTATGTTACGGTTTATGATATTTTTAAACCTATTCATATGAGGAATGCATTGGACTTAATAAGTTACGGGTGGAGCCTGCTATAGCTCCTCGATGCATCGGTAGGTCTCATGAGACAAACTAGTGTCTTGGCACGAGGCTTTGACAAAATCTTAATTTTGGTCTTGGCACGAGGCCTTGGCTACATCGTTATGATAGTCTGGCATTATGAATTCCATCATTATGAAAGTGGTTATTGATATTGCATGTGATTATTCAACCAATAAAATATCTATGTGAATAAGTAAATGGAATTATCTCATTTTACTTTTTCCATATTATGTTGAAGTTCAAGTTTAAAAGGCTTTTGTTTTAGTTATACATTGCCTTAAATGTTAATGTTTATTTACAAAAGCTTACGCAATATTGTTATCCTTACTGATCATCTGAGCTCACCCCTTTCAATGTTTTAATATTTTTTAGGATTTGAAGAAGTATTTTATGAATGACCTGCAGGGATAGTCAGAAGAGGATATGAGTGTGGACTATGGAGACTTTGTTTTATGATGTAATGTAACATTTATGAATGTATCTAGTGTTTCCAAGGCTACTTAACTAATCAGTTTTTCTAGAAATGATCTTTTGTGATCATGCCAATATTATGCAATAATGCACCGACTTTGGGTAACTGGGGTTGGGGCATTATAGTTGGTATCAGAGGCAGTTTAGTACTAACCTTGGAATCTAGATTTAGATAAACTCTGATTAGAGCTCATAGAATAAGATTGACTTTGAGGATTAGTATAGAAGAACATCCTAGAATTTTGGTATTATAGAGATGTTGTGAGTTTTCCGAGAAATACATCCCTGTCTGGATACGAGCAGGTAGAGGCGGCTCTGGAACAGATGTACCTAGGGGTAAAACCCGAAAACACCTCTTTGAGCTAGACTCAAACAGGAACTGGTGCACGACAACGGGCCTTGCTGCACTCTTGGTTACGACACTCCCGGGGGATATTCTTAGGATAATTCTCATTTTCTTTACAAACCATTATGGATGGTTATGAGTATATACATCCTCAAAGAAAACATTTTTATGGATTATATCCATAAATAGTTCAATTTATGTTATGTATTTTACAAGTATGGAATTATGTATTTTGATTCATTAACTAATCTAGTTTATTCCATTGTTTAGAAATGGATCCTAGTGGAAGGAATGGAAACCGTATCAATGCACGCACTCCATGTAGGGATTTCCCTCCTGCTCAAGATAATTATTGTGGATCTGGAGATATAACTGGTGCTGATCAACTTATTACCATACTGGGACAACTCACTCAGGTTATGAATAAAAACCTTACTTGTATGGAGCACCCTGATCCGCAACATGGAGGATTAATGTTAGACCGCTTCATGAGGCAACAACCACCAACATTTAATGGGGGTACAAATCCATTAGTAGCTGAGCAATGGATAAACTCCTTAGAGAAAATATTCCATGCCTTGGGGAGTAGCGAAAGAGAGAAGGTTTTCATGGCAGTCTACCGCCTCACTGGAGATGCCGATCAATGGTGGTTATTGATTCAAAACACAAAGGAAGATGATGACATATCAAATATTGAATGGAGGGAGTTCAAAGATCTTTTCCTAGAAAAATACTATCCTCACGACCATCGAGCAGATATGAAAAGACAATTTTTGAGTCTGACACAAAAGGAGGATGAGAATGTCGCAAAGTATGAGGCCAACATTACATGGTTAGCGAGGCATTCTTCAGGTTAAATACGTAACCCAAGAAGTAATATTGATCATTTCTTTGATGGGTTAAAACCATTTCTCCTTCAAGATTTAGTATCACAATATTTCTCAACGTACGAAGATATAGTCTCGTGTTCTATCAAGACAGAAAAGGAATTCTCTAAGTCTTATGACAACAAAGTAAAGCAAGACAAGAAGAGAACGGTGGAACAAGAGACAGATAAAGGGAAAAAGGGAAAGAAGGATTTTCCATTATGCGATAATTGTGGTAAGAATCACCCTGGCACTTGCCTAAAGGGAATGGGAGTTTGTTTCAAATGTGGAGAAAAAAGTCACCTGGCTCATGATTGTAAGGGAAAGAAAGAGGCTATCAATGTTGAATGCTAAAATTTTAGGGAAATGGGGCATTATTCAAATGAATGTCTTAAGCGTCAGTGAAACTTACCTCAGAAAAGGCCAAGGGATCAAGGCCAATCTTATGCTGTTACTACAGATGAAGTTGAATAATTATTGTATTTGTGTTTTTGGACTCAAGAACTAGATTATGGTTATAAGAATAATGTGATATATATAAGGATTTTACTGCATTACTTTTTTCTTCATTAAGGTTTTAATATGATGAAGGTAATCATATTTTCATTATGTGACAATAAGAGAAACCTTACTTTGTTTGGGGAATCTAATGTTGCAATTGATTTTGGAATTTAAGGACATTTTAGAGAAAGTTTGGACGGATGTATTATGGATAACTATAAAGGTTGGAATGGATTATGTTGATCTTTGGATAGTATTGTTAAAACATTTCTGAATATTATTTTTGGAATATTATAATACTATTGTTTTAGGAAAAGGACAACCTACAAGGTGGGGCATGACCCGTCGCGTCGGACAATTCTGCAGGAATCAAACCCACAACCATAGTGCGACAAACTTTTATTACCTACCACTAGCCTACAGGAAGTCCCTAGTTATTAAAAAATATTTTTCCTAATCTAAATGGTATGTGGTAATATTTATAACCTTTACAAATTGGATAAATAGAATATTTTTGAGTTATGTTACAATTTGGAGTGAAAGATGGGTTTGTGGTAAAAATTTATTAAAGAATGAAAGTCTACATGACAAGTATGTATATTCCCTTACGTTCTTAGTAAATCTCCTAAATAAATTCCTCAACTTTATAAAAGGTAACTTAAAACAAAAACGTTTCCAGTTAACTTTTCCAACAGGGAATTCAATCACCGTTTAACCAATCAAAAGTTTGTGATTTTCTTATGGTTAACTTTCTCCTAATCCAGTTTTCTACAACACTCCATCAAACCTTGATTTTTTTCTTCTTCCATATCCATATTTTCATATAATCCTAGTATGGGCTATCTCGGGTGACCTTTGTACTTATCTTTCTTTCTTTTAATGTTATATTTTTATTAACCTTATTTCCGATGTGGGTTTTCTACAAAGGTATTTTCTATTTTCAACCTTTTATTTTCAAAGAAAAATTTCAAATTGTGAGGACACAATTTATTGAAGGAGGGGAGAATGTAACACCCCGAGCTTCCACAATACGATTCTCATTCAATAATGCAATAGCTTGCATTGTACACAACTTCGAGTTCTAACACACCGCAACTAATCAAAGTAGCCATTATGAATAGTAATACCCAATTTTTAAAATTATATAAAGGTTATATATCAAAATGGACTTCATTTTTTTCTTCGTAATATCGAAATTATCCTATGTTAATTTTTTTTGTAATTTTCTGGGAACTTCCATTTTTTATGAATAGTGAAAAATCCTTAAAACAACCTTTTTGATCAAAACAATTTATAGTGATAAATTATACTATTGAATGGTTTTAAAGTATTATTAGAATATATTTTTACCATTTTATCCAATGGTATTCATTAGAATTAATTTCACTTTGAAATTGTACATAAACAATTGTCATTCTTTTGATATATATTGTTTATAAAAAACACGCTATTTGTTGTGACAGCAAAAATTAATTATAAAATTAATTAATGCAACTTATATGTTTGGAATTTTTTAAAATAGACATCATTTTTGAATTCGGAATATCAATTATAGCTTAGGGTGAAATTTTTGCATTATTCTGAAAAACTTCAATTTTTGATGAATAGTGAAACCACTAAGTGGTAGTTAAAAAACAGATTTTTCATTTAAATGAAACATTACCACTTCTGTGATTTGATTTTCAAAAATCTAACATACATGGTTTTCATTAGGAAGTAAAATGTGGTTCAATGGGATTAAAATAATTTTTGGTGAATAGTATCTTTTAAGTTTAATTAATCGCGATTAACGGTAATTAGTGAAATTTAATGTAAAAATAGTATTATAAAAATATGAAATGACATTTACACTTGTCCTACCACTATTGGATGTGTCATGGCCGACCAAGAAAATCCATGGGTCAACTTGAGGACCCCATGGAGCCACTTTGGTAGAAAAATGACTTAAATAACTTTTTATTTAATGTTAAAATAAAAAGGTCACAAACAAGAGTTGTTTTACTAAAAAAAATTTTAAATGGGGTTATACAAGTTATATTTTTGACTATAAATATTAATTAGAAATATAAAACGATTTCCTACATCATGATAGTTTTTTTATAATTTTTATACATTAAATAAGTTAAATTATTTATGACACCATGATGATGCAGCGATTACCTCATTAATTAATGATTTAAATAAAATGAAAGGATAATGTAAAATCTAAGACTTAAACTTGTCAAAAACCTATTGGATGAGTATATTTAGTACCCTTATCACTTTATCCTAGAAATATATAAGTGTGGGACAATTAGAATCCGAAAAATCATTTCATAATAATGTTACATTTCAATCTTTCCAAGAGTTCCCCTTCTCTCCTCTTATAAAAGGCCCCCACCACTACCACCTTACTCACACCTTCAAAGCCTTTTTGCTCAGCCAAACTCTACCCAAATACTCTCTAAAAATCACTCCCTTACTCTTATAAGATTCAATTTGGGCAGAAGTCTTTCCAAGGAAGCCTTTGGCTCAAATCAAAAAGAGTTGCCCGATTTTATGGTAATGTAATGTTGTTTTGTTTTATTTTGATTATCCAACCCCTTAAACTCTTTTTATTACTTTATTTTGTAACAAAAACAGTATCTAAAATATACTAGGATGTTTTTATGATAAGGATTTGGTTTACACTTACACACACCTTCGTCTAATGGTTAAATAACATATTGTTTCTGTGGGTGGCGAAATACTGACTCACGAAACGATGATTGTTCAATATTATTTTAACACATATAATGGTGGCCATTTTGATGACACTATTTTCATATATGATATATATATTATTTTTATGTTTTCCTTATGCTTCTATATTTCTCATTTATGGAATACTTTATGATTTCCATTATGGGTAAACGCGATAATTTCATTTTAGGAAGTGCGGACTACCGCCCCCTCAAAGTGATTTGAATCATTAATGCCATATGTGGGATGTATAAAGGATGGAGTAAATTGTATTATACATTATATTATACTGGAATTATATTAAAACTTTATACTATTATGATTTCATTCCATTAAATATGAAATAGAAATGAATGTAGCGTTCATGCGTACGTACGACATACCGTCTCCATGAACGGTGGATTTCATTTCTTACCTCTAAATGTTATGTAATATTATAAATGAATGTATATACTGGATATATATGATATATATGATATCTACATCATGAATATAATTATGGATATAATGGATATTTCACCACATTACAACTTGTAATTATAATAAGTTTATTTTTGACTCAAGTACCAAAGATCGACAAAATGACCGTTATTAACTTAAATAATTACGTAATGTTCATAACATGGTAATACATGATATAAAAGAAATAATGGACTTGAAAAAGGTTCTTAAGCAGGTAGAGATTAACTCTAGTTTATTATTTAGGAGGTTAAAGAGCGGTTGAGTCAAGTCGGACACGAGGTAAGGGAACTTCTTAACCCAATTTCTATTCTTTGGGTTAATCTCCTACTTTCAAATTATGTCATGATATTATTATGTCATATCTTGTATTTTTACTTTATTTATGTGTACTTATAGTGAATACACATAACAGATCTACTTTATTAAAATAATGATCTTTGTAAGGGTCTTCGTCTTAATCTCTTTTCATTGAGGAATATTTTGTTTTATACACAAATTTCTTTTATACTGTGTATAGACCCCTTTGACATTGACTTTTATTCAAAAAGGAATCTTTTTTTACAAAGAATTTTACTAAATGACAAAATGAATGTTTTTTTCTTACGTATGTGGCTACAACGACTTCTCCACTACCATGACCATTATTTGTGTTTCAGCTTCCTCTACAAGCCATTACTTTTTAAATGAAAAATAAATACAAAGTTTTAACTTTATTTTATTTTGGTATTGAAAATGGTTTTGAAAGTGTTTTTATTATATCAATGTGTTGTATTGATATCTTGGGATTGAAATGTGGAAATGTTCTGTTTCCTTTATGCATGTTTTATGTGATACGATTATGTTATGGTTTATGATATGTTTAAACCTATTCATATGAGGAATGCATTGGACTTAATAAGTGACGGGTGGAGCCCGCTATAGCTCCTCGATGCATCGGTAGGTCTCATGAGACAAACTAGTGTCTTGGCACGAGGCCTTGAAAAAATCTTAATTGTGGTATTGGCATGAGGCCTTGGCTACGTGGTTATGATAGTTTGGCATTATGCATTCCGTCATTATGAAAGTGGTTATTGATATTGCATGTGATTATTTGACCAGTAGAATGTCCATGTGAATAAGTAAATGGCATTATCTCATTTTACTTTTTCCATATTATGTTGAAGTTCAAGTTTAAAACGCTTTTGTGTTAGTTATGCATTGCCTTAAATGTTAATGTTTATTTACAAAAGCTTCCGCAATATTGTTATCCTTACTGAGCATCTGAGCTCACCCCTTTCAATGTTTTAATATTTTCCCGGATGTGAAGAAGTATTTTATGAATGACCTGAAGGGATAGTCATAAGAGGATATGAGTGTGGACCACAGAGACTTTGTTTTATGATGTAATGTAACATTTATGAATGTATCTAGTGTTTCCAAGGCTACTAAATTAATCGGTCTTTCGAGACTTGATCTTTTGTGATCATGCCAATGTTACACAATAATGCACCGACTCTGGGTAACTGGGGTCGGGGTGTTACATTTTTCATGTATTTCATATGTGGTAGTACTTTGGGATATCAATTTTGGTTTTCTCTCAACAATGGTTGGATCCTAAAATTTTAAGGAGTAACTTTAATTTTTATATTCTTCATCATCATTATTTATCTCATAAAAATAAAAGACTTATAGATCCTTTTGCTAGTAGTATCATGTTTCTTTTAAAGTTCATCTTAAAAGACTTCTACATAAATCTAAAGCTCATCATTTATCTATAGTGGTATGATAAATCACATAAATAAAAAATTCTTGCGTTGACTAATTTTCATTTCTAGAGTGCATCATTATTAAATCCATCATATTATTCGTACTAAAATAACTCATTTTGATCATTATCAATTAATTAAAACACATGAAAACACTTAATAATTTAACTTACATACATAAAATTATCATATTCATCTTTTGTATGAATTAAATTATTTGTTATGATGTTTAGAAAAAATAATAATAGCTCACACATATTCTAAGATAATTTAATTCTTATTCTGTATTCTAAATATTAATTAGAATTTAATTTCCTCTAGAATTTATTTTTCCTTTACCCTCTAATTCACGCTTGAGGATGAGAATCTCTTGATTTTTTATGGCTTGAATCACAGACCCATTTTACGAAGTGTAATGTTTCAATCTCTTAACAACAACTATTGTGTCAATATAATTATTTTCCTTCATCATATATTAAATAATTATGATAAATCTTCATTCTGATTTATTTAGAAAACTGATATGGATAAACAAATACTTATAAGACCATTAAAAAAATATCGTTCTTGTCGGATTAGTTGAATCATTCTTATATGGAAGGAAAATCATTCTTGTGGATAGATGATCCTTACTACATGTTTACAGATTCATCCTTATAGGATGATCATTTTTAAATGAATGTCCGTTATGACTCTTTCATGGTTATGCGCAAAAAAAAATTCATTCTTACAGATTCAAATCACCTATATGAAATACTTATAGAATTAAAGATTATTTATGTCATCATCCTCATAGATGGACCGTCCTTACATAATCAATGCATATGGTTGATTGATTCTGATATTTTCCTTCATTCTTACAGTCCCTGCCATTTCTAAACATTAAAGTTACCCTCAAAAATCATGATTTTATAAAATAAAATTAGAGGATCCTTTAATGAATAATATTCCTTCCATTTCACTTTAATCAATTTGAAATATATTCTATGGAAATTTTAAATTATTATTAAAATTACAAATAACTTTTATCCAATTATAAATACATGATCACCTGATATACTTAAATAAGTGAATTGTTAGGAGCTTTACTACACATAAACCATTATATCTACTTCAGTATTTATCAACAATCAAACTAGTGATATTCTCATTTTTTTTAGAAAACGTCAATCAAGAACAAAATAGGATGGATTCTACAAAACCTTGGTTCTTAAAACAACCTAATCATATTATTATTAACTCAATCTATAGCATATTTGAATTATTTCCACAATAACCAAATAATCACATCTATGGGTGTTTTTTAACACTTTCACACACCTTACACCTATTTTGGGGTTGCAAATATTTCATCTAAATCTTATAATATTAGTTTCCATAATGTGAAACCTCCTTTTCCAATGATAATTATAACAAAATATTTCATTTTTATTTCCCATTATCCATGGGAATATTCTAATGTTTCTCAATGGGTTGATTTTAGTACCATTATCCACTTATCTATGTTTATTTTAAACATGCATGTTAATATTCTATTTGGACAATAAATATCATTGAAAAAATATTCAAAAAACAACAAAAAACACTTAAGTTATATCCTTTTTATTTTTTACTAATACATTGAACTTTTAAATATATATTGACACACGAGGTACATGTTAATATTTTATTATAATTTCTATTTACTTATCACACATAATAAAAATTAATATAAATTTTTAAAGAATTTTTCTCCCCCTTTTCCAACCATAGATGTATAGAGATATCATCTAATGGAAACAATTTATCCCCTTACTCATAGGACTTCAGAACCATATTCTCCCATTGTTCCTCTATTTTTCCGCATTCTTAGAGACAATATCTAATCATATTGATCTATGGATGGAACAATATGTTTATTATCAATGATCCTTAACTAATTCATATCAAAGTCTGTGCGAGCTAACCCATTGTATAAAAATGGCGATTTTATTAAATAATCGGTGTTTTCTATTCACATAAATCAATGTGGTACCCCTTTAAAATCCAATTATTTAGGGTAGTACAAATATATTTTTATGATAGTTCATAAACATACACTAATTTTTATAAAAAACAATAAAACATTCAATTGTATGTTTTTTCATATGCGTTTTGGTAAATAGTTAGTTCCTTTTGATTATATACTCAATATAATTAATAAAAAGTTAAGAGACTAAAAATTATTCCTCAAACATAATATTTTTTTAGTGATACTAATTTTTTGACTCAATAATAAATATTTTTTGAATAGATTCTCTTATTTGGTAGGTCCCCCACTTATATTTCTCTGCATACTCCATATCCATGAAGGATTTCGTACAAAAATATGATTTATTCGACTAATATCATGTAGGTCCAAGGACACCCTGATAGGGGAGGGGTAAATTAGGGTGTCCAATATATATTTAAATTAGATTGATCTTCTCCCCACATTTTTGGGAAATCTTTAAACATTTCTGATGGACTCATGAATATATTAAACCCCCATTAACAATAAATAAAAAAACAATGCATCAGTTTCACATAGTTCACCACTAAAGAATATTCTATGGATCATATGGTGAAAATGTGTTGGTTTAACATAAATCAAATATTATTCAGTAGATATTATGGATTAAGAAAGTTCAAAAATTGTAACTCCATTCCAGAATCAATTCCATTACACAAATTTCAGGGGTAACACACTACCTCACTTCAATCATTTCCATCGACCCCAACCCCTTTCTCATTTACATGGGTGAAGTCTTACAGAATTTATTTAATTTAAGGTCACATAAATATATTTTTCACATATCTCATTATCCTGGATTAGTAGAGACTTTTATTGGACCATATTATTGAATTGATACACTTTAATAAACTGTCCACTCAAACCAAATGATAAAGATATTTTGTTCATGTAAGTACCTTTTATCTAACTCTATACATGATGAAACCCAATTTTCTGTTTCAATGGTATTTCATATTTCATTAACCTACATACTTTTATAATACTCCCAACCATTGTGATGCTTCAAGCCTTCACGGTACTTCAAACATTCATGATGCTCCCATCCTTTGTGGAACTATAATGTATTTTGAATATCACAGTCTTCATGAAATATATTTTCTGAAATCTCTTAGAATCAATTAGTTCATAACCATATTTTTGGGATAAATTTTTTATCATGAATAGGTCATGGTATTCAAATTCTTACCTTCTCATAATTCCTTTATGAAATTATAGAAATTAAAAAATTTTCAAATTCTCTATGTCCGTTCAAATGAAGACTGGTGGCCTATTTATAGACATCGTCACTCGTGATGATTTTAAGATCACCACGACCTTTTCATAATCCTATTAATTTGTGTTCACAAAGATCATATTTTTCACAAAATTTGGTGAACTTATTCAGTTTTTTAAAATTATCATAGTCATGTAGATCACCATCTTTAAATAACACCTCAACCATTATTTTTGAAAATTTTTCATAAACTTGCAAACCTTTTCAACACTAGATTAATTTTTTAAGCTCCACAACTTTTTGAGACTTACATATTTGTGAAATTCATTAATTTCATAGTTCTGAAAACATTCCATCCTGAATATAGATCTTTTTCATTTATTAACCCTTCCTCGGGATGTTGAGATCCAAAAATTAGGAAAACACTAGGAAATAATACCACCATGAACAGAAAACCCACCTACATTATTAGATCACTAGGCATGAAAAATCTATATTAAACCTAGTGTTTATTGATATAAAACAAAAAATAAAATATGTCTCCATGTATGAAAAACCTTGGTTCTTAGCATCCCTCCCTTTTGATTTGTTGGAAATATGAAGATAAATTCAATAAAGAACCTACCTAGAAACAAACACCTGATTTGTATGAAATAAATCATATACCACTCTATATATATGTGAAGAATGGTTTGTGTAAAAAAATTATTGGAAAATAATATTTTCATTGCTTGAGATACCATAACCCCTAAAAATCCATCTATCCATCTTAATGTAGAAAATAAGTATAAAAATATATTTTCATGCCTCAAGAGACCACAACCACTGACCAGTTCACCTATACTACAAACCTATAATTCATATAATTCCATTCCCCCCATTTCATGATAAACATATATAATATATATTGGGACCTTATTATAAAAAAACACCATGGATTTATTTCCCCATATACCTTCCTAACATCCACAAAAAATTAAAATTTAAACAAAAAATGGGGAGAAGGGATAAACCAAAACCGCCTAAGGAATTGGTAGGTGGATGAACAATGAAGTTAATCTAATGTTTCTTGAACTTTGGTGCTCTTAAGAGCTTGTTCAGGATGTCATCCACTTAATATGTAGTTACAAAATGCCCCATTTTAATCACATATTATGAAACTTTTGATTTTATGAAGTGAAGTCTAATATCAATATAATTTGTAATATAGTGAAGAACATATTTTTGTATGATTGATAAAACTGTTATAGTAATACTGTATCATGATATACTATTTCACCTCATCTCCAATATCAGTAATTATTTTATTCCCCCAAAATAGATGAGTTCATGGATTTTTTAGAGATATATAATCTGATTTAGTTATAATAAGAGAATTTATTTCTTTTTTCTTACATAACCATCCCACACACTTATTTCCAATGAATAATGTACACCCAATTAAAAATATTAAGTCCACCACATCTCAAGCCCAGTCAAAATAAACAGTTAAGATAATTAAATATATCTTTATACTACAAATTATAAGAAGAAGTTAACAGTACCGTGAATATATATTATTATTATTTTAACTAATGTAAAATGTTCTTCCTTCAAATTAATTTGGAAGGGAGATTCTAAACATGTTTTGAAGATAATATATGATCATGTTATAGTTAAATATAATAAGATTCAAAAGATCCTCACATACTTGGTGGGATTTAAATATTTTCCATCCTTGTGATTTACAAGTTTTTTATCAACTGTAGTTAGAGTGGACATTATTTTTCATTCATTCATGTGGAATATCTTTAGAATCTCTCTTGTATACTTTTCCAAAAGAATGAAGTTTTGGGACTTTATTTGAATAACCTATAGCTGAAAATATATTTTCAGTTCACCAATCATAGAAAATTTTAATTTTAATATAATGTTATTTGATGATTATTCCCCTAAGACATGCCTATTTACAACAAATAAAATATTATCCACATACAAAATCTCTTGAAATTTATCTTCTTGAGAATTATTCAAATAGAGATAATTATTGAAACTACCTATTTTAAAATTTAGCTTTCACATATTACCATCCAGTAGATAATATCAAGCTCATGGTTCCTATTTTAGACCATAATGACCTTTATTAATTTGAAGTCTATTGTTTTATATTTTCAAATTAGAAATACAACTGGTTGTTCAATGTAGACTTGTAATTCAAGAATTTTTTATATGAAAACAATTTTGACATCCATCAGATAAATAATTTACCCAATTTTAATTTTAATGGCAATGAAAAGCCTAATCGACTCCAATTAAGATACTCGAATAAACATTTCTTCAAAATCAATTCCATAAATATATACATTTTCTTTACTCACCATGAAAGACTTGTCTCTAACCACTTTTATTGAATCATCAAATTCATTTTTAAAGATTCAATTTGTTCCAATAACATTTTGATTTTATGGTCTTTTAATAAGACTCAAATTCATGTTTTTCCAATTTAATATAGTTCTTAATTCACAGGTTTAGCCAATGATTCACCATCTGCTGCTTATTCAAAATAGGTTTTTTAAACAATTGATAGGAGGAATGTGTGTGCTTCAATCCCCATTGTCCTTATCTGTGTAGGTACATTAGAATCCAAAATAATGTTGGATTGATCAACTTGTTATATTCTATTTATTATAAAATATTTTTTTATATTTTATTCATCAATGGATTCCACTTCTAATTCTATTTCTGAATCATAATTATTTTTAGAGCTCTAAATGTTAGGAAATCCATTCACAATTTCTCTATTTGATTCATTCCATCTTAAATTACCTTCTTCAACTTTAATCATATTAACAAATGAGCTCCTCAAGTTACTCATGGTTTAATCCTTAATGTTCATGACATAATTTATTTCCATAATATCTATAAGGTGATTAATTTGGAATGTGTATTCTTTACCTTTCATTATGTATCCAATGAAGATACCATAATCTACAATATCAACATACTTTCCTTAATTTTCTTCTTTGTTTTAGATGAAACATTTACTTATAAAATAATGGAAATAATTTAGTGAGGCATTTATTCCATTAAATATATAATATGGTGCCTTATAATATCCTGTAAATGGATCTCTCATATTCTGAGTGTACATTGAAACATAAAAAACATATTTCTAGTAATGATGAGAATAAAAACACTTGATAAGAATATATTTGGCCATATTATTCACCTGTCAGTTTATATGTTCAGCGATTTCATTTTTTGGAGGTGTTGTCACCAAAGAAACCCCATTATTGATACAATTTTTGATGTAATTTTCAAATTTATTGGATGTTAATTATATTCCATTTTCTGATCATAATATCCTGATTTTGTAGTTAGTTTCAATCTCAATGTCAATCACTTCCAATTTTCACTGCATAAACATCACACATGATATTCTGCAGTAATCATCAATAAAATGAGTTATTTACCTCCCTCGATATGTTCTATCCAAATTTATTAGACCCCACACATCTATTTGGATGAGATCAATTGAATTCGATTCCTTTTTGTTCATTGACCATTAAGAATTCTAAAACATCTTTCCTCACATGCAAGTATCACATAAGTTTACTCAATAACGCTTCAAATTGGCAATTTCAATTATTTCTGTACTCCATAGAAACCATGTTTAACTATTTGCGAAAGATATATATTTTTAAAACATGAAAATTTTTAATTTATTCTTTATTTCCTTTTATTTAGATTCAGTTTCGAGTATAATTATTAATGAAATAAATTATTATTCAAGGCCATAAACTATCATATCCTTCTACTCTAGTGTTTATGAAATTTATTTAATGAATTTTACTTGAAATTTGATGTTGGTTTTAAGATCCAAAACCTCTTCTAATATTGGAAGAGTTGTCAAATGTTCTTTTTCCTCTCCTTAAAACTGATCAATCACCAATTCAATATGTTCCACATATTCTGGAGACTCTTTCAACAAATCTATGATATTTCGATTTTTCCTTCTTTCAATGATAATATAATCAACAACACTCTCTTGTTTCACTTTTATATCAAAAAAACCATTATACTGACTGAATTCATATTTTATAGGATCGTCATTTTCAACTACATACCTCTTGGATTATTCAGTATAATATTTAAAATATTTTTCTACATCCTCTTAAAATTCATTATTATCTTGTTCATTTTTGTTGGAGAAGATTTTTCTCTGAAATTTATTTCTTGAATTGAAATCTCTCTATTGATGGAACCTTCTATAAGGCCTCTACATGATTTATTTTTCACTTTATACATCATCAAATATCATTGAGCACCAAGTATTAATGTGTCATATTTTACCACACCAAAAACAAGAAAAATGAATATTGCCATCAAATATCCTTTTTCATCCCAGGATATTTTAGAAATAAATTTAATTATGTTCAACATATCTATTATTTCAATTATCAATGACTTTGGATATGTATTGTTGTTTAATTTTAATTACATTCCATTTCTTACTCAATATATTGGGTCTTTAGGTTTGACTGTCAATATATTAACCACCAAGGTTCACAATAGATTATAAATAGAAATATTAGAAAGATCTGTTTCATCAAGGGATGAAGATTTTAAATTGAATAGAGGTGGGAGACTTCACAATATTTTATTCATAGTTTCAATATCCATAATTTCTTCCCAATGTCCTCAAATAGATCTAATAACTATAGTAATATGAATATAGGATGTATCTTTATTTTCATATGGATTCATTTTCCTATCATAAAACTATTTTTAAAACATAATTTATAGCCTCCATTATTTTGTTATTTCATATTTATATATTTTCTATTTTCTCTCACATTGAATAGGCTGTAGTGAATCTCATAAAATTCAAATAGGATTGTTCAGAGAGTGTTGTAGTAAGAATATTTTGATATTTGGCATCTGCATCATGAATTTTCCTATCTTTCTAGGTCATAGAAGGACCTGTTGTATCACAAACATGAATGTCTTGATCATTTTTAAATATATCTTCAATACCAAGTAAAAAATGATATCTAAATCTATTAATGAAAATATGGAATTTTCTTCCATCAAAAAGGGAAACTCTCCCAGTATTCATTGAATTCTCCATGAAGAAAAAGAGGACACATTTAAAATCTACAAACTATAAACATGCACTGATAAATCCTGTAGGACCCCAAAACACCCTGAGAGGGGATATGCGAATCACAGTTTCAACTTGTTCTTTTAATTAGATAGATATTTTTTCCATATTAGTAAGAACATATCAAACCTATCTGATGGAATCATGCTACTATTAAAGATCTATTTAACTAAATAGAAACACAACACAAATGTTTTACATTGTTCAAAACTATGTGCTAGTCCATAGAGAATATTCCGATAGTGTGTCAGTAATACATAATTCCAAAAAGCTTTACAAGATATTATAGATTATAAAATACGAGACATAGTCACTCTATTCCAGACTTACGACCTTTATAATATTTTTTGGGGTTTCATATTCTCTCCCTCTGATCAATTCCATTGACTCCCCCTTTCTAATTTCTATGGGTGTAGTTTTACTCATTTTATTTATTTTATGGTCACCTTAATGGATTGGTAACATAAGTATTTATCAATTATTAGTATGAGACTCTTTTTTTAACACAATCATGAATCAATGCACATAAACTCACAATTCACTAAGACCAGATTTTCAAAACCCATTGCTCACATAAGTATCATTCTCAAATATCTCTCTTTCCTGAAGCCCCATTTTTTAAAATATGTCTCATATTTCATGGACCTATACACTTTTGTGAAGCTCCTGACTTTCACAAATCATCAAGCAATTATATAACTCCAAATATTCATGTTGTTTTCAACCATTGTAGAACAGCAATGTAAAAAAAGATCATAGTCATAACAATAATCCCTTATCTGAATTACCTAATTTATAAGTAGTTTTGTACCACACATTTTATGATTTTTCTAATTGAAAAGGGTTCTTGATTTTTAAATAATTATCTTCTCATAATTCCTTCCATAAATCAAATTCATTCATCCTTTTTAAAATTCTCTCCATCCCTTAAAATGATGAGTGGACATTTATTTATAGACATCCCCTCTTCCCAAATATTTGATGCTCAACATGGAAATATCATGAACCTATTCATTCAAATTTTCAATGTTCATTTTCTTCATTGAATGTCAGTGCAATCATTCATTTCATAAGGCTTATCGTAGTCATGTAGATCATCATCTATCTATCACGACTCAACAATTCATCATTGAACCTCTTTCATAAATAATCAAACCATTACGATGGATGATTACATTGAAAATCTCCACATATTTGTTAAAATTTTATATTCATCAAATCCATGAATTTTATATATATAAAAATTGTCATTTCTGCAAATCCATATTTCACAAATCTCACTACTTACTCTAAAAATTGAGATCCAAATGTCTGGAAAACACTAGAAAATTAGTTCTCATTCAACAAAAAATCCACATGTAGTATAAGATCACATGTCTTGCACGTTTCACATTCAACCTACTGGGGATTGAAAGAAGACAAAAAATTAAATCTACTTTTAGTTTTGAAAAACATTGGTTCTAACATAGAAGATAATAATGATAACAATTTAAATTTTAGTTCACTGTGATATGCAACATCATAATATCTTCACCATTAATTCCATTATTTAAAGAATAACCACTAAAATATGGAAATAATGCATATCTCTTACCACTCCTCATTAATAGATTTAAGGCTAAGACCTCTTCCTCAATAATATGAAAGCTTCATTTAAAGATATAAAATATCTTCTCTTCTTCAGGATTCATTTCTTCTTATCCTTCTATATCTGTTCACAAAGTGGACTCATGGACTAATTATCATTTTTGAATTTTTTTCTCAACTAAAAATATCTTCTTAACTTTATCATGCAGTGTGAATTTATATTTTTCACCTCAATGAAATTTTATATATTCCTATAGATAATTTGTATATATGATTAATATATCATTAGGGATATAATTCTCGTTCCTTTTCTATGTGGTCTTGTTCTTTATTGGAAAATATTCTAAACGTGAGATCATTGGTGTTATACCTTTATTTTTTTTCAACTACTTTTGAACAGGTAACCATATATATAATTTATTAAGAGTTTTTCCAACTATATATCACCTTACACACCTATTATTTTTATTTCATGCCACTTATTTTTGGAACCTTCTCAATTTTATCATTAGTTATGTCTTCCACCATTCCAATTTTATTTTATATTTATTTGATTGAATATAAATTTAATTCAATATTTTCCTTTGAATCCAGATCAAAATAATTTTTTTACAATGATTCTTGGGGTATAATTTTTATAAAAATATTAGCATATTATTTTAGATGGGGTGATGTATTTATTAGAGTTATTTACTATCTTATTGGGAGTAACATTCTCAGTAGCATTCTTTTATAGATTATTTCCCATGGTAGATATATTTTTAGCTCTTTGTTTCATAACATGATATTGTAGAATTTTCTTCAAAACCTTATTGGAATTAAGAATTTTTGGAACATACCAAAATTCATCATATATGTATCAATACATATTTAATTACTCATAAAAATTAATAAGGATTTGAAATCTATTTTTCATAGACCGAGTCTTTCTATTTTTAGATTTATTTTGAAGTAGGTTTATTCTTAGTTATAGATTTAATTACCTTTTATTTTAGACAAAAACAACATGTATAAGATGAAATGTTATGAAGAATGTATTTTACATATTACTAATACTTTCAAAACAACAAAATTTTCTTAATGTTTTTTTAACTTTTCACATTAGGTGTATGCTGAAATGATTTTCTATATTTTTTAATGTTCTATTTTTCGGTTGAAATTAACATTTCTTGTGATCCAATTTGGTTGATAAATTTATTATAATTTCTCATGTAGACCATTTATATGTCGGGGGTTTATCATATGTTTCTCCTCTTCACTTTTTCAATATATGATGTTTTTTCAAACATTTCTTTTAAAAATAGATTTCATGTATATTGTTTCATCAAGATATGGGGAAATTATTCTATAATACTATGAGGTAGAGGATTATAAACATGTTCTAAAAATATATTTAACAAAATAATTAGTTACTTTTGAGGGAATGCTATTATATAATTAGTAAGTGGAAATATTATTACTTCTAACTATTTTTAAGGATCTATTTTTTGGACATATCATATTTATTAGTTTTCCTCCGAGATCCATGCTTTTCATTTTCATGGAATATTTCTCAGCCTAAACTATTTGAAATATATCTTCCCAGTATCTCATCAAAGTATTATTTTATTCTTCATGCATATTTTTAATCTCTTATTGTTATATTTAATTATTTTTAACTATTTTCCTTTCACATCCATCTAGGCATCCTCAAAATTCACAACGACTTTATGCAGATTCTATAATTCATGGTAAAAATTTGGAACTACATACATAAATTATTTATTGTCAATTAAGTTATTTTCCTTTTTCCATTTATTAATAAAATACTACCATAGTAAATTGAAACTATTTACCCTTTTCTTAGAAATTTATTGAATGGTTTTAAATATTTTAAATGGCTTTGATCATGCATCTTCTATGGAATCAACTTACTTCACTAGATGTGATATTTAATAAAATAGTTCCTTAATAAAAACAATTATATAATCTATTAATTCTGCATGAATTATCTTTAAATAATATCCAACATAAGAATATAAGTCTTTAACTATTTTAATCTATTCATACCCTCAAATATATTTACTAAATGAATTAAAATTATATTTATAAATAGATTCTATAGTTTTCCACATACCACATAATTAAATATCAAGAATTTGTAGATTCTTCTCATTCTATAGATTTTTCCTTAAATTATTTTCCAATATCATTAATCTATTCAAAATAGTCTTTTCTGATACTTCCATGTCTAATTTAGTGGAAATTGTTATAGAATTCTTGATCTGATATTATTATTCCAACATCTAAAATATTTAATTCATATAGAGTCGCCAATGATCTATTTAGAGGTAATATAGAATAGATATGAAACCAATTAAAATAACCAAGGTTTCTATAGACCATTGATATGGGTGATTTGAATATGTGTTTTCTAAAAAAATTTAAAAACCATTCAATTTAAATTCAATATCATAGACTATTCCAAGTATTGATGCACTAAAATTTATGTAACATAGACTGGCCTGGATAATGAAGTAACTAAAGGAACAAGAACACAAATAATTACAGGGTTTGTGTAGAAATAAATACTTCCTTAATTGATTGGTTATTCACCCCAATTGATTTTTCTACTCAATTATTAGTTGTTGACTATAATGGTTAGTGTTTTTTACACCTAAAAAGATATCTTCATGTATATACCTGAATAAACATCTTAATAATTGATGAAAAATATCTTTTCAATACTTTTATACAGTCATACAATGATCTCCCAACATAAATAGTGTTTCACAAATTTAATGGAATCACCCCAATTATATAAAGTGTTACTTCAATGTTTCTTCCTAAAATTGATAACTTATCAATATACGGAAAAATAAATATACAAAGAATAAAAATATTTATCCCTTATAAATAGATAATTATAAGGACATGTTGTTTTTAGGAACAATACATACAACATGGCCTTTACTTTCCACTAATAATCATAAATATTTATAACCTGCTCACTAGGTTTTATCCGCATAACCCAAGCTCCAATGATGTTCCCAAATCCAGAAGCCCAACATAACTCTATGGATCAAAACTAAGAATAAAACTATTCATATATAGTTGTCCATTTATCAATTTTTCTTTTCCTTTATCTCATTTCTTTAATTTACTAATCTGAACACATATTGATGGTCAACTCTTTCTTCCTTTAACTCCAATACTGATGATATCTTATCATCATAAAAGTATAAAATCATCCTAGTTATACTTTGAGAGTTTATTATTAATCTCTAAATATTATATTATTTGATTCAATATCTTACACAACTATTCTTATATATATTATTTTGTTTTTATTAATAGTCTAACAATAAATATTATTCTCTATATTTTGAACTATCAAATCATTTTCCATTACTCACATCTAAAATTTTATAAACGTTTTTATATGTGGTAGTGATCCTCAATCTACATTAACTTTTTTATCTCCACAATTTTTATATCATATAAGTTTATATAGGTGCCCTTATAATTTATATTCTTTGTTATTTGTCTTTTTCTTGGATGAATATGACTCTTCCAGATTCTTTTATCGGTGGTATTGAGTCCTTTTACATCCTTATCTCAAAATACATCCATATAAATCTATAACATACCATTAATCTATATATTTATAATAAATTAAAAAGATAATATATTAGAGTGTTGAATCATTTCCATTTATTATGGGATTCATATTTAAATACATCTTATTATTCATATGAAATTAACTAGAGCACATGTTCATCAATAACTTAAAACACACGACAACACTTCACAACTTTAATTATTAGTTTAAAAAACTCATATTAATCTTAATATTGAATAACATTATTCTATATGATATTTAGAAAATATAAGAACAACTCATAAAAGTTAATAATTTATTGCCATATTTTTAGTTTTTTTACAAATTAGTATTTAAATTCCTCCAAAAACTAGTCTTCCTTTGACCATCTGCATCAAGAATGCAGATCACATTCTATTGATTTCATAGAATGAAGTACATACAAATTTGAGAATTAATAAAATTTAAATATATTAAGAGTATATATTGAATCATCATGATAAATTCTACCATTATATAATAAATCTATAAAACTATTATATATTATCATATATTCAAAATACTCATAAGGGTAAAATGATCCTTAAATAGTTATTCAAAATATATTATCCTTATTGGGTAACCATAATCATGCATATATTGAGGATAAATCATTATTATAGATGTAACATCCTCCTGACATGCTTATTTATTCATACTTATTGGTTGATCCTCCTATGAAGATGACCTTTATGAATCATACATTATTTTAGTCTCTTAAAAATCCATTCTTACAAATTCATCAAACCTTTAAGACAAAATTAAAAAATTCAAACACATGATCACCTTCATCCTTACTAGTTGATCATCATTATGACATTCATGATTATGTTTGACCTATTTCTATGAATGCATTTAGGCTTACACACCATGAAGTTTTCAAATTCCATGGTTCACCAAAAAAATCCATATTTCATAAAATAAAATCGGAGTCCCCTTTTACGTATATAAATGAATCTATTTCACATTAATTTTTGTTTAAATAGCTTCAAATGAAATTAATATTTATGAGAATAATTAAAACTGACTTTTTTTTAATTTATTAGCATTTAAACCTATAATATACTAAAATAAGAGAATTTTAAGGAGATTCACTACAAATAAACATTCAAATACACTTCATTCTACACATACCATAATCCAAATGATATGTTCCATTATTTTTAGTAACATTAATATACAAGCACCCTATGATAGATTATACAACATACTTGTGCATTAAACTCTCAAATAATATATCACCATCTCCATAAATAATTACATTCAAAGATATAAATAATGGAAAAATATTTATTTATATTATTTTTATAAACAACAGTTTCACACACCTAGACCCAGTTTTGGTCATTAAATTTTTTCAACTAATGTAATATTAATTTCTAATAGGATAAACTTCTTTTTTTAACTCTAATAGTAGCCATATCTTCATTTAATTTTACCATTTTCCATGGTAACATTCTCTTCATCATCAATGGGTGGATTCAAATTCCATCACCACCTTATCCATGTTCGTTGAAAATATATATATCAATATATCTTTTGAAAAAAACATCATTAAAAATAATAAAATCCCAAAAAATTGTAAATCACATAATATCACTATAGAAATTATCATTACTTACCCAATATCTTTAAATTATTTCTATATACAAATATATTTGGTACATTCATTTTTTACAAGATATATTTCACTAAACAATGAAAAGAGAAGTGGAACCTCATGTTTTTCAGATGTAACTAAAAAAATTATTCTAAAGAATAATAGTCCTCCACTTATGGATTTTTTATCCACTAAATATTTAGTAAATAATTACTCTGAATATTCAATCAATTATTACCATTATATTTCATAATATAATATCATATAATTAATGATATTTTAAAAAAGAATTTAGATTAGGTGAATTTTTAAAAAGTGATCTTTCAATGGATTATTATAAAAAAAGTATTCTAAACATGTTTAATTAAAATTATTCAGCCACATTTCAATCACATACAATAATATTTTAATCATATTTATAAATAACTTCACATGTACCTTATTTTTGGATTTATACTCTCTGCTTTTAGTCCCAACACTGATTAGTGATGAAAAGGTTTCAATCATGAAAATAAAAAAACAATTAGTGGGTCTTTTCATAATAATATTGAGAGATAAAATTAAACACACTATTTTTATTCATTTTGAGATTAATAAAGTATGTGATATATCTAATCATGGTGATATAAAATTTTAGTCTAATTATGTTTTCAAATTCATCAACATATTTCTGTATAGTTATAAAAATATGATATCAGGAGTACATATGTGTACCCTGATCTATTATTACTTCAATCACTTATATTGGTGGTTTTATTCGATACCACATCTTTCCTACTCTATTTTTTCATGTATGAATCCAAATGTGGTTACCAAGGTCAAGGAGTTTTTTAATGTAATAGAAAGCATTATTTAAATTATATAACTTTCCTTTATTATTACCCATTATTAATACCACTTTTTTTCACTATATACATTCTCTTTGGGACCATCATTTAATAATTAAGAATTCATATCCAACAATTTTATCATTATATATATTATAATTCAAACCCCATTGAAAATTGGACCGATTCATGTCTATTTATTAATGAAAATTCCTCATAGATATCTCTCACTTTTATTTGAAAATATTGGTTTCAAACCATCCTTTATTTAGTTATGATTTCTTTTATATTCTTAATATATATATTATTTTAAATCCACTTAAATATATAGAAATTAGATAATTGATACTATTTATAAGATGAATTTTTTATTAATCACAATTTGATCAAGATCTTTATTCATTTTTTAACCCATGATTCATTTTCACAAATTCTTCTAATGAAATTCATTTCACTTTTCTGAAAAAAACAGTATACTTGACACTTATCAACTCTTTATATTGTTTTGGACTTTTATAAAATTATATTTCAATCATCGATTTCAAGAGTCACATTTCTACATTGAGTTTATGGTTTTCATAATTTAACTAATATATGATTTTTTTATTTTTCTTTTAGGTCTTCCTCATGTGTTGATATTTGAGGTTCTCATGAATTTCCATCTTGATCATCCATATCTTTATAAAATTATTGTAAATTTAGTCCGTTATATATTTTTTCACTAACATTAACATAATTAGAATTTAATATCATACCCAAAAACATATTAAATCATTATTGGATATTCTCTTGATTACATAACTAATGAACACAAATTCAACTACTGAATCACTATAATTTCAGAGAAGTCCTTCTTAGTTATAATTTAATAATTTATAAAAATAATATAAAATATTATTTATATTTTATTTTATTTAATTACACAAATAATATGTGTTTAATTTCTCTATGGGACCACAGAACTATATATTGTATATTGACACAACAAATTTTATTGCATTTTTCAAATAGTTCCCTAAGATACAAATCCCAATGATTAACTTACTCTCTATATTGTTCCCCATTTGATTTCACATTTTTGAAAAATATATTTTCCTATGGATTTATTAGCAATTAAACCTCATGGTTTATTATAAATTTCTAAAAATAATTGTATTGTTTAATAAAAGTTAATTTAATACCCTCTAATAGCTATAATATTTTAAATATCCTTCAAATTTCATTTCTCGCACTCTTTTAATTTCTATTAATGAAATACACAACTAATTTCATTAATAATATATATATTTTTTCAAACCATCCTACTATAATCATCCAAAAATAAGATAAAACACATTCTTTTTCAAGATATGGAATGTTTCATGGGATAACATGATTTATTGTAAAAAAAATTAATCATGTATGAAGATATTTTATTTATTAGTCCATAGAAATTTATAATTGATTTTATAACATTCATACATCCAAAATCCATTACATATGTATTTTCTAATTACAATTATAAATTACATGGATATGATTAAAAATATTTTCCATGTTTTTTAATAATGGGGATAAATTTTCGATCCAACTATCTATTTTTCTATACCACCATTAGAAAACAAGTGATCTATTTAGTTATGATTAGTACTATTAATTCTATATCATTATTTTATTGAGTTTTTATCTTATCATTTATTCATGAAACCATTGGGATTAGGTATTTATTCTTGTATCGAGATAAAAAATATAAATAAACACAACAGAATATATCAAATATCATCTATATTGAGTATATTTGGTATTTTTAACTCATCTATAGTTAACTTAATTTTACCACCAACCTTGATCTTAAAAAATTATTCATTTCTATAGTAAATGGTACCGTCCTCATGATTATTCTTATTATTAAATAAGACCACTTTTTTGGTGTTACTATATAACTATGAGGACTATTTTTCTTGTTCCCAAGTCAAGGTTCTATATGTCCCAAAGGTTATTCCACATCCCTCTAGGTTGACACCTAGTTCATGGGAGTCAAAAACAAGGCCTTGGGGATAGTTATTTCCAATAAGAGAATTATTATAAAAATATATCATCCCATGAACCTAGTAATATATTTCCATATTTTTTCAATCCATACATCTATTAACTAGTTAATAAATTATAATAAGAACACAATATGTATTATATAAGTAAAATATTATAACAAGATTTTAATCTTAGAATAAAACTAATCAAACAATTAAAAATGAAATTATATGGAATCCTGAACAAACATGAAATCGAAGAATCAAATATTGGGGAAAATATGTTATGTAAAGCTGATAAAGTTAGATAGACATGATGAGTATAATAAAAAACAATGTTAAGTAAAAACAACTAGTACTCATATCTGTATGAAATTTGGATCGACTAACTTCATGTTAGATCCAACAAAACCTAGTTTAGGTGAGAATGAGTAACTATAACCCCCATGCAAAACCTTTAAATTTCCTTGGTCTGCTAAAATTTTGTTTACAAACACTTATTGGATGTATATATGGTTTTATAATAACATGACACTTAGGAAATCATTGATTACCCCTTTTAAGACAAACAAAATATAACCTAGTTCATGATAGTTTTAAATACACATAAATGAGTGTAATATTTAGCTATTATGGATAAACATAAAAGGTTTTTAATATAAAATATTGAGTATCATGAATAAAAAACGTTTGGGAATTATATTGAGAAAATTTTAAAAATAAAAAATCGTTATCTTTATGTAAGTCAGAATGGGGATATGCCAAGGGACTAAGGTTAGAGATTCCTAGGGGTTTTTATATCAACATTATTATTTTTGAAATATCTTATTTGGAGAGAACCATTTAAACTGAATAAACAAGTGAATGGGATTGTGATATCCCATAAGGGGTTATCCTAAATAAGTTCTGTGTCTAATACTATACATATTATATTATACAACCACCCTCTTATGATATCTCCCAGGAACTTATGGAAATTTCCCATGTTGTTAAAAATAATTTGAATTTACAATTTTAGTTATCCAAAATAAATGAACATATCTCTTTAATAATAAATATAATCAATGGTTAATGCTTCAAAAAATTTCAATAGTCCATTCGCCACATCTCATGAAGAAAACTAAATTATAGACCACAAAATATTTGGTAGGAATTTCTTCAAACCCCTTTTGGGTATTAAATTAAAACAATTTTATTGTAACTATTTATAAATTTAAATTCCATATTTTTAAAATATATCTAGGGATATAATATTATATTTAACAATAAAAATCAATATAATCATAAAACAAATAATGACACCTAAAATGTGTTTTAAGATATCAGGGTTCCAAATGTAATTTAATTTAAATAGATTAATAGATTATAATCCTATTCAATCATCTAGAAAATAATCAATTCCTCTAATATAATGCTGATTAGATCATGATACAAAAAAACATCCCAATTATCAAGAAGAACAAGTAAATACCATAGATTATGGAACTACTAGGCTGGAATGGCCCAATGAGAGGAGTTATATCGATAAATTAGAATGAAAATTAAAAAGGAAGGGTAAATGATTCACCTAATCAAGGTTTCCATTCAAATTAATATTTATTCGTGTTCATATCCAAGAGATTCACTGCCACTTATGATTGATAAATAGAAATGGAGGGCTTAAATTTTGGAAGTACAATTGAGTGAGAACTACTCTCTGGTTCCCATGGTACTCAACATCAAATATATTCTTCACTCATGATATAAAACATTACCCTTTAATATAGGATATCATCCATCACTAAAAATATGAGTTCATCTGCAACGTTACTATGAATATGGTCCAACACATGTTTACTTTGAAAAAAACTAAATCAGGTAACTTCTCTATGAAATCCATTCATCACATTATCCATGAAAACCATGTCCTTGATGAAAGGGTAGGTAGTATTTGGTGAAAAGTAATTTTCAAAAACAATGAATTTCCTTATTTAACATATAAATAATCACACTATTGTTATTTATGAGGAGGTATGGTGTAATAGTATTTATCTTTCCTCCAAATTTACATACTACCAAACCTATAACGAATAAATGACTTATCATCAATTATTAAAATTAGAGTTGATGGAAACTATGTGGTATGAATTTGGTTAAATATTCAAGAATTATTTTTCAAGGTCTATTAAAATGCATTTCCTTCACATTTAGTTTAATACCATAATAATTTATAAGAATTATAGAAGAGAATGACAATTTTTCTTACCATTTGGATTTTGGTTCATTTGGAATGAATGAAAAAAATATAGGCTGGAAGGCACTCCTATATCTAGAATTTATTTGGTTATCCATTCTAGAAGCTTGGAGGCTTACCTGATCCCGTTTTTTTAAGTGTTGGGATCTTATCTTCTCCTTGAGAATGTTCATTTTCATAATTAGAACTACCATTTATTTTCATAACACTAATTTACAAGGGAGATGGATTTGTTGCATAGCTCCCAACAATAGACATAAACATAGTGTGGATGGTTCCAGTGACCTCAGTTCTATGGGGGGGGGGGTTAGGATTCTATAATATAAGTGGTTTTTTATTTTAGTATCTTCTAGGGTATTGGAGATTCTCTATATATAGAAGCTTATTCCACCGCCAATGTTCTTGAGATGTTCCACTCCCAAGGTATTAAGCTTATATCCTTGGAAACTAATTCATATATTTTAAAAAATCATTTCATGGGAATACCACCAACCTATGGTCCATATATACATCCTCATATATAAGATCATTATTGATAATTATTTGGAAATTATCTATAAGAGGATTGTGGGGAACAAAGTTACAAACTTTATGGCTTCTTGGGCCTCCCTAGACAATACCTATATATCCTTCAATACCATAGTCTCCCTAACCCCATGTGTGTAAGTCTGTTTTCAGTATATTCTCATGTATTTAATTACTTTAGACACCCTAATTTAACTATTAAATTTGGATGTTAAAATTTTCATTAATGTTGGATGGGATGCGATGGGAGGGGATCTAGTGGGTTTCATTGATGTTTAGATAATATTGGAGGAAAACATGGAAAAGATAAAAAATATGACCAATTATTCTGTGATAATCCATTTTTAAGAAATAAAATTTAAAAACAATATCTTGTTTCATGTGTAAGGTGCACATGAAGAGATACCATGTGTTCTTCCTATTCAAATTATTCCCTCCCTAGGAAACCAATTTAACTATTTTAAAATACAACCCAAACTGAACAAAAAAGGTAAAATAAATAAATTTCAAATTTTTATTAGGACAAATTGATGTCATAGGTGATATGTCTCTCCCCACAATATCACATTATACTCCTAAAAATTTATTTGAAGATGGTTATACTAAGAAGAGGTGATGATATTTCTCCCTCATATATGTTTCCAATACCCTTGTTTTTGGGTAATCAACACATTGTTACCATAGAACCTAAACTAATGGAATTTACAACCCTCATAACACAATATTATATTAATCAATAATCTAGGATAGTTTCTTGACCACATAGAGACCAATTTTCATTTCTAACTCCTCCCAATTTAAAAGATTATAGGGAATCATATGGTTGAGGTACATGGATGAAATTAAGGATAGTGGTCATCTGATGATATAATTATATACAATATATACCTTTATATATTTTATTTACAATTGACAAAGGTTATATATTACATGGTTTTATGTTATAATATATTCCACGAAACTATTGACTCAAATGAGTAAAAACCATAAAAATTATATGGCCAACCATTGAAATTTACAAGGGTTAGATGCAATATTTGAGAAATGTCTTCTAGAGACTTTGATCCATCAGTGGTCAATCTAGAATAAGCTAAACCAATTTATTTTGACTTTGGAACATAATTATATTATACTAGTGTAGTTTAACCAATATCAGTCATATAGAATATAAAATTGTATGGTTGAATAAATATGGATTAAAATGGATCCAACATTAATGATGATTGATATATATTATTGTTTGAAAATAATATTAATGATATTTCTTTTTCCTACAAAGATCTAAATTATAATATAAAATTTCAATGAATATAATCCATAATTTGGATTTCCATTATTACTACCAAATTGTTTTTGGATGGTGTTCCATGACCAAATTCACCTGATATCTCATAGACTATTTATGGTCCATCCAAATTTGAGTTGAAAAATTTAGGATCACTGTTAGTAATGATCATAGATGGAAACCCTCAAAACATCATAGTGTTATTCATTTATATTTCCCTAACCCCTATACCATTGCACTATATTGGATTGGTATGAAGTGTCGATAATTTCTTATCTAAAAAAAATACATATATTGAATTCTTCCCATTAAGGGTATAAGTTAATGTAATGATGAAATCCATGTATATATCAACCCATATATATATAGGAACAATTAGGGGATGAAGTGTACCATATGTATTCTGATTTACCACATCAACTTATATATGTTTGTAACATATTGACACAATATATGTGATATCACATATTGTTCTAGGATATAAGTATAATATTTTATTGTGATAATACATTTTTTCTGTTCCTATGTGAACTTACCACTAATAATGGTCCGAATATTTCACCACATCACGCCTCATGGAATGATGAATTACATAGAATAACACAAAATGAAATATTCCCTTCAAATATAGAGACCACTCACATATGATCTTGATTCAATATATAATTCTCAAAATATATTTTAATTCATCATCCTTTGGTCACTATGGATGAGAATGATTACTAAAATATAAGGTAATGAAAATATTAGATAACTGAATTACCTTTTTATATTCATTAACTTATAAGTTAACCACAACAAAGAGGCTCATTGAGTTTCTCTCCGAACTAGATTTATACAAGGCTTATGACAGTAGGACCTTACTATGAGAGTTAGTGATAACATTATCATATCTCAAAATATAGGAAATTGCAATATATAATTCATGAAATTTCCCACCATGTTTTCATTTTTTGATATTTAAATCCCTTTTATGAAATATATTTATCATTCTTTTTTATCAGTATACACCATAAAATTATTTAGGAGGAGTTAATATTGAAAAATATTGAGAGCATGTCAGAAAAATTTGATCATGTGGTCTTGGGTTGTTTATTTATTCTAATGTGAGGATTTTAGTAGAGATACATATGAAACAACATGATCATCCTATATAAACACAATACTCAACCCCACACTTTTGGAATCATAATAAACTATATAGTCATTGTTAGATTATAGATGGATCAAGATAAAAAGTGTTGCCAAGAACTAATTTATCTCATTAATGAAACCATTAAATTTAGGGTTTTATTGAAATATCACTCCTTTACAAGTGATATTATTATAGAAGATATTAGATTTGAAAATAATTTTATAAGTTACCAAAAATATTCTTTTATCACAAAGAATATACATTACTGAAAGGTATAATTTTTTTCCTATCAAGATATAATTATCCCTTACATACAAGGATCCATTGAAATTCCCTTATAATACTCCAGATTCTATCAATATAGGTAATCACTACATCCTTGAACTATATCACAATTGAAATTAAATTATGTCATCATTATAGTAAATAAAAATATAATTATTCAAGATTTAGTTTAAAATGAAGAATCCTATATTTTATTTTTAATATATGGATATATTGTTTAGATTAAATATGCCAAATTTATCATAGGTTAAATTTTTTGGGAATTTTTTAAAAAGTTATATTTTAAGGTGAAGAGTTAAATATATATTTTTTAAAAATACATTAAATTTATGGAATCATCATGAAAAAAACATGCTTAAAAGTTTACTAAAAGTTTTTCTAAAAAAATATATATAAATAAGTATTAAAACAAGTCATATAAAAATATTATATTTTATATTTAAACCCAAGTTTAACTTTTTTAATGTTAAGTTATATTTTATTCTAATAAAAAAATATTCTGGTACATTTCTATTAATTAATTTTTCACAATGATACATTAGGATTTTTATATTCTTGAATATAGGAAAAACTTATTCTTTTAATAATTAATATAAAAATATATTGAGAATAAAAAATGTACACGATTTTTGTGTAAATTCATTTTATACATAAAAATAATTGTCTATTTTTTTAATTTTGAGTACATATTACAAAATTAATGCTTTCACCCCAATAAATTTAATATTTTAATTTTATTTTCAAATTTTGAGTCAAAATATTCATATTTTGTAATATGGCCCATTTAGTATTTGGTTATAAAGATATGTTACATCAGTAAAATATTGTTGTAAATTTATAGGATTAAATGATTAATAAGTGTGTAAAAATCATTTATAAATTTATTAATAATCCAAATACCATATCTTAATTTGAATGTATAAATGTATCATCAATTTCTCTATCCTATCATTGAAAATTTTCAAATTTTGATCCACTTTCTTCTAGAATAGCTCCCTATTTGTCTTAATAAAACACATATTTTCAAAAGTTACACTCTTATCACTTATGAATGGATCCCTCTTATACTGCTTAAAAACTCATAAAATTAGATTTTTTCTCCTTAATCTATAATAATTCCTTATCTAATAAGATTATCCCCCATTCTTGAGATTCTCCTTCAATCAATATTTTTGTATTTTCAAGTAACACATTTAAAGGATAAGTGTGAACCCAACACAAACTAACATAAACACACACAATCCAACCAGATACAAAGTCATAAATCACTACTACAAAAACCAAATAACCCTGTCCAAATTTGTCCATATATCAAATTTCAAACATCAAAAGGAAAAAAACCACAAAACTCCTTACATGTTCTATCGCACTTCATGTGCCCCGTCACTATCTCCCACTATCAACCATCTTCACCGTAAAAAAAAAACCACTACCCAAAAGATCTTCCTAAATCATCGCAATACTGATCTCATCCTTCTTCCACTGTCACCACCATCAAATCGATCCATCAACATCGACATCATCATCTTGCATCCACAACGATGACCACTTCTATAACGTTCACCACCTGCACCGCAACACATATTTGAATATAATATTCTACCACATCATCATCGCTGTAAAGATATACCACCAGAACATCGAAGCCCATAGCCATTGTCTCATCATCTCACCACCAAAGACTAACACTAGAAAACTAACCCAAAAAAAGAGATGGAATTTCCAGTAAGGAAGAAAACCAGAATACTGAAATAGACAATGAAGACATTGACCCCCCTTATGAATCTTCCATTGAAGCCCCTATAGTCTTTGAGAACCAAAAACACCGTCGTTTGCATCGAGAACCACCAATAGAAATGTTTGTACTGCTCTATTGAGAAACACCATCCAATGACACCTAGAGAATCCATAATCTCCATTTTTGTGCCAAAAAATATTGTTATCATCGATGTCGTACATACCATCGACTAACACCAAGAGATATGAATTGTATGAAACACTAATAAAACATCAACATTCAACATAATAAAAAACTAGAATGAAAGGAGGAATAATTAGGAATAATACCCGAATAAGGATTTGGGATAGAAAAACAAGGGAGATACCCAATTGAAAGGAAACATAGAAGAAAATACAAAAACAGAGAAAACCATATGAAGAAAAAAAAGAAAGTGGGAAAAACACAAATAAGACATGGGATTGAAAGCCGATGAAGAAGGTCCAACTCTTGAAATGCCTGGATAACTGTCATCCACCAAACCACTGGCCCAAAATCTCAGCGTATTCAATTCTCCAAATCCAACCTTGATAGATGATAAGGAATGTGAGATTAGAGCACAAAGAGGTGGATAAAAAAACTAGAGTGCTACCACAGTTTAGGGAGAGTCAAGTAAGGGATAGAAAAACCGATAGAGAGCATCATGGAGGAAAAATACTTACTAGAGAAAGACGAAAGGAGAAGTGTGGAGGAAACATCGCCATTGGGGAAATATGAAACCCCAGGAGATTAGAGACAAGATGAGAGCTCGGAAGCGGCTAGGCGAGTGAGGCTCCATCCATTCCTGAGCTTCTCATCAACATAAGAAGCCCTAAACCTCTCATTTCTTGGAGTTCCTTTAATAGGAGTTGATTCTCTCAACTTATATGATATATTATTATTTATTATTATTATATATATTCGTTATATAATTATTATGAATTATTTATATCATTTAAAAAATATTGGAATAATTATTCTTCGATAAAATTTATTTTATAATTAATATATTTCATATTTTTAATCATTCACATATCATAATACACAATTATTTTAGTTATTTTTCCACCAATATAAACAAGGTTATGTTGTTTAAACAAATAATTTTTAATTAATGTAAGATACTAGTAATAATTTGTAACATTATTTATTTGAAAAAGTTTTATTGATTCAATAATTATTATTTACATATTTTTATTTCCAAATGAAATTTATTCTTTTTTATAAAATAATAATTTCAGAAAAAATGAATTTTATGCATTCCTTGAAAATGATAGAAAATCTTTCATTAAAAAAATGGGACTCCATGAATATATTAAAAAAACATAATTTAAATTTCATTATATTTCTATTATATGTTGTAAATATTAACAAGGTAAAAGTATCTAAATCTCCAAATTAGAACATGCATAAAACATGAATTTTTTACAAAAAAATATTGATTTTAACAATGAATTATTAATCAATATGAAACAAGAAATTATAGGTGAATAATATTTAGTATGATAAATAAATTTATTATTTTCTTATATATGTATAAAAATATAATTTTATTATTCAATGAATCTCAATCATTTTCGATTAAGAATAAGTATTAAGTAAGCGTTTTTTTACAATATCATTTTTATTTGGGATTGTCTATGATAAAATTTATATTAGGGGAATTATATAATCATTATATATTAAAAAAATAAATTGTCATGAAGAATTTCTTTCAATGTTTATCATCACAGCATTATATTTCCCCTCTATTGAGTACTAAAAAGATCTCAATTAATGTTAATAAGACAAGACAACCTTATTTTTTTTTCCTGATCCATAGTCTTTATATTCAATGTCTATATTCATTATTTTATTTCATAAAAGTCATTAACAATGATTATATTGATTTAAAATATCGATTAATATTTTCCATAAATTAATATAATATAATGACCCTGAATCCATCAACCTAGATCCACTGGCTGTTAAATTACAAAGGTATTATAGAGGATCGAACAGTTTTAAAGTATAAGAAAAACTGATACATAAATAAGTTTTACCTTACATTGAAACTATTCATACATCAAAAAAATATAATAAAACATTATTCTTCTTCTTGAAATCAATTTCAAATATCTATTACTCTTCCTGGTTCCCTGAAAAAATGGAAAATAATATAAAGGGTGAGCTCAGATTCTCAGTAAGGGGGTTTTGTACGATAGAAGAAATTATAAAAATATACAGTATGGAATAAATAAATAAACTAATTAATACAATATCAAATGGGACTGAGGGAATAATAAAATATATACACAACATAATAACGAATAAATTCATGTGTAATAATAATTGATTATAGTGTGATGAGAATAAAAAATAAATAAACATAGTTATGACATAACATAAGAAACTGAGTGAATCAAAAAATAGATAGATAATATAAGAATGAATATATTCTAATATAATGAAATATAATATTTTTATCATGGTTTATAATTTCAAATTACTGAAAAATAATTTCGTGGACTTATTATATGAAATATTACATAAAGGGTAATGGTTGTCCCTTTACCCTATCATAGTTATATCACGACACCAACCAGTACACTAAGGGGAATTATTATTCTAGGACCCACCCACCATTACATGTCCAATGAATTCCATCATATGACCAAATATTAAATGGAATAATTTTCATGCAATAATCAATATAATTTCTTGTCACACTTTTGTCAATGTGTCATATCTTATAATATTTTCCCATATATAATAATGAATTATATTTCACAAAATTATGTCCCCCCAATTAAATAATTAATAAAAAAATATTGTTAGTTTTAATACTTGTATTTTAAAATTTCAGAGGCTAAATTAAGGATAAATAAATCCTTCAAAATTGTTTTTTAAAGATCAAAAAAATTTAGAAAATTTATACCATAGGATTGTTAAATGGGGTGTGTTGAAAGACCTACTATTTTACAGTAGGCGAGGATAAATTCAAAGCCCAAATCCCTTTTTTCATTTTCTAAAAAAACTAATTTTTGGGTTAGGGGGAACCTCACAATCAAAATTCAAACAAAATAAACCATTCCAAATACCAGATTCAAATTTCATACATAGATTCTAGAAATGTTATATTGAACAGATTTCCACCATGAAAACAAAAAGATCCCACCACATACCACCTTCCAAGATTCAAATTTTGGAATTGAAGATATCACACAAACCACTGACACCCACCTTGGATTGAAAAAGATCATGAACAAACCAAGCAGATGGAACCCCATAACCAAACCTTCAGAACATCTTTGAAGAACCTCATCATCAAACCAAAGTTTTCATCACCAATGAAAAAATCGAGAACAACTTGACACATAAATCAGCGTCAGATGAAGATCCTGCAAACCATAAAACCCATCACACCACCGTTGTAAGAAATGTTTTTAATGAGAGGGGCTGAACAATATAAAAATATTATTAAATAATTTGGATAGTAAATTGATATTTTTAAAGACATTAAAACATAATAATCTGAGATTAAAAAGGCTAAATACTAACAAGGTGCTTGAATGGAGAATAAGAGAGAGAGATAAAGAGAGTGAGAGATCCCCTCCACTGGGAGGATTCTTCTTAAAGAGACAGAGAGACTCCTTAAAACCGTGGAAAAACCATTGAGAGAATATATAGAAGTTAATATAAATATAAATTGGGATCAAATTACTTTTTATGGAAATATTTGTGGTAATGGGGTTATTTATACTTGACGAGGGGTGGTTTTAGGTTATTAGATAATGATTATTTTGTATTTAAAGCTCAACACTTTAGGGTGTAATTAATATATATGAATTAGGTTGATAAATGAAGTTGAAAAAAATTTATATAATAAAATTACAATCCTAAACCACACAATTAATGTTTTATTTTTTATGTATTGATTTCTTTAACTATTTGACATTAATAAGCTACATTATTTTACCTATAATGTTGTAATTGTTTTTACCACAGTAACATTTTTAAGCCAATAAATGAAAATGAACATAATATACAATTTGGAACATATAATTTAAAACAATAAATTCCTTTTTGTTATTCATGTTATAAATGATTGAAAATCAATTCTAATGTGATATGCATATAACTCATAAAAATAATTGTTTTGAAAAGGTAAAATTAGGGTTTCCAAAATGTTGGGCACATGTTTCTAACTATAATAACTTATGTATTTATCATTTCAAAAATATTTTGTCATAAATTATAAGGGTTATTAATTTTAAATCAAAATAATATAATTAGTATTTTCAATGTTTTATGGTATTTCATAAAAATAACATTTTCACTTTTTACACCAAAAATCATATTTTTTAAGAAATTACCATAAATTAACTATATTATAATACTGATGTAATGCTTTAAAAATGAAATTTATTTTATGAAAAAATAAAATAAAATAAATAAATATTTATTTTAATTATAAATCCTGATTTATTGAATATTATTATTTTTTATGACATAACAAACTTTATGACCATTATAAAAATTTCATAGGATTTCGCTAATTTACATTATCATCTAAAAGTATTTAATAAGATAATTTCATGAAGATAATTTTTTTAAAACTAATAAATTTATAATAAACTATAATTTTATTTAAAAATTTATATATTTTCCAAAAATTCAATTATAAAATATTCCTAGCAATCACTTTATTACATAAACAACAATAATATTTACTAAAAATATTATAGATTAATGGTCATAATGCACAACAATAATTTTAGAAACTCAAGATTAAACATCGTATTTCTGTATAAATTATCTATCATTATCACTTTATCACACACTACTTTTCTTATGAAGGTTCCTACAAATCCTATGATAATATCTACTATTTTCGTAAGGTTTATTTTCCATTTTTATTATTTTTAGGGTAGGGGTGATCTTCTTGGGGTATTTCAATACAATGGAGTTTGTTTTAGTGAATGTGTTATCTTTTCAAATATATATCCGATTAATATTCCTTATTGTATTATTCTATATCAACACATGATTTTTATGGTTCTTATAAAATTTAAAAATATCTATATATACAATAAAACATTCAATAAAAAATAAGAGTTCTATAACATAAAAGAATTTTCACGGAATTTTATTAATCCCCCTTAATGAAATTTCCTTATCAAAATTTCAATCATTTAATAACACTTAATAAACACAAATATCCACTTTAATTCTATCAATATAAAGGCAACATTATGAATTGCTATAAGATCTAAATTATATGGAGTAGTATTTTTTTTAATTTAACATTGTTCTCATTATATATCTACCTAAGTCACTACACAAAAATATTCTAAATCCAATTTCCATATATAACTAAAATTTTCTTTTATAATAACACCAATATCCTTGTCATTCTCAGGAGGGAAGTACATATATTTATTTAGGCTTTTGACACAGTTGTTCCTTCAATACCAATAAAATACCTTTTAAACAATATAAATAAAACATGACTTGAAATACCTACTACCCAATTATAATATAATTAGATAACTCATATTTATAGGATTCATATAATTATAAATTTTTTAACCATTAATGATCAAAAATATATAAAGAGAATAGAAGTATATATATTTTAAATAATCCAACATATGAATGTCTAAATGTCCAAATTCTAGACTATTCTACTTTCATGTCATCCTATATCACTCTTGGATCAATCAATGATTATTGGGTTAGGGTTTTATCATAATACTAACCTCATTACTTAATTTAATATCAAAAAATTATCATGAACTTTCCCTAAAATCATTAAGATGTATTCTCTAAAATTTTATCATATTCTCTATCCATAAATGTACATATCCTTTAATATAACCTTACATTAAAAACATGTCTTTAAATTTAAGTTATCCATGATAATTTACCGATTAGGTTCTATGTATTGTATTCTAAATCTTATTCTTAAGGTTTCTAGTAAACTCTAATTTTATAACAACTGTAAAGAACCTGAATCAAAAAACCAAAATATGGTGGATATTTTATAATAATTTTACTTTTATCATAATATAGAGGATCCAATAGTTTAATATACTTATAAAAACTAAATGCAAAAAATGTGTTTCACATTATGTTGAAAAATTACATTTCCTGAATACATAAAAACATTATTATTCTCCTTTAAATCCATTTTTATATGTAGTACTCATGTTGGTTCCCTAGAAAAAATGGAAAAAAATATAAAGGGTGTTCTTTGATGCTTAGCATGATGGACATGTAATACTGAAGCAACTATAAAAATAGTAAGTATCATATAAATAAATAAAATGAGTCATGACATATCAAATAAAACTAATAGAATAATTAATTCCATGTCTAATATAACAACAAATAAATTTCAGGGTAATAATATATGTTTATAGTGTGATGGGAATTGTGAATTAATAAGCTGATTTATGAAACATCATTAGTAACTAATAGAATAAATAAATATAGGGGCAACATAACAATGAATAAATACCATGATAACAATAATTGATCACATTGTGATGGGTATTCATGATTCCATACACTTTAAAAATAAATTCTAGGACTTATTCCAAGACATATTATATAAAGGGATCCCATTAGCATATCATAAATGTATTATGAGACCAACCAGTGGATTAATTTTTTAGGAATTAAAAACATAAATACTTAGAATAATTTATCAATGAAGAATAGTTTTCCAAATTTTCCAATATATAACAATGAATAATGTGATAAAAAATTATTCATCCCAAATAAAAGAATTAATTAACATATATATGTAGTTTAAATACTTCTATTTTGAAAGGTATGAGATGAAATAAATGAATAATAAATAATTTAGAAGAATTTTTTAAAGAGATTGAATAATAACCAATATATATTCCATGAGAGTTTCAAACCAAGTGTGAAGCAAATCCGTTGTCGTGAACTAGGTGTCAATCATTTCAAAGACAAATGGAAACATATTTGGGTTATCAACAATAGCATCAACTATTATCGATACACACTTATATTATGTTTCTAGATAGAGATTTCATTTTTTGGGATACCACAAAAATTTTACATTACTAATGTTTTAGGATTATGTTATGTCAATAGAATAGTATGATTATTATAACATGATGAAAAAGTCTATAATGATAGGTAATAAATAAAAATTATTTAAAAGAAATAAAATTTAATATAATAATATAGAATAAAAGACAAGGTAGGTTTTGAAAACACAATTCAAAAATAAAAAAACAAATGTAATGAACTTGAAAAAGGAAAGAGGTGGATTGATGACCCCTAACTTTTGGCATAGTAATTTCCATGGGGAAGGATATAATAAAGGGAAATGTATATGATCTTAATTAAAAAAATATAAAATTTAATATAATAGCTTGGAATAACAAAAAAAATTTATATGTAATTGGAATTCAAAAATATACTACAATAATAATAATAAACAAGAAAAATCAAAGATGATGATTGAGAACAATTACATTGACGTAGTAAAAGAATTAAAAATAGACAAAATGAAAAAGGATAAATTATATGTCATTATTTTATCATTATTTTGATAATAAAGGTATATTTATAATGACCAGAATACATTATAATTTTAGATGAAAAAGTTATATACGAAGAAGGTGGTTAAATGGAAAAGAACACACACAGAGAGAGAGAGAGATCCCTAACCTTGGGAGGGTGATTTATAAAGCTATATAGGGACTCCTTATAACCATGGAACCAACATGGATATAATATTTATATTGGAATAGTGAGATAAATATTTCTAAATGTTTTTGGTGTCGAATTGATGGGTCGAATGGCTGGTATCTATACTTTAAGAGGGTTAGTTTTATGTGAAGAAATAATGATTATTTTGTTTTTAAATATAACCACTTTTAGGTCGAAATAATTTCATGTAATTGGTTTGATAAATAATGTTGGAAATTTTTTTTAAGTAATTTAAACTCAACCACCAATTTTATGCTTTATTTTTTAAGACTTTTTTTCTTTTACTATTTGACTTTAAAACACCACATTATTTAATATGTACTGTGGTAAACCTTTTTGTATGATGACAAATTTTTTGTACCTAAAAAATGAACTAATTACCAAATTTATACCTATTAATTCAAAATATAGAGATAATTTTACATTATTAAATTTATTAATGTGGTAAAAATGAATACTAATTTGATACAAATATAACCAAGAGAAATATTTTTTAGAAACTATAATATCCTGGGTTTCTAAATGCTAGGCATGTATTTCTCAGTCTAAAACTTTATGTACCAGGACATTAATTAAATAAATTTTTGATTAATAGTAAAGGTCAATAAATTTGAAATCAAGATCATATAATTGTTACCTCACATGAGTTATGGTACTTTGTAAAAATGAAGTCTTGATTTTTAACCCAAAGAATCAACTTTTTTATAAAAATACAATAAATTCACCCTAAGATAATTCTAATGTATTGAGTCCAAAAATGAAATATATTTTAAAAAGTTAATACACTAAATTTGATAATCCTTGATTTAAAATACAAATTCTTATTTATTTAATATTAACAGTTTTTATAACATAATATACTTATTGACCATTATAAAAATAACTTAGTACCTCACTAATTTGTATTATCATCTAAAAATTCTGTATAAGATAATTTATTGAATATAAAATTTTATTTAAAACATTAAATTTATCATAAAAATAATTTTATTTACATATTTGTATAATTTTTAAAAAAAAATTAGTAGGTAATATTATCAGTCACATTATTACACAAACAATAGTAATAATGACCAAATTTATTCTTGATTAATGATCATAATCCACATTGGTTTCATTGGAAAATGTTCCTCATTCCCCAAATTCATATTTTCTTATAAATACAAAATATTTCTCTCTTTCTCAAACACTAATTTAATTAAATAGGTTCATACAAATCCATTCATAATATTTATTGTTTTCCAAATGCATATTTCACTTTTTATAATCTTAATGGCAGTGGTTATATTCTTTGGGTATTTAAACCCAATGTAATTTTTTTATTGTATGATTTATTCTACCATGTGTATATCCCTTTATTTTTATTTATTGTATTATTACATATCAACACATGATGTGTAAAGTAATAATGAAGTGTAAAATAATTTCTATCAGCTCATAATAAAACATTCATTAAAAATAATAGTTATATAACGTAAAGGAATTATTAGGTTTTTATAATTAAAATATTTTGGAAAGGGAATTTTTTTACATTTATTGTATGAGGTATTTTTGACTGAATAAAAATATTAGAAGATCTTTTTTTAAATTTTCCTTATTTCTGTATTTTCTTAAAGTTAATAAAATTCATCGATATCAGTCTTAATTTCCAAGAAACCATTTTTTGATGAAAATTATTTTCCAATTGTTCTAATATTTTTTATATTTTAAAAGTTACCAATAGAGAGGAATAATTCTTTTTCCCATGAAAACTTCTTAATTAATTTATAAAGGTATTGTTTATCTTTTTCAGTATCCTATAAAATTACTTTTTCTATATCATGGATACAATATTATGATAGCATAATATTTATTTTATTGTATTTCATGTGATCCCACCTTTTCATTTACTTAATAGGGAAAATATTACATTTTTTATTCTATTTTTAAAATAAATATCTTATTTGATTGCCATGGAATGATGATATTTAACATTATTGTTTATTCATGCAATTTATATTATTAATATATTATAATTATTTATTAATTTTTCGGAACTATAATTATATATCACCTTAATGAATCAGAAGTTATTATTGAAGAAACATTCCTAGTTATTTAGTAAATTTTATTCCAGTTTATGTATGATGTCCTGGAATGAGGCCTTGATGATGAGACTAATATATCTAAAATTATGTATTATATTACTATAAAATACGTTTTTTTCAATTTTATATTTATGTTTCTATGTCATCTATTTATATAATACTATTTCATGATATTAGTTATATGATGTATTATATTACTAATTATCTCTGCTATATTTTAAATGCATTGTTTATTCTATAATTTCTTATTCCTTACACCTCTCCTTAATGAGTATTTAATACCACCCTTATATTTTTTTTCCAATCCAAAGGGTACCTAGTTGTGATATATGAATGATTTCAAGGATATAAAATAAGAAAAAAATAATGGTATCCCTTTCATTTTAATTCAAATTCCATATTTCCAAATTTAACTGAGAAAAATGTTTTTACCTAATATCATAAGAAAAAAATTACATCTTTTTTGATATGAAATTATATATTCAATGAAAATGTAATATGTATTCACACATTCATGTTTACTGGGGTCATGGTTATTATAATATTTGAATAATCCAATGTATCAATAAAAAAATATGAAAAATGATATAATGTGTCCGAGAATATATCTTATTAATAAGTTTGTTATATATTTTGGGAGAATTGTTAAATCCAATTGGATTCACCAAATACTTGAAATTTCCTCATTTACTTTTAAAACCATTCTTATGTATGTCAAAATCAATCAACTAAGCTGATGATCATACCCGTACAAGGGGTCGATAATTGAGAACCACCCTTCACTTTATATAGATAAAAGTGTTCATAAATATGTGGTAGAAGATACATATGTTTTAATTTTAATTGATTTAAATTGATAAATATATAATTAATGAACATAATTTTCTGTATTTCATTTTAATAAAGAGTAAATGTAAGACTTATTGTGAATTTCTAGGAAAAATAGAACCCATATCTGTGAGGTTATATACCAAAAAATCCAATTATATTTATTTGTTCTATAGTATACAATGAAAATTTTTTCATCCACATTATGAACACCAAATCAGTAGAAATTTCAACATATGATTTGGAAGGAAACATTGAAATTTAATAAGGAAGATGTTCTGGAAATATTTCCCATGAGGGGAATGTTTTTTACAACCTCCATTCATCATCCTCTATTAAGAAATTATATATTTTGTTCTATATGCTACCATCTTCATGAATATATGGTATATCCTAGATGGATATTTTATAATTTTCCACTTTAAATAACTAATATCTCATTTCCTTATATGTGAACCGAACAATTCAATGATCATCATATTTTGAATATTTTAATGTGACCATCCAATAAATAACGAGAATAACATCAAAGACATTAATATCAAGAATTGGGAAGTCCCAATATAGCTCTACTTCATATATGGAAATGTAGAAATAAGGTAATTAAAAACCATGATATTTATTCTTCTTAATATGGGTTTATATTCTCATTATATCTATCATTAGTGTTCGTGGGAGATTCCAGAAATCTAAAATATATATAAATATATAAATTAGTAAAATCTATATTTATTTAAAAAATATTTTTATGGAGATAATCCATTAAGTATTATACCTGAAATAATATTAAGTTTACATAATATTTTGTGGAATTTATCATTATTAAATGATAATGACATTCTTTAGTGTGACATCAAGGCTTCTAACTTGTTTCACATTCATTACTAATTTAAATCTACCCAAAAATTGATCTATTTTTTCCAAAAAATCCTTGATTTTGATTCCCTATAACTTTTGAGGCATTAGATTGAACCTGATATCCTATAGGAGTTCAAAATATAATAAAACTCTTGATATGAGGGTTGGATTAAAAATATACTTTGAGGTTTTCACCTCACCCATAAGAATGAAAATCCTTTGGTGACTCTTGATGTAATGTATTTTCATTAACTATATTTCCACAATGATGAAAAATATGAATCCCTCTCCCAATGGGTATAAATGGGTCTGATTGCGTTGGATGTCACCAACCACCACCACTCACCTTTATAAGATCATCCTACTACTTTTCTACCCCTCTCAAATAATCCCACTTTTATTCTATTATAATAGGAGGAAAATAATCTATTGATATCATTACATCTTGGTCTATGTTCATTATGAGATCCCAATCAACCCCAGAAATGTATGTGGGATAATTCTAAACATTATTGGAGATCAAATATTTAACTTAACGCCCATTTTAATCAAGGACCCCTTCACATTTCCTTTAAGAATAGTCCAATTTAAAGGTAAACAATTATTATAAACTGACTTCTATACTCTATTAATGTTTATTTACAATAATGTAGACATGATAACACCCTTGAATTTTCTTGCATCATCGTATTAGGTTAATATTTCGAGTTAATATGAACATGAAATCCTTCCTAGATATATTCTGATGCAATTTGTTTTAAAAAAAATACTACATCCATTACATATAGGGCCATAAGAATAATCATGACACACATTACATTGATAGGTTTAAGAGTTTATAGAAATTTCAATATCCATTTGATCTTCTATTACCATTCCATAACCTCATAAAGATAATTTCTTTTGTAAAATTATTATTCATTATTACATAGAATCTCATAATAATGGTTCTTATTTTGGATAGACCTAGAACAATTCCCTAGACTATAGTGGATTAGGATATAATTACTTGTCCATTGAGGGTTCATAAAGTCTCTTCTTCAGGGTATGACACTAAATAAAATCAAATAATAAATCCTATAAAAATATTAAAATGAAATGATGACTATAATGAAAACATAAAATAAACTAATAAAAATTTTATATAATTCAACGATAATTATTTAAAACAATAAGAAAATAAAATATTTTTTTTTTCAATTTTATATGTTTTGTAGCTTGTGTGTTTAGTCTACAACCAATGAATCTTACCCATGTAATACCCTAGTTTTTTTGTAGTTTCATTACAACCTAAAATACCCTGAGTAAGAGTTAATGGTTTAAGATGAAGAAAAAAATTATACATTCTTGAAAACTCTTATAAATATTTGACAATTCACAACGATTGTTACCTATACAATCACCTAAAACATATCTTGTATGTTATGACAATTCTATCTACTTCAAACTATGGTCTTTCCACCATATCCTTAAGAAAACTAGCATATGATAATTTTTTTTAATAATCAACTTGGGAGTCCACCTTTCACATGCCTAATATGAACTTCATAAAAGGATCAAAGGGAGTTCCTGATCCCTACAATTTAGTACTTAGTTTCGAGGAATCAAGAACACAATGTTTCTAAATATTTTTCACAATAATAAAATTATATTAAATAGGGATCATCCTAAATTTTTTTAATAATTTTCCATATTTTGGAAAGTCTCCCATTAGTAGTTAATTAAATGTAATAAAAATGAAAAAATTCATTCTATAAAGAAAATATCACTAAAATTCCATGCGATCAAAATAACACTAAACAAACGATTAAACATAACCATATTAGGAATATGGTATATGTTGGTTATGATATTAAATGACATCCAAGATATAAGAAGGTGGTCGAATTATAGTTTTAAATGATCTTAAAATTATTGAACCCACTATACTATTAAATTTATCTGTAGTTATGAAATTTCAATGAACTTTGATATCATATTTTTTAAAAGTATATGAAATTCATAAATTGATATACTAATGGAAAGGAAATGAAAATACACTATGTCTATGACATATTAAACACAATATAAATTATTTTTTTCATAACATTAAAAAAATAAAAATAATAAAAGTATAAAATATACACAATTTAAAATTAAAATTAATTTCTAATATTTGATTACAATGAAAATATTATATTAATGTGTACTAAAACCTGAATATTCAAAAAATTATAAAGAGGATCAGTAAACCTGGTCCAATGTAACTATCTTACAATCCTCAAAATCCCTCATCCTTAACCCACTAGATGGTGGATTAATATTCCTATCCCTAAAATTACTCAATATATAACTTTTATTATATCTCTGTATCTTACTATTTATAGAATCCTTAATTCAAAATGATTACAAAAAATTACTACATTAAGAAAAATTAGATAATTTAAAATTAGAGCCTCATGATTCAATTCTATAATGAAGACCCTAGAATGAAAAAATTATGACCGTTTCAATCCCATTCATAAATGATACAAAAAAATATTACAAAAAACTTAGGTTATCATTTTACATTTAAATCATGGTTGTATATATTATCTTCAAATTGGAAATCCTTTTTATATTTGAACCTCTAATGATTTAATTCTATGTTCCTCCAGGTCAGTTGTAACTACATTAGAATTGTTATTTCTCTATTCTGATGAAATCAGCATTAAATCATATCTTTTGATGAAATTAATGACCCACACAATATTTCTTATATACATAGTGAAATTAAACATACCATGAAATTTAATTTAATTTATTTTTATATAATACACATGAAATTACTTAAAAACATTTAATGATAATTCCGACTCACTAATATAAACACTTTTTTCTATAAAAAAATAATGTATTATATTTATTAACACAATAATCTCCTAAAATATCTCCCTTTATATAAAGAACAAGATACACAAATAAATTTACATTTTTGAATTAAATAAAAAAAAATCTTTGTGACTTTATTATATTGTAAATTTCATTTCTCTATGAAACATAATGAAACAAATTTGTATTATCTTTACAAAAATTATTCCAAATAAATGTTATACAAGATAAATATTTATTATTCTCTTAATCTATCCTCTAAAAATTAAAATAAAAGGAACATTATTCTTTATATAAGATATGCATGGAAAAATTAATAAACATATAACTTCCTAAATATAACCTTTTAAAAATAAACGAATATAATGTTATAGATTTAAACTATCCAAATTTTATTTTCAAAGTCTCATATATTTTGATAATAAATAACGTGATGAATATTTTTTTATGAAAATTCCCCGATTTAGTTTTCTTGAAAATAATATATTTTTCAAAATTTATCCCCTATTTGAATTAAAATGTAGATGATAATCAATAGATAAATTGTTGTAATAGTTTGTTGAACAAAAAAATATATATGAAACCTATATTTAATTTCAATTCACTTGAAGTAGATTTTTCTTAGTATCCTGGATGAACTATCATATGTGTATAGGGGATCCTCCCCCTTAGAAAATTATTTATTCTAAAGGAGATCTTATTTTTTTGAAGATGGTTCTTGTGAATACTTAAATAATAATTTCTTATATTCTGGTGCCTGAATTCTATAGTTTCTATATAATACATGAAAATAAATTCATTTTCACATGAAAAAGGAAAGAATGTTATTATAGGTTAGACCTAAATAAACATGATAAATTTAAATTCAAAAAATGTAATATCTTTTTAATGATAAATTTATGATGTATATTTTATTTTTATTCAAAAATATACAAAAAATGGAATAAATTTGAAAAATTGAATGTTCACAATTATTTGAAGATTTTTTCAATGTTATGAGATATGTTAAACAACATGTGAATGGAATATCACTTAATATTAATCTTCCCAAACAACCATTTATTATATTTTAATCAATATAAATTTATAGTTTTAGTGAAAATATTAGAAAATAAATTCTCTATTTTTATAAAGATAATAAAAATAACATCTTTTTTGTGTGATCCCAAAAATGGTTCCTTATATATATCTTTATAGATTTTAAATGATGGGATGATATTATAGATTAAAAAACACACTAATGTTATCATAAATTATTATGGTTTGAAGAAAATTCTAATAAATAGATTTTAGCGTGTCTTGATTCAAAACGTTTTTTGTGAAATAAATTCAAGCTTCCACATATTTAGTTTCATTATTGGAGAGTACATATAAGTGTTTGTTAATAATATAATATGAAATTAATGATTCTTCAATAAAATGAAATTTTCTATAATCAATTTTCAAATCAAACCAACAACCAATAATTCTAACATTTGAGTGTAAAATTAGTAATGGAAGAATATGGTAGACCTTGTTCTGGTAAAACATTTAAATAACAGAAAATATATTTTACCTCTTTGAAATGTGATTCCTTCATATTTTTGAAATATAAAAAACAAATTATGAAAATGAAATATCTATTTGACCATATTTTGAATAATATTAACTTATAATGATAACTTAATAATGATTTTGATCAATCAGGTTCCGAGATTCATTAAGGTCATGTTTTATTAAGGTACCTACCATATTAATAATACTTTAGGCATTATAAAAACCCATTTTTAGAAGGTATTTAATTTATTTATGTTGATTTAAAATATCTACTTCAAGTATTTGAAATATTTTTAAACCATAGAAGAGGTTGAGTTCAAAAATAATTATTCTTTTAGACCCACCCTTCAAAGGTGTAGAAAATTCATCATAATGTTTTTTTCAAGTTAACCCAAAATTAAGGTCGACAACACAAATATTAACAACAATGATGTCTCTAAAAATATCCATTACAAAAAATAGTTTGATAAACATTTCACTTAACAAAATTATTTTAAAATAAATATCCTTTAAGTTTATCTTACCATACTCATCGAGATTGATTAATTCCATAAATATATTTAGTAATTTTAGTGTCATGATTTAGAAATATGATGTATTCAAATCCAATAGGTTTTTCAAAATAAAAATCCACTTGAACATAAACATTAATAAAATTACTTTTCACATATATTTGGAATTAATTAAAATTTTCATGTTCTATACAGGATAATATTATTTGAATAAACTTGTGCCTCTATACAGATGTAAAATTCCCACCTTAATATATGAATTCCTCTAAATTGTATCTCTTAGTAGATAGTTTTTATTTATACCTTAAAATTATTCAATTTTTATTATATTGGTTTCTAAAAAACAATTTTAGTATAATTACTAAAAGTAATTTAGTTTGTTCTATGACAAACCATGTCTTCATTACATAATAATTCAAGATTTATTACACAAAAATACACTTAACACAACCTAGATGATTGAGAATCCAATTGTATTTTTTTAATCAGGTAAATTAAAAAACAATTCAAAATTTGGGGTACATAAGAATTATTAAAAAATTCTTCAAAATGCTTATAATATTCAATCATTCTTATAATAGTATGGGATAACCTAGGGATATACATAAGAAAGTGTTGATCTATAAATTTGAGGAAGGGAATAAAAAATCATAACATGATTAAATTATTGCATATTATACAATATTAATTTCTATGGGACATCAAAGTTGTGGTAATCATAAATATAAACAATGAGGTATGATATAACATGATAATATAAAGAAAACATGGGATTGTGGAATCAATAATAAAAATAACGTAATAATCATAAGTTAAGGTTAACCATAATGAAATAATAATAGAATATTATTATGATAACCATAGATAAACCATAAAATGCATCTCATGACACTAAAACATTTTCCAATTCATTAGAGAGCTATTCAGGATCATCTATCATAACCACATCGGGTACATGTAGTGGTGTTCCACATAGATCAAAGAACATAAGAACATATTTTATTAAATTTAATAACATGATTAGGGATTTTGGGTTAAATACATGGATGTGACCAATAAATGAATTAAATATATAACTAGGTGAATACCCTTATGTTGTAATTGGTATGGGTATACACTTGACAACTGTTCGGAATCGAAAAATGTAGTGACAATCAGGAAGCGTAACAACAATACATAAAAATTCATAAAATGGTTTAAGGATAGATAAATGGTTAATTAAGCAGTTGAATGTAAAATATAAAAATATGTATGGTATGTAAGAACATAAACTAACATTAATTTTTTTGAATTAATATGTATGAGATAAAGAGGGTTCTTAGATAAAAACATGGCATATAAACATCATAGGATATTTTTTTTAGTGTGGTGGGGGTACACAATGAATCATGAGAAGGATTATTGTGAGTGAAATGTGCCACTCATCTATTTGAAATAATATGTGAGTTAATTAGGATTTATAATATCATATATAATATATAGAAATTGTAAGACAAATTTAATTACATATATAATGTTATTGAATAAAGAAGTGAAAGAGAGGCCCCTTACTAAATTTTGGTATATTTGTTTTTTAGGTAAATTATAAAATAAGAGGGTATAGATTATATATCATTTCTAGGAAAAAAATTTGATAGTTGAGGGATATTTATAAATTAATGACAACATAAGGTATTGACATACAAAAGTTTAACTACTAATAATGTGGTAAAATGTAATAGAAGAGAGGAAAATCCCTTACCTTGAGAGGGTGATTCAAAACTCTTGGGAGGATCTTCTTGAGAGATTTGGGGAACCTTTAGATTAATATATAGAGGGTATGGAAGATAAGGTGCATGGTTCATGGATTTTTAGTGAATATAAATAGGATATTTTGTGAATTATATTGGAAAAGAGAGGGGAATTCATTATTATTTCACAAACATAGGTTTTGGACTCTATATAACAATGTAATCAAAACAAAGAACCTTCCCATGGATTTTTCCGATGGTTTCAGGCAAGTAGGAGTGGTTTTAATTATTTTATAATAAATATTTCCTAGATTAATTTTTTATACCATTGGTGATATATAAGTGAGTGATGTTTATACATAATTGATTTAAAAACCTAAAAATATAAAATTGGTTTTGGAGAACCCAGAAAGGCTGTATAAAATTTATAAAATAACCTAAAAACGCACTATTTTAAAATGGAAACAAATATTTGGTCATTAATATTGTTTATTGAATTTATCACATAACATTTGGGTCACTATGATGTCATAATATACACCGTATATTTATATCATGTTTTATTTTTACACGAAAATTTGACTGTCTTAGAAAATTATAAAAATTACAATATAGTATAATTTCAACATGATGATTCCAAAATAATAATTATATTATCAAAATAGTTTTTTTAATTTTTTTTTTTAATTTTTAAAAATTATTTCATATTTATTGAGAAATACAAGTTTTATTATGTAATTTTCCTTCAACCTTTACATCAATTATATTTAAATTCATAAAAATTATGTTATCTTTTATAATTATTCTATTATTGTTATTTTATTAAAATATAATTTATTATTTAAAATTTATGAATTCATCAACAAGGAATTTCTTAATTAAAATATCATATTACACCAAAAAGCAATTTGTGTTTTGTCTTATCAAAATAAAAATCATTTCTAATGTATCAAAAATAAGAAGTGAGTATAATAATTATTCTATATAAGATAATATATATATATATATATTATAGTGTTTATATATCTCCCTTTATTACACTAGTAAACACCCTAAGGGTAAGGTGTGTGATAATGATACTTTCATGGGGTGGATTGACGTTCATGGTTTGGTTCATAATATTGATGATCTGAAACTTCTCATATATATGGTTTATATCAAATAATATTTTTTGGATATCAACATGGACTTGATAATGAGAAAATCCAAATTTTTCTATCTCCCTCAGAATCTCCAATAAAAGTGATTCATAAGGTATAATCCTACTATTTGAGCCCATTCCTTCTTTTGTTTATAACATTTAGATTTATCATAACACTAAATTTATACTAATCATTTTATTTATATTAAATGAATATTTTATCAATGGTCATAATGATTAATGGTCTTTTAAATTTGATTGGATATGATAAAAATAGAGAAGTTCATGTGTTATCTATAACCATACTACATAATAGGTTATTTAAATCAATCAGTAAGGGAATTTAATTTATAAAATGTTAGGTTATTACGACCACTGACTTCATAAAACACACCATTGAAATTTTCATTTCATATACAAAAACCATTGTGATTAATAAATTTTCATCACATCCTCTAGTTCCCATTCTTCTTCTTTAAACTTGTGGTTCCTATATTACACTTTGAACATGAGAACTATATTTTTTCATAATACATTTTTATGATTTATAATCATCCTTAACTTCTCATGATATGAAATGTTAATCTCTAATGGTACCACCTTTGGATGATCACATGTAAGGGGTCTGGGATATACTTTTTCAAGAGGGATACATGAACACATCATGTAAATGAAATTGGTTATGTTGGTGTTCTAGTCAATAGGAGACCACTTTGATGTGATCAAGGATCTCAAAGGATCAATGTATCTGGTGATAAATATTGAATTCATCACAAATTTCATGACTTTCTTCCATGGAGATATAGTTCTCATCGAAAATTGGTAGAATAGAACTTTTGTCATATCATAGAATCCATAATATGATGTTGATTGGTCTGGACCTTTTACACCATTTCCTTGACTATTTTAGTTCCCCATGATATTTGTTCCCCTAATTCATCCCAATATGCAGGTGTTCTAAAGATCTTAGCATTAAGGGATTCATAGGGATACATTTGGATACTTTTGTGAAAATTATATTATATGATAACTCATCCTAGGGAAGATATTGATCTCATACTCCTTTTAGAACCATTAAGTATGCTCAAAAATTTTCTTCGAGTGTGTGGATAGTCCATTTAGACTAGACATAATTTGGATGGTTATAATCCATATTTATTTCCAACATAGTATTAAGATAATTTTAGAGACTCTTCAAGATAATAAATGAAAATATTATATCTTGATCAGATACATCAATAGTGGTGTTTAATGAAACCTCACTAACTTTCTAATGTATATCCATGAAACTTGATCGATTAAGAAGTCCATCTGAATTAAAATAAAGTGCGAAGTCTTTGTATGACAATCCAATAAAAATAATAGAACATTATTTCCTCTTGATTTCATTGAAATATGATTGAAAAATTATATATTTATTTTTTTCCATATCTATATGGGAATGGGTAATGGTTGTGTTACCCCCTAGATTCTCTTTTATGCATACATTTTCTAATATACAATACACCATGATTTATATTATATGATCTACTTCTTAATATTTTCCCATCAATTGTGATCTTGGATATTTTGATATATCTTCATGCTCTATGGGTGGATATAGAATTTCGATCAATGTGCATCCTCCAACAATTGGTTTTCTATCTCATGATTTGATGATACACATAGTCATGGACCTGATATTACAACTCCTTATTATTTAATTTTTAACTCTTGGGATTTCCTTTTTCCTAGAGATTCTTCCTTTTTTTGAATATCTACACTATATATTTAAACATCATTTATATTATCTAATAGGTATGGTTAAGAAAAAAAATTTGAGATAATTTATTATGTTTGTTACATTATGATTCACATGCAAATCCTTTTCAAGTCAAAGAAGATCAGATCCTTCTCAATCCCCATTAATGAAAAAATAATTAATATCCTTTCTACATAGATAATATGCCACATTATTTTATTTCCTAGGGTAAACATTGATTGAGTACTCATAGTACATAACCATTTCTAACCATATACAATGGAATATATTCTACAAATATCTTCTACCACTTTATGATGGATTAATAAAAGGGAAACCAATTCATAACTTGGATAACATCATTTTCCACTAAAGGGATACTAATAATATTTTCAAGAATAACATTCCTAGAAGAATAAATATGTGATACAATAATCATATAATTTTTCCATGATGATATCCAATCATTTTATATAGTGTTTCAAATGTTCTTGAAAATCTTATAAGATATGATAATAGGGTACGAATTTGAATACAACTTGACATACACTACATTGAAGTAGAGGTTACATGTACTTTAGTCATCATGTCCCATCTCAATATAAGACTTTACCTGATCCATTTTTTAGATATTTTTGGATATCATCATGATTTTTATCTCATTGAATAAATAATTGGATTGGACAATGGCTAAGTTCTCCTCATTTTTTGTAATTTAACTGTATATGGTTCCTTATATTGAATTTTGTTCCCTTATATCCTGTTAATCATTTTTAGATGTAAATTTTCTAATTTAGGCTCTATTTTACCATACATAAAACATATATTATTTCTTTTAGGTAATATCCCGTTGTACCTATTTCCATTTTTTCACAAAGGAAATTGCGTCTTTTTGAACTTATCACACTTATTATAAGAACTACTTGAAGACATCATCCTTCTCTCGATTGATGTGTTAGGGTATTAAAATACATCTTAATTGTTTATCTTGATTTTTATAGATTTTTTAGCAAAATTAAAATATGTATTTCTTTATCTACCATAATGTTGAGAATCTCATTTTGGAATTCATTACATATCCCTTAACATTGGTTGTTCACTAAATTTCTCATATTTCTGGCCATTATCTTGAATAAAGGTAAAATTAGGGATGAGTAATTTTAATCTAATAAAAACACAAATATAAGTCCAATAAAATTAAAGTGATAATTTATAATTCATATTTGTTCCTTAAATTTTGAATTTATAGGATTAAATATTTATTAACCATAATCTATTTCCTAACATAAGCTCTTATTACTTTTTCTTCCCCTAAAAATGGTTCATAACGAGCTTTTCAATTTACCAATACATATCCTCTAGGAGTGTTGAAATAGGTGTAAAAAAAGACACAAAATAATACATAAGGTGATGATCGAGTCTAGCTCAATGTTCCCTTTTCATGATTATTACACCTAGGAATCTATGTTCTCGTTCCACACCCACTTGTACTATCCAAATATAAATTTATTTTTATTGGAAATGATATAATCTATACATTACAAAAATAAATCGATGTTTTATTATGTTTATTATTATACATATATATTTCTGTATAGTTTTCTAATCCTAATCAAAAAATTAAATTCACTTACCTTTCATACCATCTATGAAAACCATTCTATTTATTACACATTAATTCATGATTTTTTAAATAAGAATACACGTAATACAACCCTAAAGATTGAGAAACCTATTGAATTTGGGTAATTAGGTTCATTCTATAATAACATAAAATATCTGGTGCATCATCATTATTGAAAATATTCGTAACATGATCATAATATTCCATCATTCTTACAATTGTATGGGATAACCTGGGGACATACATAATAATGGGGTGATCAATAAATCCTAGTAAGGTAATAAACAAATAATATCATGAATAAAGTATTAAATTATAGACAATATTCATTTAAATGGGACATAAATGTGTTAAAAATCACAAATAGGAACAATGATGCAAGATATATCTTTATAACATAATGGAAACATGGGAATTAGGAAACAAATTTAAACATAAAGTAATAAGAATATGTCATGGTTAACCAACAAGATATCATAATTTAATGATCTTAGGATAACCTCCCATGAAACATACATGGAATCTAATGATAATAAAACATTACCCAATGCATTGGAGTGTTATCTACGGGCACTAATCATAGTCATATCAAGTACATGTATAAATGTGTAACATAGATCATATAAAATTAGAACATATGTCAAAAAACATAATCCCCTAATTAATTATTATGAGTTACAAAAATTAATGTCACAAATATGTTTAGTATAGGTTCAAATATGTGAATACACATGAGTAGAAATGGGTATGGTTATACATCTCACAAATGTTTAGAATGAAAAATCCTAGAGGCATTTCGGTAGTGTAAAGAAAATACATAAAGATTCATAAAATGGTTCATTGAGAAGGAAATTGGTATCTCATAACAAGGAATTCAAAATAAATTATGAGGGATATATAATAATATCATCCAATATGAAAATTTGGGTATTAATATACACGATACATTTACTATTCGGGAATAGAAACATGGCATGGAAAATCACATGCTAAATTGGCCAATGTAACAGTAGTACATAATGAATAATGGGAGGTATTAATGATATTTAAAGAAGTTAGTAATCACTATTAAAAAATAAGGTAAGTAAGTTGTTAGTGTTATAGTATATTCCATTAATATGAATTGGATAAAAATGTGAATTACATAAATAAGGATCTGGAATAAAGAGGAGAAAGAGAAGATCCCTTACTAAATTTTACCATAGTAACACCACAGGTAAATGCTTTATGAGAGGTTATAAATGACATAAAATTTATAGAAAATAAATTTTATATTTTAATTTTATTTTTAAATTAATGAAAACATAATCAATTGAGATTAAAAAGTCTAATGATAATAAAGGTTTTTTAATGGAAAAGAAGAGAGGGAAATCCCTAACCTTGTGAAGGTGATTCCAAAAGCTTGAGAGGATCATCTGGAGATCTCTAGGGTATATTGGGATGACTATGAAGAGGTAAGGAAAACATTAATGACATGGTTTAAGGTTCTTTTGGTGAATATTAATGGGAGATATTGAGCTATATTTATAAGGAATTGATTTAGAAAAATTAAAATATAATTTAGTTTTCGGAGGGTTCCTAAAAGATTTATAAAATTAATAAAAGAACCTACGAAACAAATTATTTTAAAGGGGAATCATATATTTGGGTGTGGATACCCTTTATATCATTTATTACTTCACTTCTGGTTCATTATGATTTCATATTACACATCACATATTTATACCATATTTATTTTTACCTAAAAATTTGGCTATCTTAGAATATTATAACAAATTAACTATTGGATAATTTTAGAAATATTATTCAATTTTTTTTATTTTCTGAAATTAATTTTATAACTATTTTAATATTCAATTTTAAAATAAGAATCCATTTTTATTGAGAAATTTTAGTTTTTTCGATATTAACGTTTTACAAACCCTTTCAAAAATTACATTTGACATCATAAAAATTATATTATCATTTATATTTAATAATAATTATTTTATTTTATTATTTTTATTAAAATATCATTTATCATTTAAAAGTCAAAAATTCACCAAAAGGGAACATCTTAATTGAAATTTTATTTTACACAAAAATACACACTGTGTTTTATCATATCCAATCAAAAATCCATTATACTGTAAAACAAATTGAATTAAATAAAATCATTATTATATTGAAAATAATATATATATATATATATATATATATATTCATATTATAAGTTTATTGATACATATCCCTTTATTACATCAGACAAATCCTCAAGGGTGAGGTGCACGATGGTGAGATTTTCATGGGGTGGTTAGATGGAAATGGTTTGGGATATGATCTAGATAATATTGAACTAACCATTTAATATTTTTGATTATTGTTTAGTAGTTGGATCTCAACTTGGTCTTATGAAATGAAAAATACCAGTGGTGTTGTCTCCCATTGATGCTTTGATAAATGGGATTCATTGGGTAAGATCCCACTGGTTGAATCCATTACTTATTTTGTTTATGCCAATAGGATTTATCATAAACTAATATTTATACTAATATACAATCATAGTTCATTGAAAATATTATCAACAGTTATGTGGAATAACATTATTTTAAATAATATAGGATATAAGAAAACTAAATAATTGAATGCATTTTCTATAACTATAACACTTAAATAATCATGTAAATCAATCACGCGTGGAATTTCATTTGTAAATATTTGGGTCGTTACATGCTGAACTAAATTCCATACATGATTCATTTCAAATTTACTAATCTATTCCTGCATAACCATTATATAAATTTTATCACCCATGTAATTCTCTCAAGGTTTATGTTTGAATTGGGATATATGTAAATGAAACTCATATTTATTTCTCAAGGAGTTTTATTTTTTTAATCACTGGATCACATTACCAATGATTTTTTTAGTGGGAAGATACCTTAAGATAAACTGCTGTTGATGCTCTAAAAAAGGGAAATACCTGAGTACAAAGTGATTCATCCTTTAAAGAAAAATCAAATATTGATAAAGGCATGAACAAGGATAAGTTTCAACATGGTTTGCGCAAGTTTTATCATGGTTGCATTAGTATACTTGCACGCTGCCTATTGTTCACGCATGTGACTTGCGCGCCCTATATAAATTTCGCCCAAAGTCTTCACCAGCCTATAAATACTCACTGTGGGCTCCCCATTTAGAGGAAGAAAAATTCCAGAACCTCAGATTTGAGCTCATAGCGACCTAGTCTCTTCTCAAAGCTTCTGAAAACTTCTAAGGAAATTTCATACCTAGAACGGAAGATCTAAAGAGCAGGAGGAAGGCCTAAGTTTTGAAACTCATCAACACATGCGTGCCTGGGTGGCCAACCCTTAAGGGAAATGGACACACTTGAAAACCGCCTTACCCCTTCCACATAACATTCACGCCTCTCTTCTAGAAGTCTCTAGGGGTAGTATTAAGGGCTTGATCCAAGCCTCGCCCAAGTTCTACCCTAAGGATTTGTTGTCGTGCAAGTACCCATGTGTCGCGCAGGTACACCTGTGCAACCAGGACATGGGCGCCCAAGCAGTACTTGAACACCCACACAGTACTTACGCACCCCTCTATTTTTGGGTGCCCTTCCTTCCCATTTCACCCCTCTTACACCTATCCACCTCTCCTCTTCAGGATTAAGCCTTCAGAACTCTCTCCAAATCCATTCATGGCATGATTTCATTTTTTTTCTTCCTTATCTGAAAGGAATTCTATGGAACTCCTCTTAAAAACTATTGATTTACATATCCTCATGTCACTAAGGTCAGAGATTTCATTCATTCAACCTTATCCTTTATGATGAGAGAATCCTTAACCTGGGACTCCTTTTTAGGAGTAAGCCCCAATCCATATTCTAATTAATTTGGGCATCCTCATTAGGAGTATTCACCAAGTCCTCATTAATTTGGGCATCATTTCCAGGAGTAAGCCCCAAGTCCCCTAATCTGGGAATCATCCTTAGGAGCATTCCCCAGTCATAATTCCCTTAAAATGGGCTTCCTTTTCAAGAGTAAGCCCCAGTCTCCATGTTCCCAAATATGGGTATCCTCCTCAGGAGTATGCCACAACTGTGGTTCTCTTAACCTGGGTTTCCTCTTCAGAAATAAGCCCCAGTTTCAAAGCCTAAAAATATGGGAATCCTTCTTAGGAGTAAGCCCCAAGTCACATAACATGGGCCTTCTTCTCAGTAGTAAGACCCATTCTTAATTTCTATTAACGAGTCTTAATTTACTTTTGATCTGGTATTCCTTATCAGGAGTAAAACCCAATCATAAGTCCCCTCCAACCATGGGAATCTTCCTTAGGAGTAAGACCCATAATTTGAGTATCCAAATCTCCATAAAGTACATACACCTTTGTGGACCTTATTCCTAGGTTTCTTCCCTGATGTAAAACCCAATACTCATCTATTTTGGGAAGTCATACACACATAATCCCCACATCATTGCATCTTTCGTGGCACAATTTTCTAGTTTCACCAATACAACCTTTTTCTCACACCGAGCCTGACTCACGTAATATTAGAGTGTAAAACTAATCATGAAATCTTTCTTGAAGCCATCAATCTTGCATAAATATCATACTCCCTCACTCAAACTACGTGGGTTATGATTCCTTTTCTAAATAAAGGATATGTAGGTATCTCATCTGCGGGTTCGATCCCAACTCTAAAATAATTCATGTCCTTCTAAATGACAAATAAACTTTAAGTTCCCCACTGAGTGGCATTAAAACTAGTATGGTCATCATAATTACCATGAGACATTTATGTATTGAAGGATACCATTGACAAAGAATCTCTAAAAAATACAGATGATTCTCTATCGATGGAGAACCTTGAATATATATAAAAGATTCTCTAAATTTCCTACATATCAATCATTGATTTTCATATCTAAAGGAAAGCTCATTTTATACATGGTAATGTAATAAGGATTCACGAACATAACATAAATCTATAAAGAGAGTCCCAGAGTAGACAATACTTCCCCTAAAAAGGGGTTATGAGTCCGACCTCCCATCCTCTCGACCAATAAAAATTACAAAGACTCATCAGTCCACAACTAATGAGCACCTACCTTTGGAATGTAGGTCCAAATGGATATGGAATCATTGGATGTTTCCGGTTCCATGAAAAAACCCATTAGAAACCGATTGAAATGTTTGAACCTTCAATCAACGAGGTCATCCTCACATCTAGAGGAAAAAAATGGTGAACCCGACGTAAAACCTTAACCAAGTTAAATTGATGTTTTACCTATTTGTTATGCCCCAATTTAAACTCAATGAGAGGGCCAACAATGAAATCAATAACATATGTGCTCATCCAAAAGATGTAGCAGCTGAAATTATCTTGATTATGTTTGTTATATCAAACATGCACTCTTTTCCAAGATCTTATGCATTACAAGAATGGCTTTTCTTAAGTTCACTACTGTGAATACTTATGATGTGGAAACCTCTGCTATGAATGCATTTGCTGCTACTCCCGTTGGATCGTTGTCCGCTATGAGGGCGACATCACATACTCAGTGTCTTTAACTCTGGGTATCAAATGAGTTGGTTATGGAGTACCATCAACATGGTACCATTACAACTCTGGAGGCTTCTCGAAAAGCCCTCCAAGTGAACAACTCACCCTGGTCGTCCGGATAACGACGACCAGCGATCAAGAAGTAGGCAGTGCTAAATATCGTCTCCAACCATTTCAGGTTGTTATCCTCGGAACACAATCACCATTCTCTCCTGTATTCTGGAGAGGTGAATGAGCAGGTCCCTCGGGGCCTTAACTCAAAGAGACAGGAGTCCTTCTCGAGGGATCCCATCAACAATCGCTGCCAGACTCGTGCAGTAGTGTGCCCTCAACATGATGTGAGTTTCATCTCCAGGCATTCGGCTCAGGTTCCTTGAACCTGAGCAGGCAAGATAAACCACCGGAGGAGACAACCGATTAACAGTGAGAAGGTTCTTATATCTATTGTTTCTGGAAAATTCCACCAACCTAACCTGGTGTCAAGAAATGAGTGGGAACACACACCAGTCCATTTTAGTCCCACTGTCTAGCAGACTCATCTGGCAGTAGCACGCCAATACCGCCAGGAAATTCCGGTGGAGTAATATAGACAGGAACATACACCTATTAATAAATCATCAGCTAGTCAGCAGGCTCGTCTGACTACATACGATGAAGCTCTCCAACCCAATGTATTGCCAATTGGTAAACAAGAACATACACCTGCTTACACTCATCAATCCTACAAGCAGCCTCGTCTATCAGTATTGAAGGAAGATCATCAGCCACGTTTGGTGGAGTGCCATCTGCAGGAACATAAACCTACTAGTATTGATCACGCCTACCAACAGTATTGTTTGGTAGCATTTGGAGAAGTCAATCAGAAATCTCTGACGACAAACAAGAGGCAGACTCAACTCTATGCTCCCACACAGGAGTACTGTCTGGATTCACTGACAGGAAAAGGAGAATAAGAGTAGGCACATACACCTACTCCAAGCATGGAAGGGATGTATATCCCCATTCTAGCTGCTGAAGACACCATGAAAATTCTTTCAATTGTGAAAGAGAAGAAGCAAATCCCCACTCATATCATGGATGCCTGCCAGGATATTATAACAACTTCAGCAGCATCTCAGGGAAAGACACATGAATCTATGCCTACAAGTGGAGTGACACATAAACAATTCACTAAAGAACTGACAAACACATCTATTCTAGTCCAAGAGGGTTGTGGGGCATACTTCCCCATATCATATGGATGGCCAAGTTAGGCATATACACCATTTTTGAGTGGAGATAATCATCCTACCCTGATCATTTCTCCTGAGTAGGCACATACACATGCCCTTCATAATTACCACATTTCTCAACAAGTGGTTCCTAATGTTAGTAAGAAGGGGTCTAGGAAGAAGACCTGCTCAACACAGTCAAGAAATCAAGGTCCAATCTGTAATAAGGCCTTACTCGATGCTGGAGTTTATGATGAACTCACATAACTATCTGTTACAACTCAAGATTCTACTCTATCAATTCCCAATAGTGGGAACATTAATTCCGAAGGTCTTCTCCAGACACTTCCTCATAAAGGCTTGCTTCGTGACAATTCAGTCGATCTCGAAGTTTTATCTTCAGATGAGAGCCACAAGATTCCTCTGTGTGGTCAGATGATCAAGGAGTAAAATGTTTCATCTTTTGCTATAACCCACCATGGTGGTCCTCTCCATGATGATAAATTTCGCTATGAAAGTAATATCCTCAGTAGTGATTCACATTGCTTATAAAATTCTCCAACAGACAATGTAGTGATGAGAAAGCCCTCTTATCTTGAGGCACTTGAAAATTTGAAGCAGGTCATGTCTGATGCTTTACCATTTGCAGTTGAAATACTTTCTCAACTAGAAGATAGCCCAGGGTGTCGGTCATTCTCCGAACCACCCCTAAGTCATGAATTTTCTAGTTTGATCAGTGATTTATCTACCAATCTTGATGAATCCGTTGAAGCAACATGGAAGAACCAGCTCTAGTCTAATTAGGTAGAAGATTCATCATTGAATGTTAAAGAGGAAGTACTGAATATCAGAAAACACCAGGAAAAAGGTGAAGTTCCAATTATGTTTTCGCCTTTGGCTGATTCTCAGTATGACATTCCAGAGATGTTGACGGAAGATTGAATTCACGATATTCGTCTCAACATATGGAAAACACTTTTTAATTTGAAAAAGAAAATATTATCTTATGATGAATATGAAAATAATGTCAAGATAATAGAGGGGTTACAACGCCAAATTTATTTGTCATCTCTCCCAGTTTCTCAATACCTGAAGGCTGAAAAGTAGCAGAGAGCCCTTCAACGTTCATGCCTTGGCGCACTAAGAAGATTGCGTGATTTAATTTCCAATGCCCCATTTGGTATTCATTTTAGGGGATGGGGTGTTCATGGAGCACTACATTTCCTTGTACTATCCAATCAGCAAAGCCCTCCAGAAATGGTCTCATGCAATGTTATTGCCCATGGCCGGCCACAATCAATGGGTTTTGTTTGTAATCAAAAGGTATCCCACGAACAAGCCTCAACTTGATCCTCTCAAAATCAAGCATACAGAGAAGAAGTTGTTGAATTAATCCTATATCAAGCAAACAAGGATATTGAATAGGCCTCTCGTTTGGATCAATAACATCATCAAGTGACCGAAGTGTTAGAAATCATCCAATGGTATTTTGAGCCGGGTGATAAAATTGGATGCAGGTTGATGCATCCAGCTAATTTCTGGACTAAGGTCCGTAAGATTAGGAGAGCATTCAAGAAATTCATAGATATAGAATGTCAAGAACCACCCCAGCTTGCCAGACTAGGGACTCTTTTAACCCAACCCATAGAGTCAACAAATAGGATTCGAGGAGTTGAGAATGAACAACCCCAGTCCACTAGACTGGGGACTTTTTTAAATCCTCAATCTCTTCCTTAGAGAAAGTCAGTTTTCTCTCGATTGGGGAAGAATCCTCAAGAGGAACGAAGAGACAGAATATTAGGAGATTCCATCCAAATTACGATTTATCAAGAAGTTCTTAATGGATCGAATCAAAAAAAGGAAATGTCTCATCAAGGAAATGGAAAAAGGCATTATTGCACAAATGCCGACAGAAGTGATGCAATGCATTATGCATCAATTAATGTCATTAATGCCATTGATTCTGATCAACCAGATGATGTTTCCTTAGAGGAATCAGATGAAGAGTTTCCTACTCAAGAAGTTGTATGCATAGACACAATTAAAGAAGGTGTGCGTACACAAAATCAAAGGATTACTCAGAATCTAGGTAATCCTTCAAGTAACCCACATCCCCATCTTCGAAAGGTTTCCAATAATGGGAAATGAAATAATAAGGTTACATACCCTTCCTATGGGGAAGGCCAATCACTATTTCTAGAGAAAAGATTCTCACAACAAGAGGAAGAGATGAAGGAATTGAGGAGTTTGAATTCAGAACTACATCAAAGTAGTGTTCTTCCTAAACATGCTAGATTTAGTCAGCCAAGAGAATGTGTTGCGGATACTGAGATGGATAAGGAATATCCTACTCTTCCAGTAAACCCTCATAGGTCTAATCCTATAGGTCAAGTGAAACAACAATTGGCGGTGCAACCATCGGTTGCAACACCAGCCACTACATCTGTCTAAGCTCCAGTCATTGCACCTGTTCAGGTCCAAGCCCAACCGGATGTTTCTCAAAAGATAATAACTACTATTGAGTCATTAACAGCTCGGTGGGAAGCTATGGAGGGAAAGCGTGCTCAAATTCAACCAAAAAGGAGAGCTTATCCTGAATGGGTTGATGTAATTCCTCCCCCATAAAATTTTTCATGTACCACATTCCCAATAATTAATGGTTCTGGAGACCCAGAGCAACACTTAACACATTTTGTATCTCATTGTGATCCTATGATGGGAACCCCTCAGCAACAAGAAGTAGTTAAGCTCAGGTGTTTTGTACAGTCATTACAAGGACCTGCTTTTGTATGGTACACATGATTGCAATCCGGTCAATTACCAGATGGGAGGATCTCCACCAAAGATTTCTTCTTTAGTTCAGATCAACATTGCCAAAGACAAAAAAAAATTGATCAAAAAAATTGTAAACAAAGGGAGAATGAAAGGGTCTCAGATTTCATTTCTCACTAGAAGGTATTAACATATTCCCTAAGCTTAGCACTCCCTCAAGAGGAATTGTTGCCAATATGTGTGGCGAATTTACGTGATGTGTTGCGCACGCCGCTGATCCATGTGAAATACACAGTAGGGTTTCGAGACCTTAATTCAATCTCTAAACATATTTAAGATTCTCTTATGAAGACTAAGGATAATGCTCATGTAATTCCATCAGCTCCAGGATGGATAATGTGTAATGCATAGACTACTACAGTTATTCATAAACAAGCACATGTACCTGCTTCTACTTCAAAACCATCATCTTCATGAAGGGATCCACCTCATGAGCATAAAAAACAGAGGTTGTTTCATCAAGATGATCAAAGAGATCAAAGATGAAAACAGTTTGAGGATTTGAAGAGAAAAGTTTACTCTTTATGAAATGAACGAGTTCCTAGTTACTTCATTTAGGATCTGGAAAATAATTTGGTTCAATTTCCAAGGCCCAAGAGGACGAATAAAGAAGGAGATGAAGATTGTCCCAATTATTGCCCATTTCATAAGCTGTTGGGGAATCCCATTCAGGAGTGTTTTGTTTTCAAAGACCTCCTGTAAAAAATGGTCGACATGGGACATGTTAAACTGAAAGGTTCTTTAGATCAGGTAGCATGTGTTACTTCTACAGATCCAGAGGAGGAGGGTGAGTGGAAAGAAGTCAAGAACAAAAATGCACAAAAATATGATAATTGGATGGTCAGAAAAATGATCAACCGAACACATGCCATTTTGGGCACACAATTGAAGAAACCAATTGTGTCTTCTGCCATTAATGCCGCAACAAAACCCACTTCATCAGAGGGAAAATCCTCAATGAAATGACATGATTCAAATTAAGAAGAAGAATGAGAAGAAGATGAGTATGTGTCAAATCCCTTGTTGTCTTTGACTTTGACAGATTTTATGCCATCTACTTCGAAGCCACGAGCACCGCCCCACCAAACAGAACAACCTAAAAAGACTAATCAGGCAGAGTCTTCATCGGATGAATAGTTGATTTTCGGTTCTGTTAATTTGATTCAATTAATATATCCATATTCCTGCCGTAGTTTCAATTTTGATGAGCCCATGTTCCCTGTATCAAACAGAGGAATCAGAGGAAGTTCCAAAGGGTCAAGATACAGTGGAAGACGTGGATCTTTCAAGGGCCACTATTCCAATTCTACCCCTTCTAGAATTGTTTATGTGGCAGAAACTCGTGTCAGAGCCCTTTAACAAGCTCAACAAGAACAAGAATGTTCTTCTACACAAGGCAGATTCCATCCTAGCACTATTATTCTCGAAGATCGGTTGAAGGTTCCATCTTCTTCCTCTCAGCAAGTAAATATACCCAATCAGTCTAATCTTCCAAAGCCTGGAGTGTTACCAAATCCTATACTGGTACAAGATGCATCAACTTCCAAAGCATAGACTTCCGAGGCACCTGCTAAACCACATGTTCATGTTGGTAAACACAGACCTTTGGATCAAAAGTATGATGTATTGAAACACTTGTCCCAAGTACCAGCCATGTTATCAATTCTGGATTCCTTGATTTTATCAATGGATCTTCAAGATGCACTCATCGAGGCTTTTTCAAGTCCTCGGGAGTTTGAAATTGAAATTTTTGCAGTTGAAGCCTACCATGTTGAGAATAAACCTGCAGAATTCCATGCAGTGATATCTTTAACAGACGAAGATGAAGTTGATGTCGTGCAGGGAAATATTAGACCTTTGTACTTATCTCTCAATTTCAATGGTGTAGACGTCTGAAGTGTTTTCATTGATAATGGTTCAGGTGTCAGCCTCATCCCCATTCGTACACATTGTCGATTGGGCCTCACAGAATCTGATTTATCTCCATACACATTAATGCTACAAGGATATGATAAAAATGAACAAGAACCATTGGGTGAGATTACACTCAGAACTCAGTTTGGAGATCTTGTATCAGATTTCATGGTTGTTGATCAAGACTTAGCCTTCAACATCTTTCTTGGAAGACAATGCCTACATCAGCATGTGGTTATCCGTTCATCATACCATCAATGTCTTAAATATTGTTTCGATGGTCAAATTGGGACATTTTATGGTGATAAGTCCATGTTCAAGACATGTGAATCTCAATACATTGAGGTGTAATTCTATCACATGAAGGGAAAAGAGAAATCCATAAAAAGGGATATTACCAAATTTAATGCTCCATATGGTTTGGAAAGGATTACAGTAAATCCATTTACGCATGTGAGTACATATTATTTATTTCTTATCAGTCATATTGACAGGATAGACTAAAATCAAAATACTCTTATGGAAACTTCCATAATTTAAATTACATCAATCAATCCAGACAACATGGGAGCAGTTGATGATTCACTAAGAAGTGATGAAAGATCAAATGGGGATGTATTTATTTCATCTACTAAAATTCAGAAAGTCTATACTTCTCCAATCAGGTCAGAGTAAGATATAGTAATGTCAAAGGTAAACGATGATGTCGATTCTCAATCCATCATCTCCTCTTTATTACCCAAGGGATATTATCATGAGAATTATACTTCAAAATCTAATATGCAAGTAGAAATAGATAAAATAACACATGTTGAAGAAGAATAAGAAGATCTCAGGGATGCTCCTTCACTATTTGAAGAGGGTATCTCTACCACTGTGGATGAACATAGAGAAATAAATATGGGTACAAAAGTAGTTCCATGCCCCACTTTAATTAGTGCGGCCATGACACATGAAGAGAAAAAGATGTATATTTCCTTTATAATGAAAAATAGAGATGTATTTGCCTGGAACTATATGAAGATGCCAGGCCTTGATCATGATGTTGCCACTCATCATTTGGGTTTGCCAGAAGAACATCAAGGATTCAAACAAGCCGCTAGAAGAACACACCCAACCTATGCTTCCAAAATTGAAGTTGAAGTAGATAATAAAATCAAATAAAAATTCATCAGAGATGTTCAATATCCCAAGGGGTTGGCTAATATTGTCCCAGTGAAAAGGAAGAATGGGAAAATTAGAGTTTTCATTGATTTCAGATATCTTAATCGGAATTGTCCTAAGGATGATTTTCCATTACCAATTACAGAATTCTTAATTGATGCAACAACTAGATATAAAGAAATTTCATTCATGGATGGATATTATGGATATAATCAAATCCTAATAGCTCTATAAGATGATGAATATATAGCTTTCAGAGCCCCTCAGGTTGTGTTTTACTATCAGGTAATTCCATTTGGCCTAAAGAATGCAGGCGCAACATATCAGCATGCCATGCATCGTATCTTCTAACCCCTTTTAGGGATGTTTGTTGAATGTTATGTGGAAGATTTGGTTGTTAAATCCAAAAAACATTCTAATCACTTGGATGATTTGGAAATCATATTCCACAAACATCGACAATATAATTTTTTAGATTAACCTCTTAAAATGTTCTTTTGGGGTAACCTAAGTAAAATTTCTCAGCTTTGTTGTATGCCATCGTGGTGTCGAAGTCGATCCTGAGAAGACAAAGTCATTCCTTGGTAGGTCACCTCCTCGAAATTTAAACTAATTCAAAGGACTTCAAGGACACTTAGCCAATATTCGTAGTTTCATCACCAAATTGGCAGACAATAGTCTACGCTTCACAAAATTGACGAAGAAGGGAGTAACTAACAAGTGGAATGAAGAATGTCAAGTAGCATTCGATATTCTCAAGAAATATCTCTTGAGTCCACTAGTGTAAATTCCACCTGTTGAAGGAAGAACACATATCCTATATGTGACAGCTATAGAGTGATCATTGGGTCCCTTTCTTGCTCAGAAGAATGATACTGGGAATGAAAACAGCCTCTACTATCTTATTCGGATTATGATAGAAGCAGAAACCCGATATTCAAGTATTGAGAAGTGCTGCCTAGAATTAATCATTGCAGTTCAGAAGTTGAGACACTACCAACAACATCACAATGTCCAATTGGTATCTCACATTAACCTTCTCAAATTCATCCTTAGTCTTCCAATGCTTACATGACGTCTGGAAAGGTAGGTAGTTATCTTGCAGCAATTTGATATTAAATATGTGTCTCAAAAGTCAATAAAGGGACAAGCTCTGGATTATATCCTGTCTGAACACCCTTCAGTGGAATACACGTCATCAGATATGGAACTCCATGATGAGAAAGTCTTCTCTATTCAAGGAAGTCTTCAAACATGGGAAATGTACTTTGATGGTTCTTCCAGAAGTCCAACAGGGAAGAAAATGGAAAATCCAAAGTTCAACAAAGTTTGTTAGGAGTTGTACTCATTTCCCTAGAAAAGGAATTTCTACCTTATTCCTTATCATTATTGGGAGGCGGTACAAATAATGAAGTGGAATACCAAGCTCTTATTGCATGATTGGAGTTGGTGCTTCAAGCACATGTGAATCACTTAATGGTGAAAAGTGATTTAAACCTGTTAATCAAACAAGTCAATGGGGATTATGCCATCAGAAAAGAAGAAATAATCCCATTGTGTTATTACGTGAGAGATTTAATGGAAGAATTACCTTCGGAATAGACATTTTCTTATGTCCCAAGATCACAAAATGCCCAAGCTGATTAACTGGCTAATATAGCCACAACTCTGGCGGATTCAAATCAGGACAAGACAACCATCAGTATTGCACACCGTCGTACAATTTCACTTTATGAACAAGTCAGAATAGAGGAAATCAATGAAATTAGTCCCATCCCTGAACCATATGGTCATAATACAAGATGAATGACACCTATCAGGGAATACCTTCAAAATGGAACACTTCCACCTGATAGATCTGGGAAAGAACAAGTCCAGAGACGTGTGGTCAATTTCACTCATTATGATAGCACATATCACTTAGATAACGTTCACTAAAAGGGGTTTTCATGGAGTTATCTTCAGATTCATTGATGGTGAAGAGATAATGGATGTCATGAAAGATGTGCATGCATGAGTTTGTGGTGCCCATCAGTCTGGACAGAGACTATCTGATCAAATTCGAAGGCTTGGAAACTTTTGGCCTTCAATGTTACAAGATTGTGTTGATTTCACAAAGAAGTGTCATTCATGCCAAGTACATGAAAACTTTATTCACAAACCACCAGAGTTTCTTCATACTGCTAAATACTCATGTCCATTTTCCACATGGGGAATGGATATAGTAGGACCTTATCCTTTGGCTACATCCAAGTAGTTTAGTTGCATTCTAACTGCTACTGACTTCTTTCCAAATGGGCAGAGGCAATACCTCTGAAAGAATTTATTTCTAAAAGCATTGTTAGCTTCATCAAGTCTAATATCATTACCAGATTTGGTGTCCCTCATACCATATTGACGGACAATGGCACCAACTTCTATTCATCCGAGGTGAAGAAGTTGTGTCAAGCATACAACATTAAATCCAACCATTCATCTCGGTATCATGTAGCGGCCAATGGCCAGATAGAATCCTTCAACAAGAATCTGTAAAATATACTGAAAATATGGTGGATAAAGATAAAATGCCGGGGCCCGATAAACTCTTTCATGCTTTACGGGCTTATCGGACCACCACCTGCACTGCAACGCGGTCAACTCCATATTAATTGTTATATGGAACAGAAGTAGTCTTTCCAATTGAGGTTCAACTACCCTTGCTCAGAGTATCCATTTGTGATCATTCAACTACAGATGAACAATCACAAAAGCGATTGGTTGAATTGTAATGGTTAGATGAGAAAAGATTCTTCCCCCTCCACCACCTGTATGTCTATCAAAATCAAATAGCATGAGCATTCAATAAAAAATTTCATCTTCATTCATTCATTCATGGAGAATGGGTATTAGTTTTCAAAACTCCACTGATACTAGGAATGAAACCTCAAAATCTTGAGCCAAAATGGGAAGGACAATATTCAATACATAAGGTCTACTCCAATAGAGCTTATTCTTTAATCTCAATGGATGAAGAACTCATCACTACTCCAAAAAATGCAAGATTTATGATGAAATATTTTTTATGAACACAAAATACACCAAGGGTCCCTACATATGACTTTAAACTATAGGCCTTTTCTTCCAAAATGACTTTAAACTGTGACATTGTAACTACATGACGTTAAACTATAAAAAAGTCCTTTACATCCTGCAAGACGTTTAACTGTATAACCAACAGTCCATTCATACGACCTTAAACTATTGGAATTTCTCTCATCCACCAAGAAGTTAATCTTCTTGATCATCTTTTGTCCATGCATATGAATTTAAAATTTTCGTATTTTCATCCAACATGATGTTAAACTATGTCCCTTTCATCGTCCTATAAGACTTCAATCTATACAGTTATGGTCCATGCATATGACCTTAAACTATACACACAATCTTCCAACATAAAGCTAAACTATATCATCCCTTTTTCATCCAACATGACATTAAACTGTGAAAAAGTCCCTAATACGTCCAACATGATGTTAAACTGTGTCCTCTTTTATCCTTACTTCATGACATTAAACTGCAGAGCCCCTTTTTTTGTCCAACATGACATTAAATTGTATTGTCCCCATCGTCCTAACTACATGACGCTAAACTGTACAAAAATCCCTTAATACGTCCTACATGATGTTAAACTGTATTTTGTCCCTTCTACATGACACTAAACTGTGAAGCATCAATAGTCCTAACTGTAAGACTTTAAACTTCATAGATCCTTCATATGTCCTACATGACATTAAACTGTTCATCGTTAGGGTTGTTTCTACCACTTGTTTCTCACTCTGAGTATGACTCACATGATCTTAGAGAAAACTTCAACCATAACACCCTCTCTGGGCCACTAATCATGTGTAAGTCCCAACATCATTTTTAGGTCATTGTCCCCATTAATAACTTGATCAATAATTCATTCTATTATTGAACAACGCGGACTTTGATCCTTTCCTTTTAGTATGGGTACGTAGGCAACCTACCGAGTTTCAAGTCCAAAATCAATATTTTCACATTGGTTCAACATTGTACTTGCTACATTACGTTAAACTGTACAACACCATTTGTATTCTATGACAGTAAACTAAATGGTTCATTTATGTCATCACTTGAGAGGAAATAATTATTTACATTGATATCCAATCATGTTATATTTCAAAGTCTATGTGCATACAAGGTAATTCATATACCTTTTATCTTGGGTCAAACCATCATTTCACTAATGTCCCCCTTTTCACTCTTCACTTGTACGATCCAAATCTGTACACTGGGTATTTCAAGAACTACGTGCTTCTTGATTCATATACCTATGGGATACATCGAAACATTCGAGCATCCCTCGAATCCAGCCCCAAGCCTTTGGGCCTAACCCTAAATTCCACTTTCAGTCCACTTGATGAAATGTCCCTATGAAAACACACAATGTTTATTCATTATAATGGTCTGAGTTCTATGACCCTAAACTAAGATCTCTTACACTTTCGTCACACATGACGTTAAACTGTATTTCAAGAACTACGTAGGACTAGATTCACATCCTTATGGGATATGTAGTGAAGTCCAACATTTCAATTCAGGACCCAACCACTACATGACTATGGTTAGTATTGATCCATGTATCTCTACATACATTGGAAAATACCCATTTTTTATGTTTCATAATCATGAACATAAATACTTCAAGATTTTCATAACACTTTTATTGAATTCTGGTCAAAAAATGTCTAATTTCTAAGAGTTATTTTTCCTGACTATGCAGCACGTGCCCTTAGGTGGCCTTGCATAAACAGTCTACATAACAGGATTGTCAGCCAAAAGATGATATTATTTGACTATGCAGCCAATACCCTTCGGTGGACCTGCATAATTCAACCCCCTAATGGGTTTGTTAAATAATTGTAACTTCATTCTTGGAAAGAAAATCTCATTTTTCCTTAGTTGTCTTAACGAAAATATGTAAGGATCCGTAGAAAATTTCCATCCTCAACATATTCACCCCATGTTCTTTTTCCGGATCTGAATGTATTCAAGTATATGGTTTATATTTCTCTTCCCTACATTTGGGTCAGACCTTCGTAGGAGTGACATTCATCCAGTTCTTAGAAGAAGTTTCTTGGAAATATCTTCAACATAAGAGACTTGTTATCCAAAAGATACTATTATTTAACTATGCAGCCAAAGCCCTTAGGTGACCATGCATAATTCAACCCCCTAACAGGTTTGTTAAATAGTGGTAACTTCATTCTTGTGGACTACTTCTTCTAATGCCTTTTTAGCCATTTTTCATATCATTCCTCATATTCAAAATTTCTTAAGTCAATGTTTACATATTATCCCTCATACTTGAACCTGGTAATATGTTTTCAGATAAATTATCAAGGAATTGAGTAAATGTTAATCAATTCTGTTAAAAGCTATTTCGACCATAAACATTAGCCTTTTTATGTCCGACATGTAAGACATTAAACTGCCAATATCCACAAAGACCCCTGGTTTCTATTTTTTCCTCAGAGTCAAATCTATTTTTCTCTCCGGATCCAACTCTGAGGGGGGGGGGACTTTTTTTGATGCTCTAAAAAAGGTAAATACATAAGTAAAAAGTGATTCATCCTTTTAAGAAACTTAAAAAATAGACAAAGGCATGAACAAGGATAATTTTCAACATGGGTCGCATAAGTTTTATCATGGTTGCACAAGTATACTTGCGTGCCACCTATTGGTCGTGCAGGTGACTTCTGTGCTCTATATGAATTTTTCCCAGGGTCTTCACCAGCCTATAAATACTCCATGTGGGCCCCCCATTTCGAGGAAGAAAAATTCTTGAACCTCATATTTGAGCTCCCGGGGCCCTAGTCTCTTCTCAAAGCTTCTGAACACTTCTAAGTTAATTTCTTACCTATAAAAGAAGATATAAAGAGGGGGAGGAAGGCCTAAGTGTTGAATCTCATCAACACTTGCACGCCTGGGTGGCCAGCCCTTAACGGAAAAGTCCCCACATGAATTCCGCCTAACCCCTTCAACATAACTGGCGTGGCTCTCTTCTGGAAGCTCTAGGGGTAGTATTAAGGGCTTGGGCCAAGCCTCGCCCAAGTTCTACCCTAAGGATTGGATGTCGCGCAAGTACCCATGTGTCGCGCAGATACACCTGCACGACGAGGACTTGTGTGCCCATGCAATACATGCGTGCCCACATAGTACTTGCATGCCCCCTCTCTCTTGGGGTTCCCTTCCTACCCATTTTACCCCTCTTACACCTGTCCACCTCTCCTATTCACGATGAAGCCTTCAGAACTCTCTCCAAATCCATTAATGGCATTATTTATTTTTTGATTTCCTTATCTGAAAGGAAATCTATGGAACATATCTTAAAACCTAGTGATTCACATATCCTCATGTCACTAAGGTCAGAGATTTCATTCATTCAACCTCATCATTTAGGATGAGAGAATCCATAACTTGTGCCTCCTTTTTAGGAGTAAGCCCCAGTCCAAATTCTCATTAATTTGGGAATCCACCTTAGGAGTAAGCCCCATGTCCTTATTAATTTGGGCCTCCCTTTCAGGAGTAATACCCAATTCTCCTAATATAGGCATCATCCTTAAGAGTAAGCCCCAATCATAATTATCTTAACCTGGCCTTCCTTTTCAAGAGTAAGCCCTAGTCTCCAATTTCCCAAATATGGGCATCCTTCTCAGGAGCAAGCCCCAACCATGGTTCTCTTAACCTGGTATTCCTCTTCAGGAATAAGCCCCAGTATCAAAGTCTACAAATATGGGTAACCTCCTTAGGAGTAATCCCCAAGTCCCTTAACCTGGGTCTCCTTTTCAGGAGTAATACCTAGTCTTAATTTCACTTAACCAGTCTTAATTTACTTTTGATCTAGGCTTCCTTATCAGGAGTAAAACTAAATCATAAGTCCCCTACTAACATGGGAATATTACTTACTATTAATCCCCATGATTAAAGTATCCAAATCTCCATAAAGTACATACACCTTAATGGACTATGTTCCTGGGTTTCTTCCCAGAAATAAAACCCAATACTCATCTATTTTGGGCAGTCATACATACAAAAGCCCCACATCATTTCAACTTTCATGGAACAATTGTCTGGTTTCACCAATACCTCTTGTTTCTCACACCGAGCATGACTCGTGTGATCTTAGAGTGTAAAAGTAATCATGACATATTTCTTGGAGCCATCAATCATGCATAAACATCCTACTCCCTCACTCGAACTATGTGGGTTGTAATTCCATTTCTAAATAAAGGATAGATAGGTATCCCATCTGTGGGTATGATCCCTGCTCTGAAATAATTAATGTCCTTCTGAATGAAAAATAAACATCAAGTGCCCCACTGAGTGGATTTAAAACTAGTATGGTCTTCATAATGACCAAGAGACTTTTATTTATTGAAGGGTACCATTGACTAAGAATCTCTAACAAATACAGATGATTCTCTATCGATGAAGAACCTCGAATGTATATAAAAGTTTATCTAAATTTCCTACATAACAATCATTGATTGTCAGATCTAAAGGAAATCTTATTTTATACTTGGTAATGTAATAAGGATTCACGAATATAACTTAAATCCATAAAGAGGGTCCTGGAGTAGACAATAATTCCCCTCAAAAGGTGTGATGAGTCCGACCCCCCATCCTCTCAACGAATGGAATTTTCTAAGACTCATCAGTCCACAACTAATGAGAACCTACCTCTATAAAGTAGGTCCAAATAGATTTGGAATCATTGGATGTTTCTGGTTCTACGAAAAAACCTTTTAGAAACCAATTGGAATGTTTGAACCTTCAATCAACGAGGTCATCCCCAATTCCAGAGGAAACAACTGGTTCCTTGGTAAAAGGTACCTTTTCACTAAAATTACTATTGTCTATATTATGTTGATGTTGTTTCTAGATATTTGGTATCCATTATTGAAAAATATATAAGACTTAATACTGATAGTTTTTTCATAACAATTTCTAAATTAATATAAGATGTTTTAAAAAAGTAAAGGAGATTAAATTCTAGATTTTTCAGAAAAAAAATATTAGTTTCGCCAAATTTTACATTAAGTATTTCTTAAGTGATTCTAGTTCACTAATTAAAGACTATATACACATTAATATTTCTAGAGTAAGAAATAATAATTTCTTCATTAACATTATAATCATGTTTATAAAGATTATCTTTATTATTTAAAATGAATAATTTAAACAAAATATCTAATGATTGATAGTTTTGGTTTTCATCCAGTCCATAGCTCATGAGAAGATTTACTAATAAATAGAAAAAATAAAACTAAATTTATATCATATCAAGTATTAATACCAAAATTTCCTAAAAAAGGTTATCAAGAGTGTATTCACTCAATAATGATTAATACATTTCCCAAGGAATTTTATTTTCTCATTAAATAAAACATTTATTAAGGATCCCTCATTAATCGAAAAGTCAGAAAATTTACTTTATTTATAAAAAAATCAAATTCATAATTCTTAAAATCACCCAAAAAATTTCTTCTAGAATTAATATAAGGTAGATGTTTACCATTTTTAGTGGAAATATAAAAATTCTTAAGTTAGAAAACCTTTAAATTTTCAAATAAAAAAGTAAGATCAAGTAAATCCATTGTAATCACCAACAGAGACATAAATATAGTGTTTTTATCATACATAATATTACAAATAAACTCTCAAAATTTCTAATCTCATCTTAATAGACTCACTTTGTGTATAAATCAAACCAAGGAAGGCCTTCAGTTCAATCCAAAAGGAGTTACCCCAATAAGAGGTAGCGTTCATCAATTTTCATTTTGGTTTTATTTCATTCCTCATAAATTAAATTATAATTATATCAATATTATAAAATAAACTCAGTATATTAATGATAGTATTAATATTTTATGTTAATTTCACTAAATAAGAACTTTATACAATTCCATTAAATGAGACACACAATAATCATTCGTGTGTGTGACGAACTACTGCCTCACAAACCGATGTCATTCATTCTTCCATTATCATCTCAAAAGGATGTTAATAATAATATTAATACTTTTTTATATGATATATAATAAATTTATTATTTATTAATTCTTATTTAATTATTATATAACATATACCTTCAAGATTTCCATTTTTTTGAATACAATAACATTGTTTCTTTACTTGTGGACTACTGCCTCCTCAAAGAGATCTGATTCGTTCTCATATTACATGGAATGTATAAAGATGTGGTTAATAAAAATATGTGATATAAATTAAATATTTATTCTATTTATGATATAATAATCTTTCTATATATATAATGTATAATTTTCTTCATACATTACCCCAGACTGAAAAGGTTAAAATGTTATTCATGGATCGAAAGACTACCACCCGCTCAAAGTGTTGTGATTAATTTTACATCCTAATAAGGATATATATAATTATATATTATTAAATATCATGTGATTTACTATATAATTATAATTCCGAAAAAATAAATATTACTTAATATATTTATATAATGATCATTGAAAAATGGGAACCTTACGGATGCATACTTACAACCTACCCTCCCCATGATTGTAAAAATGGTTAATTTTTCATAACCATAATAAATGATTCATTTTAAAACAATAATTTATGAATAAATATGATAGTTATTTAGTTATTATTATTTTTTATATGTTTCAATAATCAACCCTTTGACTATTGCAGACATAACAATGTCATTTTCAAAATAAAAGTTGTATATGGTCAAAACATATGAATTAATCTTAATTGTTTAAGTAATTGTGTGTAACATGATAATAATTGAAATAAAATTAATAATACACTTGAAAAAAATTATCCATAATGTAAATAATTAACATAATATTATTATTCTAGGTGATAATGAGAAACGTGATGTGTCAGACTGATGGTAAAGGACTTTGTCTCAATCTTTGATCATGATATATAATGTTTTTACTTGTATTATTTAATTTTTTTTACGATTCCATTGTTTATTATGTGATACAATAATTTTTTTTAAAATAATCAACGTTTAGTGTTTTTTATCCATATCATTCTCATCTCTACCAATGGATTTGAAAATATTTTTTTTACATTTTTATAGATATAAATTATTTATAATGTGATTTTTATTACCATTTTTACCTCATTTTAATGGTTTTGTAAAGGATATTTTTTTTCATGTTTGAAATGTAATGTTTTGAAAATTGGAAAATAAAATGTCATATTTTTAATATATGAAGGAAAAAACATTTCATGTTATCACAACTTTTATTTGATTTATATATTCCATTGAAATCATACATAGTTTAATAAAGGAAGAATAATTTTTTTAAATTTTTTTGGAATATTTGTATTGAAAGTAATTTTTCAAATAAATGAATTTTTTTGGTATTGAGAATAGGATTTGGAAAATAAAATGGAATTTTTTTCAAATAAAAGAGTTTTCCAACATGTTTTATGATGAATGTTATTTCATGATATAGTACATCAACTTTATATGAAATGAGTGATTGTGATACAACTTATATGAAGTATTGAGCACCGTTATAGCTCATGGTTGACCTCGATATAACTTATACAAAGGGTTGAGCCCAATAATAGCTCAGGATAGATGGGTAAACCCAATATAGCTTATATAAAGAGTTGATCCTAATTATAGATCAAATGTGAGACTGATATATCTTATAATAATGTTGTTACCTATTACAGATCTCTAACTCATTGGGTAATTGTTATATTAGAATTGTGCTATATGGTTATTTTAATTAACATGGATATGAAGGGGATTTATGTAAATGATGATCTATGTCACATAAAAGAGTTTTAATTAATTAATATGGGATTTATTGGTTTTATTAGAGAAAATATGTGTGTTTTATTAACATGTTATGTTTTATTTCAAATGCACAATGAACATTGAAGTGAGAAGACAAATGTTATATGAGTTTTCTTGTGATCACGAGACTAACATTTTTTCTTTATTTTTGTATTACTTATTGATATTTTCTACTCATCCTTAATTTTAATTTATTTTCTGAAGATATAATGATGGGTAAGGGAATGGTATAATTCATGTTGAAATATCTGAATATTTTCCATGTATTGAAATAATTTATTATTTTAAATGTTTTATATTATGATAAAAATAGATACTAATCAGACGAGTCCCCTTCATAATTCATGGTTTTGTTGTGCATGAGTATTGAAAATATTCTCTGAAAAAATAAACCTAATTTCACAGCCCATCCCCCGTGGCTTTTTCCATGAATCCCCCAAGACTGCCTCCTAATGTCTAGCGGTTTTTGACTAGCACCAAAGGCGTAAACCTTCATGTGGGAGGACTTTTTATGAGAAACTGTACACATGAAAACACAACCACATCAAAAAAAAGTTGGAAATTAAAACATGAATGCCCCTAAAAAACAACCACTGAGTAAAGATACAAGCTGTAATTACAGACGGACGAAATAAAAACACAACAAAAAGATAACATGAATATAGGAATGTATGAAGGAGCTCTCAAAAGCCTTCCACTAAAAACCCCACCCGAAGGGTAGGTAATGAGTGGTTGCTTCTATTTGTAGAATTATCTCCTACCTTTCATATCTCATATGCCACCTCTTGGTCTTGGGCCACCAAGGTCTATGTTGAAGTACTTGTCATCTATACCAGACACAATATGTGTAGGCAGAGCTTATGCAGGGGTGAGTAACACAATACATAGTAGGGATCCCAAAACAGAAGGGAATGACCAAAAAGTGAAGAATATACAAGTTATTATCAGCCACACATGTCTAATATAAAGTATATATCCAAAAACAACTAGATGTAACAATGAACACCTAGGATTGTGAAGGTACTCATCCCTGATTAGTACTATGGGTATGTTAGGTCACACAGAGTCTCTCCCCACCGTGGGCCTACCGGGTTACATAGAACCACTTCCCAAATAGGCTATCATACTATGGTTCTCATCCTTAATCTGTACGACGGGTCTACTAGGTCACATTGAGTCACTCCCACCATGGGCCCTCTAGGTCACACATAGATGGTTCCCACTTTAGACATCATAGCTGATCCAAACATGGTCACATATAGAAAATCCACATAGGGTCGCATGTCAGCAGTCCTCTAGTATCAACCAGCCATAAAATTCCCATACGTAGTGTGCTAGATTCAAGTAAAATCCACTCTTCATTCCAATAGTTTTATTTATACTTCCATAAAATCCACTATAGATTATGCCAAAAGAACTTCCATGTTGTGGGAGTCCCAAGGCCAAAAACATATCGTCAATCAGATGTCTGATCTAAATGATATTGGTGTTTTAGTAATCAGGGATCAGTTGTGTCCGAGCTTAGTCGGACCTAGTTGGACCGACCCGACCAAACCTACCCAGGGCCTCACATGCCTTGGACCAGTTGTACTGACACAACCCTACCTGGTTCAGGTATGGGCTGGCTCGGTTCAGCCTGACTATTGGGCCTTGCGGGACCTGGTCAGGTTCAGGCATTGGTCTAGCTTGCTGGCTTTCCCAGTTACCCAATTATATCCATCCCAACCCACAATATGTGGGCCGATTCTCTCCCACCTTGGGCTGCATAGTTGATCGGTTTTATCACACTTTTGCGGATCACAAAAGTAGGATAACTTACTGAAGCCTAGGCCATTCAACGGCCTAATTCGCGCCTTTCTAGCCTAGCTCGCAACTGGTAGGTCGGTCTCCTCCATCTTGGAGGCCACCTAGTGTCCGGTTCAGTGCCACATGAATGAAAAAGATGGCCACTCCTTGGAACTGTATAAAATCCCTATCGAACCGCATGTCAGTGGTACACCATGGCCCGCATGGTGTGGGCCGCCGACCGATGTGGTTGGGTGGATCCGTCCCTATCCACCGGCCATCATCATGCTATTTGTAGCACCTACCGCACCACTATGGCCCACAATATCCATAGATGATTCCCCGGGGCATAGTCTATGTGCACCACCACCTGCTTGTGGCCACCCCAGTCAACGACACATCCTTCTACAGAACATCGGATCCACTCCGGTGGTCTGTTCTTTGAACCGTCTATGCCCCTGGTTTCCTTAGGGCACCGTATTTCTAGTTACAACCTCAGTTCCACATTGCTGTCAAATCAGATATCCAGTCATGAAAATCATAAGAAAATCAATATACAGAGGAATCTGAGGCTTTTTTTGTGTCGGTCCAATTCCTCTGCATTAGATGTTTTGAAACAAGGGAAGGAGAAATTTTAGTTTCTATAAATAAAAAAATTATCTCGAAGAAAATCCTTAATGGAAGAAATCAACCCATAAGATTAACATCCCACGTGTCAACCTATTAATGGGTTTGACTGCATTTGTTTGTTTTAGATATAATAATGTGAAAAAACGTAACCCCTACCTGGAGAAGTTTCGATCAAAGTGAAGCTCGTTGTCGATGGCTATACATCTGTGGGTGTTGGCGTTTGTCGCTCTCCAATCCCATACTCATTCATTGAGGACATAAACATCTCTAGAGACTCACCTTTATTTTTTATTGGAATGGATTCCTTGAAGTCTAATAATCATAGGAATTCTGAGATCTCCCTCTCCTTCTCCAACCCGTTCTTCCAATAAAAGAAAAATGTTTCGCAGTGTTTCTGTTACGTTGCATCATCGCATTGTTATGTTGTTTCATTTATGAAACAACATTTCTTTTATGATTCAAATTAATTAGATGTTACATTTCACATTTATGAGCCTCATTAATGTGATTCGTTAATTCCTCATCACCACACCATAATGCTGATGTGCCAAAACTCAATGGTGAAGAAAAAAAATAAAATAAAATTTTATGTTATTTTATTTTTCATCTAAAAATTCTGAAAGAAATAATTTATGGACAACCCTCACTAGTTGAAGTTAGGTCCTTTCTATTAAAATCTTAATGTTATGAGTTAAAAAATGACCTCTGAGTTTTTATCTGAGCACCGATTTAAAAGTCAGAAATCCCCACTCACATGTTTAATTAAAAAAACATTAAAAAGCTTAAAATTTTACTCAAGGATCACCGAGCCTCAGAATCAGGCTCCTTCAATGTTTATGGTCTTGAAATAATTAAATATAATTAAAAAAATTACATGAAAAATATGGGACATTTCAATAACCCCACCATTAGTGATTAACATCCCCGTAAGCAAAACTAGGCTAAACAATCAAATGGGAGTACTGAGGATTAATCTGAACCTCCCAATCCCTTGTTCTATCCTAGTGATTCTTATGCTACCACCAAATGTGAACAATAGGAATCTATCATCCACGAAGGACCCACTCATGTGAATCCCTCATCTCCACCGAAAACTTCGCAAACAACACCTCATCATAAATTTCTAGCTCACCCCAGTCGATGACGTGTGATGGAACATGTACATACCTTCTTAGCTGTGAAACATGAAAACAATTATGCACCTGGTTCATCTATGGAGGAAGAACTAGGTATATTCCACCTCACCCACTTTGCTCAGAATCTGTAAAGGGACGATGGACCTCAGAGATATCTTGTGTCCTGAATCGTTGCAATCCCCGTCGGGGTGAGATGCAAAGGAAAAGATAGTATCACTCCATGAACTCCAAGGGCCTTTATATCCTATCAATATAATATTTTTTCCTAGTATATGGAGTCCTCATCCACATCTGGGTGATATTCACATTTTCAATGGTAGCCTGTACTAACTCTATACCAATGAGTTCTGAATCCCCTTGGTATGTTCAACATATAGGTGGTCAATAAGGCATCCCGTAAAATATCTAGAATGGAGCCATTCCAATGGTGTTTTTATAGCTATTGTTGTATGAAACCTTCAGCAGTGGTAGGCAGTACTTCCAACTATTACCAAAATCATGAACACAAGCATGAAGCTTGTCATCCAGGGTTTGTATGGTCTACTCCATCTGACAATCAATCTATGGATGAAAGGCTATGATCAAGAGAAGTTGAGTCCCAAACACATCCTATAATCACTTCCACAATTGATATGTGAAGTGAGAATCATAGTAAGAGATGATCATCAAAGTCACCCCATGTAGCCTTACTATCTCTTGGACATAGAGGAATCTCAAGCCCTCTCCTGATCCCTACTTTCATATGGGTAGGAAGTGAGTCAACATGGTGAGTCGATCAATGATAATCCAGATATAATTAAGGCCATTGGACGTGTGTGGTAATCCCATAATGAATTCCCTAGTGATAACATCCCACTTCCAATACAGTACCACATGCAGTTGGGAAAATCCAGCTAGAACCTAATGCTCATCCTTCACATGATGACAAGTGAGGCTCCATGAAACGAACTAACCCACCACATTCATCATCCCTATACAACGGTACTGACATCAGAGTTCTTGGTACATATTCGACAATCCAGGATTTATAACCAATGGGGAGGTTTTGAATTGCCTCAAAATCTCCTCTCACAATACAACTGGTAAAATTGTACATCTTTTGAAAAAAGATGACGTGGTCCCCACCTATTTAAAATCCATTAGAAGCTTTTCCTGAGGATAACTGAGCACATCAGGTCTCACAGTCAACATCCACCTATTGTTCCTCCCTAACACGCTGTTAGTGTGGGGGAGTGATAGTCATCAAATGAAGGTATGATGCTCTATCATCATTGATGAAGGATATCTGCATCACGACTAGCTACTCTATATCATCACACAGCAGCAACAAAACAGATCTCCTGTTGAGAATGTCTTCCACCATGTTCCCCTTCCCATTAGTATAGACAATCACAAATTCATAGTCCAGTAGGAACTCCAACCATCACTGATTCATCATGTTCAGGTATTTCTAGGAGAAGATATACTTTAGACAATTTCCATTAGAGTATATGGCAAACTATTCAACCATCCCATAGTGCCTCCACATCTTGAAAGCAAAGACCACAACTGCTAACACCAGGTCATCAGTTGTATAGTTCTCCTCATTCTACCTCAACTAACACGTATAGTATGCAATCACTTATCATAGCTACATCAGGAAGAAACCCAGTCTTGTCCCTGACAAATCGTAGAAAACTACATTCTTAATTCCCAGATTTGGTAGTCTCAATATGGGGTAACTCATCAGTCTCCACCCCAGCCCTTGGATGACCTGCTAAAACTTCTCTAACCACACATAGGGATGTCCCTTCTATGTCAATGATGATAAGGGTGTTTCTAATTTGGAAAAGTCAGACACAAACCTTCCATAGTGTACACCAAACCCCAAGAAACTCCACCCCTCAGTAAAGCTTTTTGGTGGCTCCCAAGAAATAACTGCTTCTATCTTTGCTGGATCCACTACAACTCTAGCCTCTGAGGTGATGTATCCTAGAAACTGGACCGACTATATCCAAAACTGGAACATAATGAACGATTCCCAAAAATATGGTTCTCTTGGAGTGTATCAAATACTATCTATAGATGTGAAACATGTTCCTCCATTGATGTTGAGTACAACGAGTTTTCACCAATTCTCAACAGTGGATTTTTTCTTCATGATCACCTGGTTCAGGTGCCAAAATTCCTCGTACAGCCTCAATCTTCCTTCTACCTTCATGGAAAACAATACTGGGGCTACCCATAGAGAAATGTGGGGCCCTAAAAATCAATTCCCCTACAAGTCTTCCATCTATACCCTCAACTCACGAGGCTCTGTGGGAGAAATCCGATATGCATGTGTGGATATAGATTCCATATCAAGGTATAGGTTGATGAAGAAGTCTACATACTTGAGAGGAGGTAGTGCCAAAACATCCTCAGGAAATACGTATTCATACTCTTCCACCAATATAATAATTCTTGGATTCCTCTTGTCCACTACACCAAGGGTGAGTCTATCCCACCAGTTGTTGATTGGTTGCACCCTCCTCCAAGAAATTTTTCCATGTGTTGTATGAGTTCCCTTCTTTCCAGTGAAAGAAAAAATAGTCCCATCCTCACTGATAAACAACCATCTATTCATAAGACAGTCGATCTGAGCATGTACTATGGATAACCAGTATATTCCCAAGATGACATCGTAAGGCTTAAATGTTGCTACTAAGAGATCCCAGTCAAAGTTCTCACCTCCTAGAGTATGCTCGCAATACATGAAGCAGTGTGAAATCATCGAATACCCTCCTGTAGGATTATCTAATTTCATATTTCGAGAAAATGGGTCCACTAGAATCTCCATGCCTCAAAAGAGGTTTGTGGCAAGGAATGAGTGACTGGAACCTGTGTCTATGAGAATATTAGCTAAGGTGGAGAATATAATTATTGTACCTATAATTATATCAAGAGTACCACGTTCATAAGCCTCCACTACCTGAATTTCAGCATGCCCTTTTCTACATATTACATGAGTTCAGGGTGGACCACCTGGGGGTGGTGGTGGTATTACCTTGATCTATTATCCACTGATGGAAACTTGGCCTACTCCTCCACCACATCTGCCACCCTATAAAACTCATCGCTATAATCGTTGTCTCTACGTCAGTGGTCCATCGACTGTCTATTGATTATATGGGAGGTGAGTCAGGCCATCATGAGACATGTTCCCCTGGTCGCTGAATGAGAAGAACAACCTATCCCCCTTCTGACTACCACTACTCTTGGAGCCCCGCACTACCGACCCTGAGTCCTGGGGTCATCCCTAGGAAGCCCTGATCTTCTTGGGTCCCTGCTTCTGCTACCTATAGATCACCAATGAAGACTCATCCACCTGTTGTCTATTAGTGGCTCCATATATTGGCACATCCTCTTCTAGGAATATTCCTACACTTTGGGATCTCTCCAGTACCCCAACCTAGGTAGAGATGTCAAATGACACTATGGAATCCCTGGTCTCCCAGCCTAGTCCCTACTCAAAATCACAATCCCTGAAGAATTGGTCTCAGAACGTGTTAGTATTGTTGAGATAAATCTCAGTGAATCTTGTTGAGTACTTTTCTATGGTCATGCTACAATGTTTTAGGTGTAGTAGCTCTAGTATGTTCACAAAGTGAAACCTCACCAGGAAGAAATACTCCCTAAGAGGCACTCAAATTCTGTCTAGATGAAGGTTGCCTCATCATGAATCTAAATCTTCATGCTCCACTATCTCCCTTCCATGCCCTGAAGAAGGATCATGGCTAAGATTGACATCAGGACATGTGGTGTCCACACTAAGTGGGAGACCCACGTCACCGCCTCCATCCAGTTCTTAGTGACCTAAGGACCTGTCTCTCCAATGAACCTAGGAGGACTCTATCTCTAAAACTCATGCAAGGGACTGAGTCTTCATGCGTCCTCCACCGGTAGTGCCGATTATAACTACTGATCAACTGGTGGTGGTAACGTTGGTGCACCACCAAGGGGGACCATCTCAAGCACAAGTCCAATAACTGATTCCTCATCACTAGGTGGACTATCCTCATGGTCACATATTATAATCATAGCTTGTTGGCTATGTGGAGGCATCCAGAAATAGATCATGATGTACCATAGATAGTAGATTATACCTATTGAGCTGACTCTAATTCAAGAAGAACATGGAGGATACTCAATTATTATATAATTCAGGAAAACATAGGTTTCATATAACAAGCTAAAAAGATGAATTCAGGGTCTTGATGTGTGGATACATCAACCGCCACATGAACACTGGACTCCCAGAACCCAAAAATTGAACTCGAATAATTCAACATTGTTTCCCCAAAACAGAACCACGTAGTCCCAATCTTTGAGGTTGAACTGACCACCTATAATACCAAATTTTCATGAAACGCCCTCAGGGTCCATACTGTGACTCCTAAAAGCATGCCTCTTGAAGTCCAGGGGTTGGAGACTCATGTAGAAGGAATCAACCTACAAGTGAGAGGTATTTTTCTAAGTACATCTATGAACACTCACACAACCAAGTCCCCAAAAAGGCTTGAAATTAAAACATTTATGACACTATAAACAAAAACTGAGTAAAGGTACATGATGCATGTCAAATAGGCCAAAAAAAAACAAAAAAATAAGACAAACAAAAATTAATATAGTAAGATGGATATATGAAAAGCCGTCTGCTGAAAACCCCACTTGTAGGGTAGGAAAGGAGTGGTTGTTGGTAGCTGTAGGAGTACATACTGTCTCTCATGTATCACTAGGAACCACCTGGTCCAGGGCCCCTATGGTCGTTGTTGAAGTACCTATCATACACACTAGAAACAACATGTGTGTTTGTAGAATGTGCATGGGTGAGTAAGACAATACTCAGTAGGGATTCCGAAACATAAGAGAAATACCACAAATGAAATAATACATAATGTATTTTCATCTCAAGAAGGTTTAATATAATTTATATAAATCAAGAATTATAGTCCTAACAATGTACACCTTGTACTGCTGAGGTACTCATCTATTATGAGTACCGTGGGTATATTGTGTTACATAGAGACGCTCCCCACCATGGGCCTTCCAGGTCACACAGAGCCACTTCCCACTTAGGCCATCATAACGAGGTACTCATCTCTGATTAGTACCATGTGTCTTTGGGTCACACAGAGCTTCTACCCGCTGTTGTACTACCCGGTCACATAGAGCTACATCCCACTTAGGCCATTGTAGATGATCCACATAGGGTTAATTGTAAAAGATCCACATAGTGTTTCTTGTTAGCAGTCATCAGGTCCCAGCCAACCGAATGATTCCCACGTATAGTGTTCTTGATTCTGGGTGAATCCAATCCTTAAGCCATTCATCATATTTTAACATCAATGAAATCCTCCTTAGATCCAACAAAAATAACCACCTCATCGCGAGGTTCCAAATTCCCCAAACAAATTGTCAATCAGATGCAAGGTCTGAATGATATTGGAGTTTTATTAAATATGGGCCAATTGTGTCTGAGCTCGGTCGGACACGATCAAACTGACCCAACGAACCCAGCATGAGTGACTCACATGCCCTAGCCTGGTTTGACCAACACGACCAGACCAGGTCTGGGTCCGGGTCATCTTGTTACATCCTAGTTAGTTGGAATCACATATTAGGTCCTGCATGACCTAGTTTAGTTCGGCCATGGGTCATGTCCATATGGTTTCCCAGAGACTTAGTTTCATTTGACCTGACCCACAATGTGTTTCGTGGTTATCTCCCACCTCGGGCTATCTAGTGGCCATATATTATCTAGCCTTCCCCACCTGAAACTAGTAGGCCAGTCTCCCCCTGTCCAAAGGTGACCTAGAATCTGATTGAGTGCACCACAGCCAGATAATCCGATCATGCATTAATCATACACATGGTCCCTGTTGGACTACGTGCAACTAATCATTGTGGCCTACACAACATGGGTCACCCACCGACACGACTGGGTGGCCATGTCCCTATCCGCTAACCATCTTCCCACTACAGGTAGCTCATTCTAGACTGTCACAGCCCGAGATGGCTATCGTTGCTGCCTTAGTGCATCATTGTGGAGCACTGCTACCCGCCTGCGGCCATTGACACTAGGGTCGGCACACGAGAATTGCCTTCTGTGGGCAACAAAGTTTTATCTAGAGGTTAGTTCCCTGAACCACCTTCACCCCTAGGTTCCTTGGGGCACCGTCTTTCCTGTTCTGAACATAGTTCCACCAAGTTGTCAAATCAGAAGTCCAATCATAAAAATCATAATAATTGCCAGAGATAGTGGAATCAGGGCCATGTTCATGTCGTCCCTATACATCTGTGTTAGTTATTTTGAAACATAGGATGGGTAAAATTCGGTGTTTGACAACAAAAATAAATGATCCTAAAGAAAAACCCCAATATAAGAAATCCTTATGTAAGATTAATGACCCGTAGATCAACTAGTTCATGGGTTGGTCCATGTATTTTGGTTTTATAATGAAGAACGAACAATCAAAACAAAAAATTACCGCTACCAGGAGAAGGTTTGATCGGAGGGAAGCTTGTTACTGATGGAGATTTGTCCATGGGTGTTGGAATTCTTCACTCTCTGGTCTTAGACCCATTCATTGAGGGTGTTTCTATCACTACCGATTTTTTAGTGTTCGTCGTTGGAAAGGATTCCTCGTTGTTGATTTGTCAAAGGAATTCCCAAATTTTCCTCTCTTTATCAATCTCGTTATTCAATTAAAAGAGAAAAGTGTCAAATCGATTCTTTTATGTTGGTTCATCATGTTGTAATATTGTTTCATTTATGAAACAATATTTCTATTATGCTTCAAATTAATTATTTTTTTCACTGAACATTTAAGGGACCCATTAATAGGATTCCTCGTTTCCTTTTCTCCACACAATAGAGATGACATGCCACCATTCGACGATGAAGAATAAAAAACATTTTTAGTTATTTTTTTTTCAAAATTCTGAGAGCTAACTTTTCTAGTCAACCCTCTCCGGTCGACGTTAGGTCCTTTCTAGGTAAATCCTAATGTTATTAGTTCAATGGTGACCTTATATTTTTTATTTGAGAATCAGTTTACAGGTTTGAAGAAACCAATCACACATTTATTCAAACGAACTTAAAATGATCGAAATTCTATTCCGAGCTCTATGGGCCTCTTTATTAGTTTCCTTTAAAGAATCTGATATCAAAATAAATCCATATAATTATAAAAAATTACATGTAATTTTTATGACATTACACCTAAAAATATCCTCAAATAGATGAGAGTGAAATCGTGACCTAAAACTCAATATAATTTATTGTTTATGGCCTGGGCCTTATAGTTGGTAACAAAATATGATTTAGAAAAAATTATTGGTTACGAAAGTGTTAATAACACACCCCAAGATGATTTTAATTTTTAGTTAAGTTATAATGATCTATAATTTTAATATTTCCATGTTTATTTATATAAATATGATGGTTCAAAGTGGTTTTTTATAGATTAAATTGGAAAGATGTTGTGGGAAGGATATATGATGAAAATATCTTTCCAAATATGTATCTCAAGATGGTTGTAATTGAAATATAATAGTTTTTTACAATCATGGATAAGTTAACACAAGATATAAATGACGGTGGTATTCATGTAGAGAGAAAACCATATAACCCAAACAGAACATGTATATAGTGGAGTATTTTATTAAAAAAATACCCTCCATCATTTAAGGGATCATCTATGTCCCACCTTCTTTTTTTAGCCATTTTATTTATTTTATTTCTCTTGGCATCGGGTGATTTTGTGTAAGTGTGGGTGAGTCCCTGTTTAAATTTTTAATGTTGGGATGAGTTAATGGTTTGGGATAGTTCGCGAACACCGACGTTTAAGATGCGTTGTCTACTTGGGTACCGTACGGTGCACTAGTACAGCACAGTCATCCAGTTTTAACGTTATGTGTGTAGAAATATGTATATGTATGTTTATATGTTTATATATGTGTATATATATGTGTATCTACGTTTTTATATGTTTATGTTTTAACGTTATGTGTATATATATATGTGTGTGTGTTTATATATATGTTTATAGGTGTATATATATACACATATGTTTATAAATAAATATGTTCTAACGTTATATGCTTATGTGTATATATGTTTTTATATATATTCATATATGTTTATATATGTTATATATATGTTTATATATATATATGTATATATGTATCTATGTATATATAAGTAGGTTTATATATTTTTACAAATATTTATATATGAATATATGTTTATAATAATAATAAAAATAATAAAAATAATTATTATTAGAAAAAAAAAGAGGAGGAATGGGTTAGGGTTGCGCGCACCCCGCACCACTTCTTCCCCGCGCGAGCCCCCACCCCGTCCGGCCTCCTGGTAACCTCCCCGACACGCGCCGCCGTCGACCTCCCAGTCGCCCAGGCCACGTGACCCCACTTCCGCTGTCCTACAACGCCGTGCCGCACCCCCCTCGGCGCTGCCCCCGGACACCGTGTCGGCCCGCCTCAGGCTCGCCGGCTCCGGCTCCCCGTCTAACTCCCTATCCCGCTGCCCAGAAACCGCCGTTGCCAACCGTGCCCTGGCGCCCCTCCGTCGCTCCCCGCCTACCTCACTGACCCTCCTCTTTTTTCCCATTGACGGCCCTTGTCCCTGCGCTGCCCCGCTTCCCTACACCCACCAGATCTCCCTTCCCCTACACCTCCTTCGGCAGTCCTCTCCCACTTCGGCCGGCCGCATCTGTCTCTGGCGGACCCGACTCCGGTGACCCGCTGCCTCAAACCCCCTTCTGCGCACTTTTTCTAGTGGCCTGAGCCCCCTACACCTTGTTCCGGCTAACCCGACCCCGTTCGCATGACTACCTTCTGGCGCAAAACCCAAATTCCCTTGTGCAGCACCTCCGCTCTCCTCGGGCGCGGTCTCGTTTCCCCTCGCTGTCAAACCAAGGTTTTCATCTCATTTCAATTTTGGTGTTTTCTTCAATTTAACCAACTTTGATGTCTCGGTTTGTGATTCACGCTGTTTTCACAGTGTTTAGAATGGGAAATTGATGTTTTGGGCCCCTTTGGTCTAGTTTATGGCATCCGCTGCTAAGGGCGAGGTGATGAACTCGTTTCGCTATGCCGATGTTGTTTCAGGTAAGAGTTTATACAAGTTGATAGATTTTTCATGGATTGATTTCGTGTCTCATGTTATTTTCGTGTCTCTGGTATTTATTTGGTAGTGCGTTGGTTCATTCCACTCAAACTTTTGAGGTCTACTGTGTTATTATGGTGTGGTGATAAGTTTTTTCTAGTGCCTGTGCTTTTGTGGGAGTGTGTGTACGTGAGCAGGTGGTAGTGTGATTTCGAATGAATTGGCTCAGCAAATTCTTTGAGGTAGGTGTTTCTAACGATTTCCCTTTTTGATTGAAAACTTGAGGACCTGAATGTTTTCAATTAATCCTTTTATATCGTTTTCATCTCTATTGTATTTATGAAAAGCATCTGACATAGTGATATTGTTGTTTTAAAATTTTAAAAGTGGATTTTGATGTTGGTTTCTATAAAATGCATAGGATCTTGGTAAAGTTAAATTAAGTTCCTTGTGATGTGTGTGGTTTTAATTGATAGTGATTGTTTTTTGGAAATGTAAAATTGCTTTGGTGTGTTTGTTTAACAAAAAGATGAAACAATAAGTTGTTTTCGAAAAAATTTGGAAATGGTGGTTGGTTTGAAAGATGCATTTTTTCCTTTTATAAAGTGCTGTGAAAGAATTGGATTTGGTCTTCAATGCTAAAGTGTTTTATGAAAAATGGTTTCTAACGTTATTCTTCTAAAAACTAGATATTCCATTGGATGATGGCACATCCATGGGAGCACTAGCTGCTCCCATGAATGTTCCTCCAAATGAAAATGAGACATTAAAGCTATGTTTTATTAAAACTGGGTTTCAGATAAAATAATGCGTTATTTCAAAGAGGGATGGAATGAAGTTAGCCCGGTTGGCCTTTGGTGTGGGTTGAATGGTTGTTTAGTTTGAAAACCCGTTTGGTATTGGGTTTTGAATGGGGTTTTTATACTAACTTTTGGGAAAGATGTGTGTTCCCGATTGGCAACTTAACTCATTTACAAAATGTTTTTAAACATCACATGCTGTTAAGGCCCGGTTGGCACCTTGTTGAATGAGAAGGAATTTCACATATGCATATTTGTGAGGCATATCTACAGGGGACTTCCCTTCGAGGGATGTCATGTAGTGGTGTCCGTGTAAGGGGTTGGCAAGTGCGGTGAGATGAGTCACGTGTGCGAGGGCCTTCTACTTACACAACATTATCAAAATCACCATGGGTTCCTGGGAGTTCTTTAGAATATCGAGCAAGGGTTTCTAACCATCCCCAATTAGATGGGTTGGTTCCCCCTTGGTATATAGGCCTTGTGGGGCTTGCCACTTGTTGGCTATTAGGGCAGTGAGTTGGTTATTGACTATGGAGTACCACGCCGGTAGGTAGTCTGAAACCGAGTACGTCCAGGGGTTTTCTAGGAATGTTTAGGATCTCCCATGGTTATTGATTACATCTTCTTGTTTACTTTTACTTTCACTTGGTTTCTAACATTTACTTATTACTTGTTCTTCTTTTTCACAAATGAGATAAACACGAAATTGAAATTCAATTTTTTTAATGCACTATTTTAGGAAAAACCTTTTGTGGTTTGTGTTGGTTTTTGAAATGGTAAATCAGGATCCTTTTCCCTTTAAATTATGAAAACCATATTTTCTATCCTTGTATGTGAAAACTAGTGTTTTTGGGTTTGTTTATGGAAAGAGGTCTTGGATGGATTTTGTGATTTACATTGGCATCCCTATTGAGAATTTTCAATGCTCACACCTATTTTATCATTTCAATTATAGGTTTCCCTTGTTCAGGTTTCCTTGTCTTAGTTGCTCATTTTGGGAGCAATGTTGGCCTTGGTTGGGAGGTGACTGAGGGGTCACATGGAGGTATGTCTACTGTTTAGTTTTATTTCTTTTTGATGTTAGTTTTCATTTTTATCTTCTTTTTTTATTTGTCTATTTATCTTCTTCTCAAGTGCCAAATCATTCCAAAAATTTAAAATTTGATGACCGACACTAGTTTCCATCCTTGGGGGATCGGGAGCGCCCCTCGGGACTTGTTGCGAGCCAGTTCGGGTGACCGATTCAGGGTCGACATGGGCTGGTTCGTGACAAAATTGTATCAAAGGAAGCACTTGATATTTGGGATGTTTGGTAGAAGGAGATAAGGATTGTTGGGGCCCGGGAGGTATGTTAAGGGTCGGTTCCAGATCACCACCGTTCGTGATGAGACCTGAGTTACCAGGGTTAGACTGGGATTTGAATCTTTTATTTTTTGTTTTTTTTAAGGAATGACGATGGGGGAGAATTGGATCACTTTGCGGCATCACATGGGGTGGTAACCAAGGTGGAGTCCAAGTGTCTAGTTCCAAGTCCTTTTAGTGATATACCTTACTTGGGATATGTCTCACCACCATGTCACCGAGTTAGGAATATGCACAAGTTCCTTATTCCGGTGGTTTTTTGTTGACTGTGTTTTGTTTTGTTCTCGGTCGATGTGAGTGTGTGTTAAAAATGGGAATGGTTTTAAAATGGAAATGTTTTTATTTAAAAATTGTTTTGAAATTGGTAAACTGAATTTTTAAAGTGGGAGTGTTTCAATTTGGAAAATTTTATTGCATGTTTGTATTTGATAATGGAAAGAAGTGTTCGAACCTTGGTATTCCTTGTGGAGGATCACATGTGCATCGATATGTGCAGAGAGTGTGTGGGAGAACTTGTTAGTAAGCAATGTATCTAGGATTTGGTGAACACACATGTGGTAGTCCATAAGGGGCCATAGGTGAGTTTTAAAATTTAAAATAAATGATGGTTTTTGGAAATGAAATTTTTACTTATGTTTGTATATGTTTAGCTTATGAGTTTGTTTCCCTTGGATCAGGTTGTTGCATCGATTGAGTATTGGCTAGATTCCAATTTCAGTTGTGCTTTTTTTTTGTTGTTTCGAGTATGCCGTCCAGAATAGTCGCTATGGTTGCTAATGAGTCATGCCATGTTTTCAGTTCTTTTTTCATGTTGCCCAGTAATGACAACGATTAATTTTGCAGAACCAAACATCCCCCAAACATATGCAGCTGAGACCATCCTCAAGATCAAAGTGGGATCGTTTATCCACGGACCTGACGCCATTCAAAGAATCTGAACGATTTAGAAACTACACCAAGAGCAAATGTGGCCACTTATATTGCAGTAGAACGAGCTCATCACGCAACCACAACAAGGATGATATTACAACGATGATGATAATTGGACAAGAAAACTTTTGATATTTCCCTTATGAAGTCTGAAAACATGGACCAGACCAAGGTTCCACACACTCTCGACAATTCCTGACTGTGCGCGAGCTTCACCCTAAGAAATGTGGTTGGGGCTCTGATGGCTGAAGCATCTCCTTCTTCACAGTCATCCATTTGCATCTTCCAGTACCCAACTTCTTTCTCCTCAATGATTCATACTCGCTTGATGGTGGCACGTTTTCAAAAGGGTGCAAGGTGATGGCTTAGAATGCCCAAAGAGGCTACACTAGTGGCACATAAGAGAATATTTAGACAACCTGGAAGTCGACACCAAGAAAGATGTTGTCTTTGCAACAGGTTCTTCCAGCATGAACGCCTTTCCAGATGGGAAACCCTCACTAGAGACAATTACAATGAAACATGCCCCAAACTTCAACGATGGTGAGAAATTTCACCATTACTAGTCCAAAACTGGACCCTCAAATAAACATGTAACGGTAGGAACCCTAACAAACCTGGGAGTTCCCAATATCCTGATGACCCACTCTAATTACACAAACACATAACTGCCCCTCACGGACATTGATTACTTTGATCGATAGGCAACATGAAAAAAGAACTGAAAACTGGGCATGACTCATTAGCAACCATAGCGACCTTTCTGGACGACATACTCGGAACAAAACAAAAAATAAAGCACAACTCAAATCAGCATGTAGCCAAAACTCAATCAAAGAAATAGCCCGATTCAAGGGAAAAAAATAATAAGCTAATCATATACAAACATAAGTAAAAATTTATTTTCCAAAAACCATCATTTCATTTATATTTTAAAACTCACTTGTGGACCCATATGGACTACCACATGTGCGTTCACTAAAATCTCAGCTACATCACTCGCGAACTTGTGCTCCCATGCACTCTCGGCACATATCGATGCACATGTGATCCTCTACAAGGAATACCATGGTTCAAACACTTCTTTCCCTTATCAAATCCAAAAAAGCAATACAATTTTCCAAATCGAAACACTACCACATTAAAAATACAGTTTACCAATTTTGAAACAATTTTAAAAGAAGCACTTTTCCATTTTAAAACCACTCCCATTTTTAACACACGCTCACATCGAGCGAGATCAAAACGAAACACAGTCAACAACAAACCACCGGAACGAGGAACTATTTCATATTCCTAACTCGGCGACATGGTGGTGAGCCATATCCAAATTAAGTTATATCACAAAAAGGACCTTGAACTGGACTCTTGGACTCCACCTAGGTCACCACCCCATGTGAGGCCGCAATGTCAACCGATTCTCCCCATTTTTCATTCCTCAATAAAAAATAACCAAAGATAAAAGATTCAATTCTCGGACTAACCCTGGTAACTCAGGTCTCGTCACGATTGGTGGTGATCAGGAACGACCCATAACCTACCTCATGAGCCCTGACAAACATAATCTCATTCTACCAGACATCCCAAATATCAATGGCCTCCTCTGATACCATTTTGCCACGAACCATCTTAAGTCGACCCTGAACCGGTCACCCGAGTCGGCTCACAGCATGTCTCGAGGGGCGCTCCCAATCCCCTCGGGATGGCAACTAGTGTCATGCATCAAAATTTAAATGTTGGGAACGATTTTACCACATAGAAGAAGATTAATAGTCAAATAAAAATAAAAAAAGACGATAAAAATGAAAACTAGTAGAAGAATGAAATAAAACTAAACAGTAGACATACCTCCATGTGACAGCTCGGCCACCTTCCAACCAAGGCCAACATTGCTCCCAAAATGAGAAACTTAGCGAAGGAAACCTGAACAAGGGAAAACTGCAACTCAAATAATAAAATAGGCATGAGCATTAAAAATGCTCAGTATGGATGCCAAAGTAAACCACAGATTCCAACTAAGACCACTTTCCAGAAACAAACCCAAAAACACTAGTTTGCACATACAAGGAAAAAAATAGGGTTATCATAAATTAAATGAAAAAGGATCCTGATTTACCATTTCAAAAACCAACACACACCACAAAACGTTTTTCCTAAAACAGTGCATTAAAAAAACTGAATTTCAAATCCATGTTTATCTAATTAGTGAAAATGAAGAACATGTAATAAGTAAATGATGGAAACCAAGTGCAAGTAAAATTAAATAAGCAGAAATAAGAAATAACCGTGGGCGATCCTAAACATCCCTATAAAACCCCTGGACGTACTCGGTTTCAGACAACCTGCTGGTGTGGTACTCCATAGTCAATAACCAACTTGCCTTCCTAATAGCCAACCAGTGGCACTCCCCACAAGGCCTATCTACCAAGGGGGAACCAAACCGTCTAATCGGGGATGGCTAGAAACCATCGCTCAAGATTCTAAATGACGCACATGAACCCATGGTGATTTTGATAATGCTGCGTAAGTAAGAGGCCCCCGCACACGTCAATCATCTCACCGCACTTGCCAACCCCTTAAACGGACAACACTACACGTCAGTCCTCGAAGGGAAGTCCCCCTATAGAGATGACTCAAAAATATGCATATATGAAATTCCTTCACATTCAATAAGGTTCCAAATGGGCCTTCACAGCATGTGTAGTTTCACGACTTTTCGTAAATGAGTTAAGTTGCCAATTGGGCACCCACATCTTTCCCAAAATTCAGAATAAACACCCCATTCAAAACCCAATACGAAACGGGGTTTCAAAAAAAAACCATTCAAACAACACTAAAGGCCAACCGGGCCAACTTCATTCCATTCCTCTTTGAAATGACAGATTATTTTCTCTAAAACCTAGTTTTAAGAAAACATAGCTTTAATGGGTCATTTTCATTTGGAGGCACATCCATAAGAGCAGCTAGTGCTCCCATGGATGTGCCATCATCCAATGGAACATATAGTTTCTAGAAGAATCACCTTAGAAACCATCATTAATAAAACACATTGTCATTGAAAACCAAACCCAATTCTTTCACAACACTTTATAAAAGCAAAAATGCATCTTTCAAACCAACCACCATTTCCAAATTTTTTCTAAAACAACTTATTGGTACATCTTTTTATTAAACAAAAACACCAAAGAAATTGTACATTTCCAAAACACAATCATTATCAATTACAACCAATCACATCACAAAGAACTTAATTTTACTTTACCATGATCCAATGCATTTCATAGAAACCAACATCAAAATCCACATTGAAAAATTTAAAACAACAATATCACTATGTTAGATGCTTTTCATAAATACAATAGAGATGCAAACGATAAAAAGGGATTAATTGAAAACATTCAAGTGCTCAAGGTTTGAATCAAAAAGGTAAATGGTTGGAAACACCTACCTCAAATAATTTTCTGAGCCAATGCTTTCGAAATCACACTGCCACCTGCTCACGTACACACACTCCCACAAAAGCGCACACACTAGAAAAAATTATCACCACAACCTAACAACACAGTCAACCCCAAAAGATAGTGCGGAGAAAACCAATGCACAACCAAATAAATTCCAGAGACTCAAAAACAACATGGGACACTAAATCAAGTAGTGCAACACCAATCAAATGGTATAAACTCTTACCTGAAACAACATTGGTATAGCGAAACGAGTTCATCGCCTCGCCCTTAGTAGAAAATTCCATAACCTAGACCAAAGGGGCCCAAAACATAAATTTCCCATTCTAAACACTGTGAAAACCAAATGAATCACAATCCAAGACATCAAAGTTAGTTAAATTGAAGAAAAAACCAAAATTGAAATGAGATGAAAACCGTTGTTTGACAGAGAGGGGAAACGAGACCGCACCCGAGCAGAGCAGAGGTGCTGCACAAGGGAATTATGGTTTTTCGTCGGAAGGTAGTTGGGAGGCAGGGGTTGGGTTCACTGGAACATGGTGGAGGGGGCTCAGGACACTGGAAAAAGGGCGCACAAGGGGGTTCAAGGCAGTGGGTCACCGAAGTCGGGTTCGTCGGAGAAAGATGCGGCCGACTAGAGTGGGAGAGGACTGCAGGAATGGTGAAAATATGTGCTGAAATGTAAAAGGGGAAAGAAATTCAAGCCCAAAAGTAAAGTACAAGGAAAAGACAAACAGATACAACTAAAATAAAAACAGCTAGAAGGTGTCTAGCATCTCTTGGATCATACACCACGGATCCTACCTGAAGGGTAGGTATAGATAACATCCTCATCTCTCCACATTTTTTCGTCTCCTCCAGGTGTTGTCTCTTGGTGAGTTCCACCTCCAGGCACCATCAAGTCCTCGCACACTCCACCTTGGTCAACGTTGTCCATCGTCTACATCCAACACAATGAGGTGCGGGAATAGCCTAAGCAGGGGTGAGTATAACGATACTCAGTAGAGACCCCAAGACCCTCATGGTCTCACAAAATCCTACATGGATAAACCAAAAAGTATGAAATCAAGCGGATAACAATTTTGTAGGTATATAACCCTAAATATACCTATGTTATCAAGTAACCCATCTCAATTATGAGGAAAACACAAAGGTTATTGACTCTGCTCAAACAAGGATTTTTATTATCAAAACCATGACTATTAGAGAACTCCTCCTCTGTCAAGTACAGTGGCCATGTCACAACTCCGAGGCGCTACTCACTAACCATAGACTGCTGAGGTACTCCTCCTGTTGAGTACCGCAGGTCTGCTGCCAAACCGGGTGCTCCGTCCGCAGTGGGTCTACCGCCAAACTGGGCGCTCCCCCTAATAGCCATCATAAGTACTCCTCCTTTTAAGTACCGCTGGTCTATGGCCAAACTAGGAGCTCCGTCCTCCATGGGTCTTCTGCCAAATCGTGTGCTCTGTCTACTGGGCTAGTCGAATCACTCCGAGTCAAATAGGTCAAGCAGTCGTCAGGTCTACAGCTACTAGGTCTCTGCACTCCGTCTGCTCATCTCTGGGAGGATCTACTCAACGAGCTACTGGTCGATACTCCATGTGTCATGAAGTCTCATGTGGAAGTATGTCAATGTTTCTCCACGTCATCTGGGTATCAACACAATAGAAGACGCGTCAATCGGACGCCCGATCTGTGAGTTATTTTCATTTTAGTCCCAAGGGCCCAGTTGGATTCATGTATGAACCAACCTAACTCTGACTCAACTATACTCCAAACACTAGTAGGGTATATTCAAAGGGACGACTATGCTCTAAGAATACCAGTGCCACTGAAAGTTCGTCAAACGGATTTCTGGTGCCAAAGATATGGCCCAAGAAGTTAAAGGGTCAGTAGTGGGCCCGGGTCTGGTCCAACCCTATTGGACCGACTCAGCCCAACCAAGTCTGGACCGACCTGGTCATGATCAACCCGGTCAGACTCGCTAGGTCTGACCCGACCCATTTTGTGGGTCATCCTGCTATGTTTTGATCCGGTCTGCTGGGCCCCGCCCCGCAGATCGTGAGGTCGGTTCAGCCCGATAGTCACCATGTAGGGGGCTCGGTAACTCGGCCTGGAAGAAAAGGCCGCTTCGGCCAGCGACCCCGCGGGGGCGTCGCGGGTGAGCTCTGCAGGCCGGTGGCGGGGAGGCCGCACGGGGTGCGGCGTGCTAGATGGACTCCGGGCAAGCCACAGGGACACCGGGAAAGCCGACGCAGGAGACGGGCAGTGCACCGGCAGGGGCCATGGGGTGCCGAGAAGCATGCCAGTAGGGGCGCGAGGAACCGGGTGCACGCTGGAAGGGGCTCAGGACGCCGGGTGTGTGCCGGTAGGGGCCTAGGGCACTGCGTGCAGGCCGAAAATGGTTTGGGCCGCCGGGAGAGCGCTGGTAGGGGAGCGGGGCTCTGGGTGCATGGCATTAGGGGCGCGGGGCACCGGGAGTGTGCCGATAGGGGCGCAGGGCACCGGGAGTGCACCAATGGGGGTGAAGAGCACTGTGTGTGGGTAGCACACCGCGGCGCCGCAGGGGTGGCACAATTCATGGAGGCCCCAGGTATCACGACCTTTGTTCGCCTACTTCATCTCCTTTGTCGTGTGTTCCGCCTTTGTTGATGTCGCTTATTCTCCATGCCGTAGGGTGTCACAAGAATATAGAATGATAGAGGATGTCAGGCCATGTTAGGTTGGCCTGCATCCTCTATGTTTAGAGGGGAAATCAAAAGGCTCAATGAGATTAACAGGTGATTAAAACATGACCGAAACAAACCATTTCTATCTGATGAAGGGGATAAGAGAAATTATAACAACTTCATGAAATTAAAACCTCTACCTCGCTTGTCGTTCGTCGTTGATGATGTCATGTAAAGTGGATGTCGTTCTATTGAAGTCGGAAAAGAAGAAGCCGATGATGACATCGACGTTCTTCGTGGATGACTCTTCCCTTTCCTTGTTCTGGTAGAAGGGGGAAGAAGACATCAAAGGAAGAAGTGGAATAAGAAATCTGGCATTCTTCATGTTCTTCATTGGTAGAATAATTCTCCAAGGGTTGGGAATTTCATCTATTTGCAAGCGTTTCACCGCTTGAAAAGCCGTCCCAAAACCTTTCTTCACGATTCCTTTATATAGGAGAGGGGGAGGGGTAAGTAACCATCGTGGAATTTATGATGATTCATTTATTATGAACCTTCATAATTTCCAATGATTCAGTTACTTAATTTAAAAATGGAAAAGCCAATTAATTTACACTAGCGCAACGATGCGGTGCATTGCCAAAATTAATTGTCTGTGCATTGGCACAATTAATTGTGGAGAGGAGTTCAAGAGGTCCTCCCTAATTAATGAGGTGTTATGCATCTTTGGTGTTCCCCACCTCAATTAAACTCACATTTGAGGTTGGGTTTGGGTATGACCCACCACCATAACCTCACATAGGAGGATAGGGTGTGGTGGTCCCACCACCAACTCCCATGTGGAGGTTCCAACTGCCTGCAAAAACAAGGCGGTTGGAATAAAATAAAGTGTGGCTACACTTTATTTTATTATTTTATTAAAAAAAAAATCCAAAAAACTAACTTTTATTCCCAACTATCCGCCATCGAGGTGAAAGTATTATTAAGTGGAAACCGAAGCTGCGAGTTCAACGGTGCCCTCAGATTTTAATTCTGAGCACCGGTTAAAAAGATATGAAAGGACGTTCGCACACTTATTGAACGTACCCGGAAAAAGTTCAGAATATTATTATTGTCACCCTGAACCTATTGTGGTTGAGGTTACAATTTATCTAGATGAAAAACGCCCCAAAAAAGCCAAAAATACTCTCATATTTTCAATATGAGTTACCATTTATATGTTACGAATTTTATAATAAAATGATTGTTACATAATTATTTTATTTGCTGCCAAAAACTAACTTTTTATGGTGGCCCGCACCGGCCAAAGTTAGTATCTTCTTAAATAATTAAAATTCTCACTAATTCAGTGGTGGTCTCAAATTTTTAATCAGACATACCTTTTATGAGTTATAAGAATTCGAAAAATAAAATAAATTTATTTAATTATTTTATTTATGGTTATGCCATTTTTAGGATATCTCACAGGAGGCCTGCACTAACTAAACTTAAGTCATGCCAACAATAAACCCGCCATCCTAAGTGCAACGGTACCCTTAGATTTTGGATCTGAGTTACTATTTATGAGTTATTCCACTTTTTCTGGAAAAATGCCTACGCACGTTAACATAAGCTTAACAAAAACATCAGAAATTGAATTCGGGCACATCGGGGCTCGAAATAACGCGCCGTCAAAAACTGCGGACTCATAAAGTTCAATTGTATTTATGAAAAAACATTCCATGGAATTTTTTTGTTTTTTGAGATATTATCATTCCATAATGATTCTATTTTCCCATATGTTGAATCTTTTCACCTTTATAAAATACCCCCTAAGTTATTTTCAAAAAGGAATGGGAATGAATACAATGTTTACTAAAATGATAGAAAAAAAGAACATAGGGAATAATAAATTTTACTAACTCATCATCCATGAATAATATAAAAGTACATATATCCAAATGTTATTGGAAAATATTCTATCACAAATAATTTGGATGATAATTATTTCAAAATAATAAAACATTCAATTTTTTTTTCAAAAAATATACATAAATAGTTTAAATGAAAAGTTGAATTTTTTTTGATAAGGTTCTTCAAAAAATACATTATCATTTTGAACTACTTTTGATCCTTTTCATGATTTATGATCATTTATTCCCATGTGGTCCTATATTGAAATTTAGTTTTCATTTTTTGAAACTCTTTCTTTATAAGGATCAGATCATTTACACAAGACCTCATCCCTATATTCTCCAATTCCAAAATATAATCCTTTTTTAAAAAAATTTCAATTATTTTTCTGATAATCAGTTGAATCTATGAATTCTTCAAAAAAATTACTCTATTAGGCATATCGTTGGATTAATTGTTGAAGGATTCATCCATATCTAACAATTATTATTTAAATTAAACAAATTTATCATCATGTTCAAGAAAATCCTCATTCACATTGTTGGAACTATTCACCATATGAATGTATATTGTTTTTTAGATTTAATCTTTTCATTAAAAACATACAAATCAGTCTCAATTTTGATCAACTTTTTAACCAATACATTAATATATTCTGATTTCCTATTTAAATATTCTTGAATCAAATTACATCTTGAATCGATGTTTTTTCAATAAGGAATCTGATCACTCATCCTTTTCATGGGAAGATAAATGTAATAAAAGGAATTTTAAAAAATTATGGCTTCTGAGTTTTATTGATCAGGTTCAACTATGGGAGGTTTTGGTTTGCTGGATTCAACACCAGGTTTTGAAACTACATAAGCGATAACATCAGTTTTTTTAAAATATTATTAACATCTAAAATTTCAAAAACATCTATATCCTTATAGAATTCATATTTTCTAAAAAAATTCAGATAATAAATTTTATATTTTTCTTCTTCTTTTGAGGAACACATTCCATTCTCTTTTTTAATCACTTTTGATGTTATACAGATGTGAACTTTTCTTGCTATCCATCTTAATTTTTATCCTTATCATATATAGAAGGTAAATATAATGATTATAAATATGATTATGATGATTAATTTTATTTTTATCTTTTATTGGTTTGGGTTTATTTGTATCAACTTCTTCATTTTTTTCATTTTCTTTTAGTTCATCTTCTTTTACATTTACTTCAAATTCCTCTTATTCTTATTATTCTTCAACTTCTTTTCTGAATTATTATTCAACTACATCTTCAAATTCCCTCTCAAGATCTTCCTATAACGTTATTTTTGTTCTTAGGGATTCATTTTTAAAGGATATAGATTCTATATATTTGGAATGAATCAAATATTTATTAAAAATTAAATCTTTCCCTTATCAGCCATTGAATGAATTACTAAAGGGATAATTGATGTTTTTTAAAAAACAATTCCAGATTCCAAAATGACTTGATAAGTATGATAAATATGAAGGATTTGATTCTCAGATTCTTTCTTAACATCTTTCAATAGGATTTAAACTGTTATATATTCAACAATTATATTCTTTTTATTATTTATTTTTTATATATTCCTCTAACCATTATGTAGTCAGAATTTTAATATCCATTTTTTATGTAGGATCAACTCCAAACATCAGATCACATGGTTTCTTTTAATATTTATGTAATATAAAACTCAAGAACACATTATCAGACATTTTATTTTCATTATTTTGTTTTAATGAATATGGTGTTTTTATATTTATCTTCTTTTTATCTTATTTAACTTTCATTGAATGTTGAGAATCAAAAGCATTTCAATCAACCTTTTTGACAATTTGTTTTTGATTTTGAAACAAAACCAAATTTCAATCAAAAAACTATGTCATTAATAGTGAAATATATATATTTTTCTTATAGGGTTGGATTTATTTTCATCATTGAAAAGCTCCATTCACATCATAACCAACAAAAATAGGAATACAGAAGAAATGATGATCTTTGAGTTGATTGAGGATCTTTAATAATTCTTCATCATAATGAATAAAACATTCACCAAGTCTATATTCATATTGTTGAATAATAGCCAAGAAAAAAAACAATATAAACTTTTAGGATATTCCTGTCTCCTTTCCATGGGAAAATAAAACCTTGCATCCATAATGAAATTACTTTGTTGCTAGATTTCAAATGTGAAACTATCCTTACTATTTAAAATTATAAAAAAATATATTTTTCATTATTTTTTTCAAAAGATACTTGTCTATTCAGTAACTTGTAATAAGGTGAATAATCTTCTCCATCTGAAGGAATACCAACAAACTCCACTACTCTTTTAAACTAAATTTTATATCTTTTACCAATAATGGAGAATAAAAATACATCCTTACCATTTTATTTGTGAAACTAAAAATATGCATATAAATCTATAACCATATAAGGTAAATAATGATCAATATAAATATCTAGTCTGTCATCACAAACTCTTTCATATCCATGAAAATAAATTAACGTTTTGATATTGGAGTCAAAATTTTCAAAAAAATATATTTCAATAAGTCTATCTAAAAACATACCACTTTTCATAATATTATTATTTTTCATAGTGATGGGAAATAAGACTTGAGATTTGATACAAAGGAATATAATTGTACAAATTTTTTTAATGATGTGATATATTCTGAGAAAAAACTATGAGAAAAAAATGTCAGACAACTAGGTGACCCACCATTATATAGGCACTGGGGGAGATAGTTCCACTTATGTATTCAAATAAATAGTTGAGATTGAAAACATTTCTAATCTAATGAAAATGATTTAATCGAATAACATTTTTTATGATTATATTAGCTGTGAATATTTTTAAAAAAATATATCCAATTGAGAACAATTACATTTAGGATATATTTTAAATTTTTATAAAATAAAATCAATGTTTATATTGAAAAAATATAAAAACAGAAACTAATGTAATGAAATAGTGAAAAACTAAAAGAATATTAGAGTACCTTATCCATTGTACATTTATTTTACATGGGTTTTTTGAAAAATCTCAAATGTTCCTTTCATAAGAACATTAATTATCATAGGAATTTTCAGATGAATCTCATCCACTGGATCTCCATGTCTTAGAAGAATTCAAGAATTTCATTCCTTTTGACTTCTAATAATTTTCATAATTTTTGTTTGAATTCCATTACTCATATCTTTCTTTTTTTTAACATTGGAAAATCTGGTTGAATATGTCTTGCTCTATTACCATTATAAAAATCGATATCGAAATCATTATTTCCAAATTTATCCATATATCCCATTTTATATATGCATTGAAAGTATTCTATGCTAATGATATTGTCCATAATTCATGAAATATTAGCTAACTCATTATATGAGGTTCTTGAGAAAGATGAATCCTATTATACAACTTTCTTATTTATTGGTGATTTCACTACTTTCTCAACTGACTGAACATTACATGGCACAATAGATTTTTTAAATAAATAAATTATAGCATTTTTTCTTTTTTATCTTTTTTAGAATATCTTATAATATTTTATCCATACTATATGAGAGTAACTATCACATAATCTAACTTAATATTATTAATCTTTAATATATCATCCACCATAGTTCATCCAGAATGACACTCATTTAGAATTATGTCTATAATATTTTTGAAAAAAATTTCATCATCAAGAAATTTTTTTCCAACAGACTATAAACTATTTATAATAGTCATAATCATTTGGTACATTTTAGGGACAATATAACTAGGAAGAAAATGCAAGGATTTGTAATCATCTATAATCATAACTCTTCTTATTTCTATAAAATTTCAGGTACTAAAATATGTTACTTCCAAATTTTCTATAAATAATATTGCTATCATCACAAGATAATATTTGTGGGTAGATATTCATCAACATAGAATGCAATAAATTATTTCTAACTTTGTAGTAAAACTAATATTCCAATTTCTCAATATTTTTAATATTAGAAACACCCTTATAATGAATCTTATATTTTCTAGTAAGCATTATGAATTTTTCTACTTAACTGTTGATCACAAAAGTTTTCATTCTATCTCCCCAATAATAATATTCATTTCTATCATATATTAGTTTTCAATTAGGATTTAGATAATAAAGAGATCCAATTTTAAATGATGACATATTAATAAAAAAGAAATATTTTTTATACAAATATACATTAGTGTAATGTTTTTTAAAAAAATAATTTTTATATAAAAACATAAACAAATTTCATTCAGTAAAAATTCAGAAAATATATAAGTAGTAGAACCTTCTCATATACAGATTTTGTTTTGTAATTATATATTAGATGGGTATACGTACAAGAGGGATGTGGATTGTATTTTATAATGATTAATGTAATAAAAACATCATAATATAATATTTTTAGAATCACATATCATCTAATGATCAGAGTGAAAGAATCAGAATCACAATAAATGTGATTATATCAATGTTTTTTTTATCATAATCAAATATACAATGATAAAAATTAGTATATAATGATAAGTAAAAAGTCTCACTATTTATTACATTCACAATAGAATATACTTTTAAAAATATGAATTCTAACAGCTAGTAAAAGTAAGAATGACATATAAGCTATATTAAAAGTATATAGTTTTTTTACCTTAAGAGTAATAGTTGTCAATAAACATGGATAAATGAATCCATACTTTTATATTTACTATAAATTCAGATTTTTCTTACTAGGAAACCCCCTGAAAATCAGTTATTATAATAATCACTATCTTCGTCTCCTCAAAATCCATTGATATAATGATCGACGTCTGTCTTACTAGCTCCAAAATCCCTCTATCCGATGACTTTGATTAATTGTATAAGGACCCAGTGTTAAAACCTTACATTTTCTGGATTTTTAAATAAGAATATACATTCTTACACATTTAGGATCTTTTTTTGTTTATATTTTAATAAAATTAGTACATAAAACATACATAACATCTCACAATCATACATGTGGATACAAGTAAAACAGTATCATTGTTTTCCAAAATATAAAACTTTTCAAATAAAACATAATTTCCTTGAAAATTGGCATGAAATATTTATTTTCATCCTTATTTCTCTTACACATCCTTATAACCTATTAAAAACATATAAAAAAATGTGATGAGACCAAAAATCTCAGAAAGCGATATAAAGAATGAAATCGTTAGTCAAGTCAGAACATAAAACCCAACAATACCCATTTTTAAAAACTCATTAGAATGCATAGAAACATCATGTAGTTTAATTGGGACATATTTACCATACCACTTATAAAATCTACCTTATACATGGAATAACCATTCGCTCAAATTCCATCTCCGAAGTGACCCATGAATTAGAGAGATATAATTCAGATCAACTGTCATATCTTGATATATAATGTCCTCAACCAAACATATCTTGAGATATAATGTGATCAACCCAACACATCTTGAGCTATAATGGGATCTACACAACATATATAGAGCTATAATGGCTTCAACAAAAAATTACTATATATAAGGAACATATAAAGCACAATTAAATCAGGATAAATCACTCATTCCATATATATATATATAAACCATGATTATGAATTTCATTAAAGAGACATTTAAAAGGATTTTAAAAGAAAATTCCCTTAAAAATATACTTGTTGTCCGAAATAATAGAATTGAAAGGATACGTGTATATACTGTACATACATATAATACATCCCAGTATAATAAAAAAATCATCACTCAAATAATCTTAAATTCAAAATAATTAATAAATTGGAAGGTTAACCCAGTGAATGAAAATTGGGTTTAGAATTTCCTTACCTAGGGTTTGTCTTACTTCTAATCTGTTTAAACCTCCCCTTGATCACTTCTCCACCAGATCCTACTTAAGGCCTTTGGTATTGGAATTTTGGTGATACAAGAAGGTGTTTGACATAGGGAAGAGCCTGATAAATAATATTGGGAAGAATTTAGACAATGCACAAATCTTGAGATGTGTGAGAGGAAGAGTGGGGGAGGGTGGTATTTTAGTGGAGGAGAGGAGGGGGTTTCGACTGTTTTATTCATTAATTTTTTATTTTTCCGCAAGACAAGAAATAGTGATGATCTCATGACTGAATACTGTAATATGTTCATCTTTGTTCAAGATGATTTCTATTTACATCATCCATGACTCAAGCATGATTTTGAAATTCACCTATTTTTCACATTTCATAAATTATCAAATTTCGCTATTCACAAAAATTTATGTATTTTAGAAAAAAAACCACCCCAACTATATTTCGACATGTAGAATTCAAAAAATCAACATAATTTTATCAAAATAGTTTTTTATATATGATAAAATTAGTTTTTAATTAAAATCCCAATTTATTTTAACAATAATTATTTAAAACTATATGTCCTTCTATTACACCTGAAAAAATTAGTCAACGTCGAATAAAATTATCTTATAACAGTAATAAAATAAAATAATAATTTATTATTACATTTTAGGACAATAAATTTTTATTTAATTTATTAATTAATCATAAATTTTAAATAAATATTTTTGACCTACGAAAATACCAATACGTACATAATGATCATGTTATCACATATAAGATTCTTTTTATAAGGATATGTTACTATTCATAAGTGTATATTACTATTCAAAAAAAACTATGTTGGTATTTTCTGACTCTTAATAACTTACTGATCGCAACCGTGTATGTATGTTTTTAAAAATTCAAAACATAGTTGTGTAAAAATTATGTTTAAATGATAGTTTATAACTATTTATGGAAAAAAATTCATTATGTAGAGTCCTATTGTTTCATTAATTTAAATTCTTTTTTAAAACCTTGTGTTGTGACATTCTCCCTAACATCTGTAAATTTTGTCCTTGAAATTTGTATTCACTTAATAGGAAAGTGAGGGTACTTTCCCCTCATAGCATTTTCATATTCCCATGTTTCTTCTTGAAACATGTTGTTTCTCCCAAAAACATTTACATTGTGGATTACCTTATTCCAAAATACTTAATCTCTATTATCATGAATAGGAATAGGTCTATCTTTATAAGAAATTTTCTCTTCCAACAGAATTACTATTGAGTTAAAAACATGAGATGAATATATCACGTGCTTTCTAATTATCGAAATATGAAAAACATTATTTACCTAGGATAAACTCAGAGATAAAGACAATCAGTAGGATACTGGTCCAACATTCTCTAATATTTCATAACGTACAATTAACTGTGGTCTTAGCTTTCCATTTTCACCAAAATGCATAATACTTTTCCAAGGAGATATTTTAAAGAATAATTGATCACCTACATCATTTGAAATTCATTTCCTCCTGTTATCTGCATGAATTTTCTTCTTGCTCTGTCCTATCCTCATGTGTCACTAAATCATATGATCTTTTTCTGACACTTACTCAACTAATTATGGTCTTATTAACTTCCTTTCCACAACTGAATCCCAATACGTTGGAGTTCGACACCTCTTTCCATACAATGCCTCAGATGGATCAATTTTATATTGGAATGAAAATTATTATTACAATAAAGATCAACTGAGTAAAGATTCTAATCCGAACATCCTTGGTTGTCCATTGATCATTCCCAAAGCATATCCTCCATTGTCTGAACTGTTCTCTCATTATTTCCATTAGATTTAAGATGAAATGTAATGCAGAATATTAATTCTATTCCCAAAAAATTCTAAAGGACTTTTTAAATGTTAGAAGGGAACCAAGAATCACAGTTAGGTAAAATAAAAATAGTGACTCCATTTATCTTGAAAATATCTTTGAGGTAAAATTGAAAATGCTAATCTAAAATCACTGTATCTTGAATAGGAAGGAATTTGTAGATTTAGTCAAATGATAAACAACAAACTATATTGCATTGTTACCTCAATATGTCTTAAGTTTTCCCATAATAAAGTCACTGGATAAATTCTCCAATTCCCACTCTAGAACTGGTAAGGGTTGAAGCATCCCCTATTGTATCTACATCCCTTCCTTACCCTATTTATATGTCAAATATTTAATAATAAAATTATAAATATATTTTTCATTCCATTCAAATAGTAATACTCTTGAAGATCATTATATATTATTCTGCTTCTAGGATGAACTGAAATTAGAGAACTGTGAGCTTTATGTAGATTTGTTTCTTCAACCGAGAATCACAAGGAACACACAATCGCTTCAATAACCTCAAATACAATCCTTATCAATTTTAAATTCTTGAAAAATACCCATTTTAACATATTATACCTTTTTTGTAACTCAACATCTTCTTTCTGTGCTTTCATAATTCATTCTGATAGTAACGACTTCACGAAAACCTAAAGCAAGAATGGGAAATTTCCTTCACCAGAAACATCCACGGAAAATTTTATCAAATCATTAATCTAAGAGTCACATTTTAAACATATCATGGTTAATGTATCAAAACTTTTCTAACTCAGTTAATCAAAAACAATATTTCATTTTCCAGGATGGTAAAAAATAATGGAATCAAAATCATTGATTAGTTCTAGGAAATGATTTGTCAGATGTTTTATTATTTCAGAGTAAAAATATATTTCAAACATTTATCATCCATATTTATTTAAAATTTTAATCTATACAGATGATGCCTCTAAATATTTAATGAAAAAATAACAACAGTTCATTCTAAATCATGTGCAGGTTAATTTAACTTATGATGTTTCAGCTGACATGAGGCATAAAAATTAATGATCATTCTGCTTAAGAAAAAAACCATGTCCCTTCAAAGAAACATTGTTGTAGATAAAAAACTAACCAATTTGTCAAGGTAGGTTTAGAACTAGAGAATTCACCAATATTCTTTTTAATTAATGAAAAAAATCATCACATTCTTTTGTCCAGATGAATTTAACTCCTTTTCTTGTTAACATAGTCATTATGCTAGTTAACCATGAAATGTTTTCAAAAATACCAATGGTAATAGACTACCAAACCAAGAAAAATATGGATCTTGTTTATATTTTTTGGTCTTGGACATTATTAAACAATTATTTTGCTAGATCAATAGTTATTCAATATTTAGAAATAATGTAACTAAGGAAAAAAAGTTATAGTCAATGTTTACAGTTAAAAACATTTTTAGATAGTTTATTCTCATTTAGTGTTTTCAAAACCACTATTAGATGTTTTTCATACACGTACACATTTAAAAAAATACAATAATTTCATCAATAAACAAAACCAAAAACATATACAAGAACTTATGAAATATTATATTCATAAGATCCATGAATCCAATAAGTGAATTAGTTGTCCCAAATGGAATAACTAAAAATTCGTAAGGACCATATCTAGTATGGAACACAGTCTTTAGGATGTCTACATCCTTTATATTCATCTAATGGTACCCCGACCTCAAGTAAACCTTTGAAAAATATTATGATCACTGGAGATGGTAAAAAAAATCAACGATATAAGGAAACTGATAATTTTTTAAAAGTCATGATACTAATGGATATATAATCAATTAAAAGTATAATTAAACCAATATTTTTTTAAAAAAATGACTAGAGAACCCCATGATGATGTTATGGGTTAAAATGAATCCTTTATCTAATAATCCCTCAAACTGCTTTTTGAATTATAGAAGTTCAATTTCAACCGTTTGGTAAAGAGGGTTTAGAAATTGTTTTTGAATCAGGAACTAATTCAATAGTAAACTCAAACCTATCTATCAAGAATAACACTAGACAAATCATCAGGAAAACATCCAGGTATTAATTTATTACTTGTACTTCACTAATATGGATAGTTCTATTATCATAAAAAATATGATCAATATAAATTTCATTTCAATATTTAATTAGTTTTTTCGCTTCCTGATAAATTTAAAATTCTATGGGTTCATTATTTTACACAAAATGAAACTATTTCTAAAAAAAATTATTTTACATAGTAATCTATCTTAGCATGATAAAAATAAATCCATTCTATACCTAAAATAACATGAAACCCCACTAATGAAAACACAACAAGGTCAGCAGGTAAACACATTCCATTGAAAAAGATAGGTAGATTATTATAATGTCTTTTTTCTACAATATTTTTTCCTGGTATTTTTACCATGAGTTCTGGTTCCATTTCACTGGGTAGAATTCTCAATTTTGAAAAAACAATCTCAAAAATGATGGAATGTGTAAACCCTGAATCAATCAACACATTTGAAAAATATATAAAAATGAGAAATGTACTTGATACCACCTCATTTTATGACTCAACATCTAATGAAGTGGTTGGAAAGGATTTCACCACACTGTTCTTCTTCCAATCATACTGATTTCCAACCTGAGTTACAAGATTCATACACACATTAGCAAAATAACCTAATTCTATACAGTTAAAACATATCACCCATAGGTTTTCATTTATTTAAGTATCATTTTCAATGAACTCATGATACATTTGTCTTAACATTCCACATCAGTATCATTTCCTTCAATTTGTAATACATTCACCAAGAGGCATTTTACCACAATTTTCACAAGAAGGGATATTGATTTTCTTACTTCTAGAATTCGTTAATTAATTCTTCCCCAATTTTTACCGACCTAACCACTTATTATTCTTGTTATCATGAGGCACTTATGTATCAATAAACTCTATCTCATAATTTTTGGCACAATATAAAAGTTTCTCATAGATTTTAAACTCTCAGGAAGCCAAAGATATTTATACAAATGGTTTCAAACCCAAGTAAAATATATTAATTTTATTATAAAAATACCATGTATAATCGGATATGCACCTGCCTAGTCTTGTAAAATTTGATTCATATGCAACCAAAAAATTCATCCTATTTCTACTTCAATTATAATCATTGTTTCTCAATTATTAGTCGAACAGTTTTAGGAAAATATTTTCCGATGAAAAGACACTTAAAATCATCCCATTCCAGACTATCAAGTTCATATCATTTTCTCATTTTCTTGACCATATAACACCATTTATCGTCTTCACATTCAAAAATATAAATGGATAATATTACCTTTTTATGTTATGAACATCCGATGACATCAAATATCTTATCTAGAGAATTGATCCATCCTTCAGCTATCACTAAATCGGTGGTACCACTAAATGCTGAAAGATGTTGCCTCATAAAATTCTCCAAAAAAGACATGTTTCTTCATGGTAGGTCAGGTTACTCTCTATCATGGATACCACCACCATTTATCATATGAGTTAACTATGCCAATACTGCCACTAACTACTCAGTTCTAATTCCCAACATTCTAGGCTTTAGATTCAGATAGATATCTTCTTCTTGGTGCCTTCCTACTTCAGTTTCCTTGTTTTTTACAGAAAACAATTCTGAATAGGCATACAGTAGTGCAGAAAACGTTATTTACGTCACAATTTTTGACGTCGGTTATATATAACTGACGTGAGAATCTGTGAAACGTGGTTTTTTACGTCGGTTATTTAATAACAGACGTAAAAAATGTGTTGAGTAGCTTTTTAACGTCAGTTATTTTAATAACCGACATACAAATTGCGCTTGTTCTGTTTTTATGTCGGTTATTTTATAAACGACTTAAAAAACTAAAGCACTGGGGTTTTTTACATCGGTTATTCTATAACTGACGTAAAAAATGAGATATCTAAGAGTTTTTTTCGCCGGTTATAAAATAACCGACGTAAAAAATGAGATATCTGCGAGTTTTTTACGTCGGTTATAAAATAACCGATGTAAAAAACCAAAGCGCGGGGGGTTTTTTACGTCGTTTTTCAAATAACCGACGTTATAAATTTAAATAAATGTTTATAACGTCAGTTATTATATAACCGACATTATAAAACATTTAAAAAATTAAAGCCTTGTGGACTGTCATTTACGTTTTTTTGATTGACAGTCCGCCGGCTCGTCTATCTCACACGGTAAACCCTAATCGGCTCGTCGATCAACCTGCGTTAAACTCATTTTGGCTTCATCGTTTATCATCTTTACTCTACTCATATCTATCATCTCAACTCGCAACACTCAAGTGGGAATTCCACGAATTTATTTTGTTTGTTTTTTTCGGAAAGTCTATATTTATGTTTTGCGATTTTGTTGTTTAAACTAGGTTAGATTCTTCCATTTCGAACCCTATTACATCTTTTTAAATATCGTTGGCAGCAGACATTCATTTTTATCTTGATTGTCTTGTTTTTGTATTTCTTTATAAAACAAATTTTGATATATTACCTTGCATTTAATGACTCAAAATCCTCCTATGCTGGAAACATATTTGGGGTTATTTATTGAAGGACTATGGCGCGATTAAGGAAAGATTTGGAATATTTCCTGATTTGACCGGTTTGAATTTCATTATCAAAAAGAAATTTGAGGTATGGTTGATTCATCCATTCCTTTTATCCTATATTTCATTTAACGCCCAGGTTCATCTAACAATTTTGTAGTTGGATATCCAATAATGTTTATGTTATTAGATAATTGAATGAAATTATCATCATATATAGTGAATCATCCTTGTTGAGTGTCTTATCATAGAATATGAATCAATCATCCATAATGGAGATGTCATTTTTTTAGAAAACAAAAACCATTAATGTAAACCATTTATCATTCATTAATTGAACTAAAATACATATTTACACATGAGTTATAATGGAACATAATAAAATAAATATTTATCATTCACCCTCATAGAGTCTAATAAATCAATGATAAACCATTTGTTATCATTAATGGAATCAAATTCAATTTTACCCACTTTGTATTTTTAGAAGTCACTAAACTCCCTTATAATTTCACCCTTTTGGGAAGTATTAAACATCATTATATCCCTTTAAAATATCTAAATGTCACTGAAATATCTTGCATCCATTTTGTCTTATAGGACTCTACTATGGATAAGTATACCATTTTTTATATTATTAGTTATGATAAACTCTATCATAACATCATTAATATATTTTTTTAAAAATAGTAATATCACAATTCTCATGATTTTAGTTGAGTATAATGATAATGTTTTTTATTAATGATAATATAAACATGGGTAATTTTACAAAAAGAATGTGAACCTGAATAATGATTGTTACTTATATGTATTTCACAAGATTTTTTGATATTATGTCACAAAACTAATTGATGATCGAATACAAAAAATAATTGCACCACCAACCAAAGTGAAATGAGTGTATTGTTCTATTTTAGAAATTCAGGATTTAATGAATGAGATTGTGATTTATTTATTTTTTAGAGTTTCTGAATCAAGATACTAGATTCTATTTCAAATGGGTATTTGTTTGATTTTTGGTGTGTCACGATTTTATTTGATGTAGGTTTTTCTTTTTCATGGATTACTTCTTAAAGTGGTCTCAGTTCATTTGATTTTGTGTTTCCTTTGACACCATCCCCCCTCAATGACTATGATCTCTCATTTCCAGTTTTTCTCTAATTGTTCTCTCAAACACCTCTTGTATTTGATGGTTGATTACAAACATATTTATTCAAATATTTAAGCTGGATTATATGCATTTTTTAGGATTATATTGCTGTTTTATGCCACTTTATTTATTATTCGATCCAATACTAAGACCCTTTCTAGTAAGAAAAATTTCATAAGAAATACGATTGGACTCTTCATCATATTTCATGAAACGTTTTTAATAATGTCATGTTTAAAAAAAATATGTTATATCAAAGATGTGGAAATGGGTGGTGTCTGGGGGGTGTCCAAGGGGGTGGGTGGGTGTGAGTGGCTGTCCACGAGGGTGGGGGCCTGTCTAGAGGGTTTTGGGGGTTGTCTTGGGGGTGGGGGGCTGTCCAGAGGGTTGGGGGTGTCCAGGGTGGTGTTCAAGTGGTAGTGGTGGGGGGTGGTGTCCAGGAGGGGTGGGGGTGGTGTCTGGAGGGGTGGGGGGCTGTCCGGAGGGTTGGGGGTGTCCAGGGGTGGTCCAAGGGGGTGGGTGGGTGTGGGGGGCTGTCCAAGGGGGTGGGGGCCTATCCAGAGGGTTTTGGGGGTTGTCCGGGGGGTGGGGGTGATTATCAGGATTACTCCATTTTCTCCAATTTTCTATCAACTATGTAGACGGCATGGTTTTCTTTGATTCAATGAAATTTAAAACTATTATATCTAACTATATTTTTTTAAAAAATAATATTCAAGCATATTTTCTTAAATACCCAAAGATTTTTTTTATATTTTAAATTGTTTTACATTCAAATTATTATTTTTTTCATATAATCATATATTTGTCTTATCTTAAAAATATATATTTTTTGTTGATATTTGTTATAGGTAATAATGAGTCGAAGTTGGATTATGACACATCGAATGAGCAATGAATTTGAGGAAGGTGTTGATGCCTTTTTGGAATTTTCAAAACAAAATGTTCCAAGTAGTGACATTTTTTTCTGTCCATGCCTGAAATGTTTGAATATGAAGAAGTTGAAAATTACAGAGAAAAAAGACCATCTGGTTTGTCATTGTTTTAATCTGAGTTACAGCCCTTGGATTTGGCATGGTGAAACTTGATGGAATGTCACTGATGATGATGATTTTCAAGATGGTAACTCCGATGAAATTGAAGAAATGATTCACGATATTGTAGCAGAACAAATTGAGATAGAATCGATAGTTGCACATCTATATTGTGATGCTGAAATATCATTATATCCTGGTTGTACAGATTTTATGGTTTTGTCAGTGGTGTTAAGACTGATTAACCTAAAAGAGAAACATGGATGGAGTGACAAAAGTTTTATAGAGCTGCTACAATTGATGAAAGACATTCTTCCAAAAGATAACGATCTTCCAGATTCACATTAAAAATCCAAGAAAATATTATGCCCGATGGGATTGGGATACAATAAAATACATGCCTGTCCAAATGACTGCATTATATATATGAAGGAATATGAATTTCTATCAGAGTGTCCTAAATGTGGGACATCACGGTATAAGGTGAAAGAAAAATCACAGGCTGGTGTAGAGAATACAAATATCCCTTCAAAGTTTTTTTGGTATCATCCTATAATTAATCATTTCAAACGTTTATTTTCTAATTCACATGATGAAAAAAATGTTAATATGGCATGATTAATAGAGGGTATGTGATGGAAAAATACGACATCCAGCTGATTTTCCATAGTGGAAGAAAATTGATGTGCAGTATTCTACATTTGTAGATGAAATTAAAAATCTCATACTAGGGTTGTGCACAAATGGAATGAATCCATACCGAACCCTCAGTAGCACACATAGTTCATGGCCTGTTTTATTGGTAATTTAAAACCTCTCTCCTGAAGTTTGTATAATGTGAAAATATGTCATGTTGAGTATAATGATCTCTGGTCCAAAGCAACCCGGTAATGATATTGATGTTTACTTGTCACCGTTGATTGATGATTTGAAATTGTTATTGGTCGATGGTGTTAGGGTGTATGATTCTTATAAAATGGAATATTTTCAACTGCATGCAGTGCTTCTTTTCACTATAAATGACTTCCCAGCGTATGGAAATTTGTCTGGATATAGTGTTAAAGGGCATAAAGCATGTCCAATTTGCGAACAACAGACATCATATTGTCAATTACATCATGGGAGGAAAATAGTGTACATGGGTCATAAAAAGTTTTTGCCTATGGAACACCCATTTAGATGACTAAAAGGTCATTTAATGGCTCAAAAGAATTTGATACTGCTCCAAAACCTTTATCCCCTGATCTGTATTTTGAGAGGGTGAAAAACCTTGATGTGAAATTGGGAAAGACACAGAAATCTAGTAATGATAGACATATTTGGAAGAAAAGGTAAATTTTTTTTGAGTTACCGTATTGGAGGTATCATGATGTTAAACATAATATTGATGTCATGCACGTGGAGAAGAAAATCTGGGATTGTTTGATTGGAACATTGTTAGATATTAAAGTAAAGACTAAAGATGGGTTGAATGCAAGATTAGACTTACTATCAATGGGAATACGTTTGGAGTTAGCTCCCACTCTTAATGGAAGACAAACATTTCTTCCCTCGGCTTGTCATATGTTATCGAAGAGGGAGAAAATTAGCTTCTGTCAGTGTCTTTATGATACCAAAGTGCCTCAAGGTTATTTTTCTAATGTAAAAAATTTCGTCTCATAGAAGGACTTGAAGTTGATAGGTATGAAATCACATGATTGTCATGTCATGATGCAACAAATTCTACCATTTGCATTGCGTGGAATATTTCCCATTCATGTCAGAACGACTATAATGAAGTTGTGTTTTTTTTTCAATTCAATTTCTAACAAGGCGATTGATGTGAATGCTTTGAAAATTTTGAAAAAGGATGCAATTTTTATACTTTGTCAATTGGAAATGTATTTTCATCCAATTTTTTTTGATATAATGGTGCATTTAATGATTCATCTGGTTTGAGAAATAAAGAATTATGTACCTCTATATCTTCGTTGGATGTATCCTTTTGAAAGGAATTTGAGAATGTTAAAGGGGTATGTTAAAAATCTATATCGACATGAAGATTCCATTATTGAAAAGTATATTTCTAAGGAGGTAGAATAGTTTTGTACGAGCTACTTGGCTGCGGCGCAACACATAGGTTTGCCTCCATCTCGCCATGAACGAGTTAGCAATGTGGGAAAGGGGATTTGTGGCTTGAAAGTCAAATCATTGTCAGCTGAACAGATGAAGAAGTTATAATCATACATCTTGATTAATATAGCAGATGCTCAACCGTATATCACATTGCATATTAATGAGTTGAAACAATGTCATCCAAAGAGGAAGGAAATGTGGATTTTGAATGAGCACAACAAAACTTTTTTGTCATGGATTAAAAAGAATTTTCTTGGTAGATCAGATGTATCCGAGACATTAAAATGGATAGTGGGTGGTCCATGTTTAAATGTGATAACATGGTCCGGTTATGACATTAATGGTTATGCATTTCATACGAAAGCTCAGGACAACAGAAGTGCAGTTTAGAATAGTGGTGTATTGGTGTTTACAGAAGCAATGCATTTTTCGAGTGATAAGGACAAAAACCCAATTTCAGCATCAAGTGCATATTATGGAGTGATTGAAGACATATGGGAGGTTGATTAATTTAAAATTAAAGTTCCTGTTTTTAACTGTAAATGGTTTAACGGTAACAACAGTGTCAGACACGATGAATTTTGAATGACACTTTTTAATCTGAATAGATTGGAAGACACATATGATTCTTTTATAATGGAAACACATGCAAAAAAAATTTCTATGTATTAGATCAATCAGATATGCAGTGGGATATTGTTTTACAAGGGAAAAAACAATATGTTGGTGAGAATGAAGTTGATGAATATGCTTATTTATGTGAGATCCCTACTTCCATGGAAATATTAACAGAACATAATGATGATCATGTTGAAGACATAGTTTGTGCCAAAAAGAACGATCACGACAAAGGAATTTGGGAAAACAATCCATTTGTACATTCCTAAAATTATAGGTAACATATGTTTATTTCTTGTTTACATTTATTTTTTCCATAAATGTTAGATATTGTAAGTTTTTTATTTATTAAAACATGTTTTAAAACAAAATAAGTATATATTTTTGTTTGTTTTAAGTTTGTTTAGTTTACTTTGTCATGTTTATAACCCTTACATGAATTATATATCTATTATTTTTGTTCACTGACAATTACTTTACCATGTTTACCATGTTTACCAGGTTTTCCATTTTCACCATGTTTACCATCTTGACCATATTTACCGTCTTTTCCATCTTTACCATATTTACCATTGTTTAACATGCTTACCATATTACCAATGTTTACTATCATGTAACATAGTACACTTTTCTATTTTCTGATTACAGTAGTATTAAAATATTTGAACATGTATATTTGTGAACTGAGGTTTTTTTTGATGTGAAGGATAATGACAGATCATTCAGATGATCAACCACATGATTCTGGAGAGGAGCATATTGCTGTTCATACCTCTGGGGATGAACATTCACATGATGCTATTACGAAAAAGAGTTCAAAGGTTGGTAAACATGGGTGCACACGTTTACCAAAATTATCACTATCCTGTACGCAGGATCAGAGGATAGTCGTTGAGTTTGATGATGATGATATTCCTAGAGGTCCGAATGCAAAAGATTTTAAGAGTTTTGTAGCAACCCAGGATAAGAGAAAAGTAAGCATTCTGTAGGATGATTGGAGAAGTATGGATAAAGCGATTATCTCTTAGTTGTGGGAGACGATTTTGGTAAGATCTTTTGCCATTGTTTGACTATTCTCTTAATGTTTCTATTATATATAATATGTTTAACCTCTTCTTTATCAGATGACATGTGATATTCCTGACACTGGAGGAGTCAGGAAGAAATGATTATTGTTGGCTCCCAGGAGATGGAGGGATTTTAAATCAACCCTTTCATCTGATTTCATTTATGCTCATAAGAGTCATGACAATCCATGTCGTATATATCCTTTTATAGATGAAGACATATGGAGACAGTTTTTTGAAAGTAGAAGAAAAGAGTCATTTCTAGTAAGGGCAATGTAAACTTTTATAAACTTTATTATATAAATGATTTTATTAATGTCTTGTTATTGATTTCTTATTCTTAAATTACAGAAAATAAGGAATTCTCATCAGGAGATCCTATCTAAAAATGTATACCCTCATTTTTTATCTTAAGGAGTGTATGCATTATTGGAAGAACAAATGATGGCGGAAAAATTTCAACAACTTAGAGCGGAGTCTTCAAGATCTGGAGAGGTGGACCCTCCATCCCCTTCATCTAGACATGAAAAATGGACGAGAGCTCGGAAGGGAAAAAAGGGAAATATCTTTCAGAATAATCGAGAATCGTAGCTGAGAGGACTGTAAGATATCTATTTTATTTATTTAAGTTAACTATTTTCTTCATATAATTTCAATCATTACATAAATGTTCAATTAATTAATATAGAACTCTCTTGAGGAGCAGTGTTCAGAGGGGACATTTATAGCTACTGGGAGGGAAGATATTTTATTTGCAGAATTGGGAAGGCCCGAACATCCTGGTTGTGTAAGAGGATATCCAGGAGGTTTATCGGTAATAAAAGTGTTTCCACGTTCTTCAACTTCTATCATTAAGGAGTTTTATAAAAAAATAGAATCCTTGGAGGCTACTATTCATAATATTAATGCGACGATGGAGGAAAATATTAGTGAGTCAGTGCAGTCTATGTTTGAAGAAATGAAAAAGAATTTCAGAATGCAGCTCTCACTCCTCCACCTCCCCCTGCAGACCCCATTATTTATCCTCCACCTCCGCCAGTAGCTCCCACTCCCCCACCTCAGCCAGCGGACCCCATTTTTTTCCTACGCCTCCGACGCAGCTTCCTACTTATTGTGAGTTGTATGTTGATGATTCTCAACATCATATAGTAGCATATGGGTTGGTATATTATATATGAGATATAGTTCTCATCAACAATTAGAGGTAGAGAATCAGAGGGTCACTGTACCAGATATTATAGATAGATCAGCTAGGGTACCAATACCTACAGATGAGGTGGAGATATTTGGATAGAGTATCAGCCATTTTTTAATTTGGCCATCTAGACTACTTCGACTCATTACCATAGAGGTATGAATGTTATATATTTTATTTTATTTTTTTATTAAAGTTGTTTTATCATTTGAAAACTAATATATTTTTCAATATTTTTACAGGAATACTTCAAAGGTAAAGAAATAATGTATAGACAACAACAAAGAAAAATGGCTATGACATCAGATACAAATTCAAATGGTCTTGACAGATTGTCAAGATATTCACATTTGTTGTCGGGTTATTATGAGTTTCCAATGGAAGCTCATGTTTGTGGACGTGAAATAAGAGTGGGGATTATAAAAACTGATATAATGGAGCTTGTTACTGGAGATAAGTTGGGCATCAACGTGGTGAAAATTTTTCCATGTAAGTCTTAACATTTTTTCCCTGCGTTATATTTATTAAAAATGTAAACTTATGTATGTTTTTTATTCGGTATCTTTATATAATTTTTGAGAGGAATGAGCTGACAGAAGTATATGGATTCATGGACCCGCAATTGATTTCCCCTAAAGCATGTGCATTGAATGTGGAACAAAGAATGGTTTATATTGGTGAATGATTTGAAAAGAATATAATCACACAGTGTTGGATGATGCCTTTTTGTTAGAGGTATAAAACACATTTCTCTCAAAGAGTTAATTATCTTTTAACATAAAAAACCACTAATGTCAAATTTCATTTTATCAGTGATCATTGGATGTTAGGGGTTTTTTTCCCAACAGAGAAAGCCCTTTATTGGATATGCTCTGTCCATGGTGATGTGCGGGAAAGTTTTAAGAATATATTGGAAAAGTATGTTTCAATTTCTCAATAGTTCTATATAGTATAATGAATTTTAAATTTACCCCATTCGTATTATTTTCTAACAGTTCATGGGCCTACTTTCGAAAAATAACAAAGAAAAGAGGTGCAAAGATCAAATATGTAAATGCGATGGTAAATATCCATTTATAATTTGTACTTTTTGATTTATTACATAAAAATAATATATTGAATTTACACTCCTTCAAACATAATTTTCATGAACAACAAGGCCTCATCGAATGCGGATATTATATGTTAAGATTTATGTATGAAATAATAACAACTGGGACAGTTGTGAATTTTGACCTGGTACGATTTCCTCTTAAACTTTTCCAGAATATTTCAACATGATTTATTCATTATACACATTAACTACATTCTTTTTCATTTGTAGCTTTTTGATGACCTTAAACCGTATACTGCTGAAGACATCAAACACTTACAAGTGGAGTGGTCAAATTATTTTACCGGTTTGATTGACTTTTAGTTGTTTGTAATGTAAAATGTAATTTTGAATATTGTCGTTGTAATTTTGTATTTGGTAGTTGTTTAGTTTGGATTTAGTTTTTTTTGAAGTTGACAGTGTAAGTTTTGAATGTTATATAATTGAATGTTTAATTTTGCTCTGCTTATTGTTTTGGTTTACTTATGATGGTTTTTCTGGTATGGATTTGGGTCTGTGGGGGAGGGGTTCCAAGGGTGTGGGGGTGTGTTCAGTGGGGTTGGGGGTGTCCAGCGGTCTGGGAGGGCTGTCCGGTGGGGTGGGGGGATAGTCCAGGGGGGTGGCAGGGCTGTCCAGGGGTGTGGGAAGGTGGTCCAGGGGTGTGGGAGTGCTGTCTAGGGGTGGGGGGTATACATGAGGGTGGGTGGGGGGGGGGTTGTCCAGGGGTGTGGTGGGGGATGTCAAGTGGGCTGAGGGGGTGCTGTTCAGGCGGGTGGGGGGTTGTCGAGGGGTGATTGGGGCTGTCCGGGGGTCGGGGGGTAGTCCAAGAGTGTTGTGGGGGCTCCAATGGGGTGGGGAAGGGCCGTCCAAGTGGTATACATGAGGGTGGGAGCTCCAATGGGGTGGGGGAGGGCTATCCAGGGGGTATATATGAGGGTGAGGGCTCCAACGGGGTGGGGGAGGGCTGTCCATGTGGTATACATGGGGGTGGGGGCTGTCTAGGGGGTAAGTTTTATATGTTATCAATGCACATGCTTAATTTTGATCTACTTCTGTTTTTGTGGTACGATTTCATAATTTATTTTCTGGTTGATTCTAGTTGATAGAAGATGACTGCATTCAATTTTTTAAAAAAAATTGGGTTTATCACGTCGGTTATTTTATAACCAACGTGATAAAAGTCCTGGGAAATGGTTTATCACGTCAGTTATTTAATAACCTACGTGATAAAATGCCTGGAAAATGGTTTATCACGTCGGTTATTTAAAAACCGACGTGATAAAAGGCCAGGAAAATGGTTTATCAGGTCACTTATTTAATAATTGGCGTCATAAAAGGCCTGGAAAATGGTTTATCACGTCGGTTATTTAATAACCGATGTGATAAACCACCTCCCCCGGTTTATCACGTCGGTTATTTAATAGCCGACGTGATAAACCCACTCCCCCCGGTTTATCACGGTGGTTATATAACAACCGACATGATAAACCCCCTCACCCCAGTTTATCAGGGCGACTATATAATAACCGACGTGATAAACCCCCCTCCCCCCGGTTTATCACGTCGGTTATTAAAAACCGATGTGATAAACCACCCGCCCCCCGGTTTATCACGTTGGTTGTTTAATAACCGACGTGATAAACCCCCTGCCCCCCGGTTTATCATGTAGGTTCTTTAATAACCGACGTGATAGACCATTTCCCCATCCTTTTATCACGTCAGTTTTTTAATAACTGACGTGATAAACCATTCTCCAGGACTTTTATCACGTCGGTTGTTAAATAACTGATGTGATAAACCCTTACCATTTTATTTATCACGTCGATTCTAAAATAACCGACGTCATAAACATCGCGATTTTATGTTTTTGACGTCGGTTTTTAAATAACCGACGTCAAAAACGTTACTTATAACGTCGCCCATATTAACGTCGGCTAGAAACCGACTTAAAAAATGAAAAATAACCGACGTAAAAAACTTTTTCTGCACTAGTGATATCTTAGATGAAGAAACATGTTAATCAATAAATGCTATATCATTTTAAATCAAACATAAATGAAAAATAATTTATGGTATTCTCTTGTCATGTTCATAACCCATAATGTTATATAAACTATCCTTTGATACAAACTATACAGTCCCATCGTTAAAACATTACATATTCTAGAGTTTTATACAAGAACATATATTATTACACATTGAGGATCTTTTCAAGATTAGTGTTTTATAAAATTAGGACATAAGACATAGATAACATCCAATAATCATACTTGAGGTTGCTACTAAAACTGTATCCATTTTTTCCAAATTATAAAACTTTTCAAATAAAACACAATTTCATTGAGAATTATTCATGACATTTAAATTGTATTCCATCTTTCTCATACACATTCATATGACCTATTAAAGTCATTTAAAATTATGGGATCAACAACAAAATCGTATTAAGGTATGTAATGAATTTTTTTTCACATGATATCATAAAACCCATTTTATAAAAACTCCTTATAAAGCATAGAAACATCTTGTAATTGCCTTATGACATATTTACCATATCACTCTTACAACCACCCTTACACATGGAATAACCATTCAGTCAATATCCATCATCAGAGTACCCACTACATTAGGGAGGTATAATGGGGTACAATCATTATATCTTGATCTATAATTGGCTCTGACCAACATATCTTTATCTATAATGGGATCATCCAAACATATCATGAGTTATAATGGGCTATACCCTACATATCTTGATCTATAATGAGATTATCCCAACATCAATATGTCCATGGAACATATAAAACATCATGAATTCAGGATAAATCACTCATTCCATATATATATATATAATATTTTTGAACTTCATTAATGATACTTTTAATTGAATTCTTAATGGTAAGTACCTTCAAATATTATTAGAGTAAGTATTAATAGAAGGGAAAGGATATGTGTATACACTATAAATACGCAAAATACAATATAAAAAAATCATCACACAAATAATCTAAAACACCACATAACAAATAATGTATAATGTTAACCCAATGAATGTAAATTGGGTTAAGAATTCCATTACGTCAGGTTCATCTTACTTCAAATGTGTTGAAACCTACTCTTTATCTCTTCTCCTTGAGATCCACTGTAAAGACTTTGGTATTGGCCTTTTGGTGTCACCACTATGTCTTGGATGTGGGGAACATCCTTGGGAAGAAAATTTGGCATAATTTAGACAATGAAAAAATCTTGAGAGGTGTGAGAGGAAGAGGGGGGGTGAGGGTGGTATTTATAGTGGAAGAGAGGACAAGTTTTCTATTATTTTACTTTTTTACAACAATAAAAGAAATAATGATGATTACATGACATAATATTGTAATAAGTGCACGTGAGTTTGAGATAATTTCCAATTACATCATCTATGAGTCATGAATGATCCAAATATTCATTTATTTTGCACATATCATAAATTATTGAATTTCACTATTCACAAAATTCAAGTATTTTAGAAAAATCCCAAAAATTCACCCCCAACATTTTGTGACACGTATAATTCAAAATTAAACCCCTTTTTATAAAAATAATTTTCTAAATATAATAAATTTAATGTTTATTTAAAGTCCTAATTTATTTGAAAAATAATAATTTTGAGAAATATCTCATTTTATATCAACTTGAAAAATTAATCAAGGTCAAATAAAATTATATTACAACCATATGTTAACAAAATAATAATTTATTATTTCATATTAAGAACATAAAATTTCATTTAAATTATTTAATTGATCAAAAAAGTGTAATTAAAAATTTTTGACTGACAAAAATACCAACACTTATATAATTATCATATTATTAATTATAAGATTACTTTTTATTATACATTCATGGGTGATGTCACAATACATTTAGCTAATTTACTATCCATAAGGGTCATATTACTATTCATAATGGTTTGTTACTATTCATAAGGGGATGTTACTATTCGAAAAAATAATGTTGGTCCTATCAGACTCCAAACAACTTACTGATCACAATCTTGTATGTCTGTTTATCAAAATTCAAAACATAGTTGTGAAAAAATTATGCTTAAAGGCTAGTTTATAACTATTTATTTAAAAGAAGTGTCATTATTTATAGACTTAGTGTTTTGTTCATCTCAATTTATTTTTTAAAACTGGGGGTGTAATAAACAGTGTTTTTATCTAGAGAAGACCTCAATTGTAATAATGATATGAACCATGATTAAAAGAAATTAATTCTAAAGGAAAAAATTTGGAAAATTACTCCTTTGAACTATAACTCTCTATATTATTACGGACTTTGTAATTATATGTTAACAGATAGATAAATTTTGATATATTAGGTTGATAATGTGATCAAATAAAAACTCCTCAAATGGCCTAGTATATATTGGAAAATCTCCAACAATCATATTTCTATGATAGTTTCATGGGAATCAGAAAGTAGTCACTATGATAACTCATAATATTTTGGCATACTTGAATGTCTGATGTTGTTTAGTTTTGGAACCATTTTAATGATGAATGTATTTTTTTATGATAGAAATAATTATTATATATTCCATTTACAACGTTTAGTTATTTTTATGGAATTTCTTATTGATTATTAATATGATTTAACTGAATTAAGGTTAGTCCGATTTATCAGAAGCATGGTCTATCTGATGGTCAATAATTTTTTCAATCTGGTAGATAAGACATTTTTTTAACTACTATTCTAAAAAAACATATTCCAATGGATCAGGATTTCCTATATGATGATGTATTAGATTGACTAATGTAATATTTATGTTTTTAATACATTAGAAACATTTCTATGTATGGTTAAAGGTAATTTTTTCTTAAAAAATTATTAAATAATTGTGATATTAAATTTTTGTAAACATAGTTTTAAAAGAGTGATATTTTTCTAAAACTATTGTAATTGAAAACTAAAAAGTGGAACATCAAACTCAAAAATGCCCCCCTTTTTTGGAAAAAATAATATTAAAAAATGAACAATAACCTGAAAAACATACAACCCTATTTTCTTTTATTGACTATTATGTTACTCGTTACAAAATAACTCCCTCCAAGTTAGTTTGTATTTTGTAATATGATGGAAATCATTAAAAGATCACCCCCTTTGAAATAATTATCTCCCTTATATGTACTACTCCCTTAAGAATAATATCACCCCTTATGGATAATATATCCCCTTATATAAAAACATAACACCTTTTCTAAAATATACCCAATGTGATATTCAAAAAGGAATGAGAAATAATATTAATTTTCATAAAATGTTAAAATATTTTATATAAGGAATAATAAATTTAACTAACTATTCATCCACAAAAAATATAAAAGACCATATATCCAATTGTAATTAGCAAATGAAAAAGCATACAAAATTTGTCTGAAAAGTATATCTTGATAAGAAAACATTCAAATTTATTTTAAAAAATATACATCATTAGTTCAAATGAAAAAATTAGTATTTCTTCATATGGGTATTCAAGAAGGCCTTTATCATCTTGAACCCTTGACGATCCTTTTTAGGTTTTGATATATTTTCTTATAGATCAACATATATCCAAACATCAGTTTCAATTCTTCTAACATCTTCATTTATAAGTATCTGATCATATATATATTCCTTCAACCATCTATTCTACAATTCTAAACTATGAACCATTTATTTTATAAATTTATGTTCTTTTATCTAATCATTTTATGAATCTTTTATGTTTAGAAAAATTTCACTCTATCAAATATATATACAGAAAACTTATTGATTAATTCAGATCTTTCTAACATATGGTTCATGCCTTAAAAAATTGATCTTCATGTTCATCAATAACACATCGAATTGGTTGGAACATTTCACTATCTTATTGTGTGAAGGATTTGGAGAATTAAAATTTTCTTTAAAAATATTCATATAAGTCTCTATTCTAATATCTATCTCAATCAATAAATTTAGTGATTGAAATTATTTATTCAACTATTCATGAATAAAGTTACATCTTATCTCAATGTTTGGTAGATAAGAATACTAACCACTCAATATTTGCATTGTAAGAAAAATATAATCAATAACCATTTGTGAAATTGTTTCTTCTAAATTCGATTGATAATGATAAATGTAGGGATGTTTTGGCCTTTTATATTCAACACTATGTTTTTAAACTACCTCACCATTCTCATTACCATTCCAAAAAATCTTCCTATCATCTAAAATTTCAACGACAACCTCATCCTTATCTAATTCACGTTTTTTTAGAAAATATCATTTAAGAATGTTGGTCTTTTACCTATTAGTTTTAGAAAATAGTTCATTCATATTAGGTTGATGACTTTTTTTGTTCTTATTTTGATTATTTTTTTGGGATCCTTCTAATTTTTCATACCTATCATACTTCAATGGTCAATCAGATGAATATGAATATTATTTTTATGATTAATTGTATTTTGATACATTATCTATTTATATTTATTCTTCATCAAATTCATTATTTTCATTGGTTTCTTATTATTATTTCTCTACTTAATATTATACATCCTCTTCTTCTTCTTCAACATCTTATTCAACTAATTGTTTAACATCCTCTTCAACTTCATTCTCGATATCTTCCTTTAATTTTATTCATGTTATCAAGGCTCACTTTTCAAATGATTTAGATTCCAATTATTTGGTAGGAACTAAATATTCAATTTTTCATACATTTCCCTTATTATCCACTTTAGTAATTAGTGAAGGGACTACTGAAGTTTCATTAAAAACTTGTCTAGATATCAAAATGACTTGATCTATTAGTTAAATCCAAAGGACTAGACTCTCTGATGTTTTATAAATGTATTCTAACAGTTCTTATATTATTTTTTATTTTCCATGTTTTTTCTTTTAGTTAATTATTTATTACATCTTATAAGTGTTTTACAATCTAAATTTTTAGATCCTTTTCATTAATAGGATCAAGACCAACTCTAGATCCCATGGATTTTTTTGAGGTTTATGTGACATCAACTTATTAAACTATACGTTATACATTCTCTCTCCTGTGTTTTGTTTTATATGAGGGTAAGATTCATCGATTCTCTTATTTTTATGTTCATCAATATTATTTGAAGGTTGAGTATTATAAGTATCTCTATTAACATTTTGAATAAATTTTTATCTGAAAAAATACAATTTTAGCCTAGAATTTGTGTATACACCATTGAAAGATATTATTTCTCATATAAGGTAGGATTTATTTTCAACATATAAAAGATCTATACACATCCCAATTAATTTATTGACGAAACATGGAAGTATTCAAATAATAAACATGATATAATAAATTTATATATTCTCCACCATATTGAATACACATTTATTTGGGATAAGATAAACTTGTATCTATAATAAAATTACACTGTTTTTCTGCTGTCAAATGTGAATCTTTTCTTACTTTATCATAGCCTGAAAACAAGGAAACTTCAGGCGTATATATCTTGAATGTTCCAAGTATATACTATAAATTTTTAGAACGAAAAAATGCATCCCCGTCAGAATGAATACTAACAATGTCTGTTACTATTTTAAACAAATGTTTATATATTTTTACAAACATAAAGATGGAAAATTTATCCATAACATCTCCTTTTTCAAATAGAATAGATTCATAAAATTCCCAAACTATATCAGGATAATAAATATCAAAACATTTATCTACATTTTCACACAAACACTTTCTCATGCATAAAAATAAATAAACCATTTGAGAGAAAATTTGTACTTGAATTTCAATAATACTTTCCCTAAAGACATAACATTTTTAATAATATTCCATTTTTCTATCATAGTGAGAAGTTAGATGGGGATTTGACATAAAAGAAATGAATCATATCTAAATAATTGAAGGATGTGAGAGAATGAGAGTAAAAATTATGAAAATATGATGTGAGAAAATGGGGCGAACAACCATTATATAGGCATTGTGGATGATAGTTCAACATCTGTATTTACATCAATGGATGAGATTGAAATAATGTTTTATCCAATGAAGATGATTTAATAGAAGAAAATTTTTAATTTATTTTTATATATAATGGTTTTAATAACTTTTAGTTTCATTATAATCATTCTAAATAAGAAAAAATTTTAAAATATTGAAAATAAAATCAAGGTTTTTTAATAGAAAATATTTAACAACATTAATAGTCTCAAATAATGTAATAAATTGGTGAAAAAATTAATATAAGAGTACCTTGTCCATTAGACATTTCATAATCATGGGTAATTTTATAAAAAATTCCAATGTTCATATGTCATGAACATTCATTATCAAAAGAATTTCCCAAAGAATCACTGCCACTGACACTCAATGTATTAGAAAATTTCAAAACATTATTTGATTTTGGATTAGAATAATTTTTAGAATTTATATATGAATTCCTTATATTCATGTCTTCCTATTTTTAACATTGAACAATCAGGTAGAATATGTCATTCTTTCTTACATTCATATCAAGTGACCTCAAACTCCTTCTGGTCACCATTATGCTTTTTACTATCATTGTATTTGTATTACACGAGTTTATTTACAATATATTTTTGTCCATATAACCAAATTAGATTACTAAATTTATAATGGTAGTGATGAAATTGAATTAGATTCTACAAATTTATTCTTTCATAAATATTTCACTATTTTATCTACTAATTTAAATTTATTAGACATATTAGATGTTGTTGTAATAGAAACTCCAAAATTTTTATTTTTATCATTTTTATCATCTCTTTTATGCCTTCCTTAGTATTTTATGGGATTACAAATAAAATTATCTAATGTTTGATTAGTAAGCTTTCTTGTACTATCCACATCAATAATTCTAGACTATAACTCATTGATAATTATGTATATTATCTTTTAGACCAAAATTTCACCATTAATTCCTTTTCCCCAAGAGACTATAAACCATTTGTAATAGTCATAATCTATTAGTTCATTATGGAGACTATCTCACAAGGTAGAAAATAAATTTCTTAGTAAAAATATCTAATCATATCTCTTCTCAATTCCATAACATTGAATGTACCAAAATGTGTCGCATTAAATTTATTCCAAACACTATTGTATTATTTATAATATGATATATGAATCTAGATATTCATCATCATGGATCATAAAAAATAATTTATGACTTTCTATGTCTACTGATATTCTAACTTCTCTACATTTGAAAAATTAGAAATTTTCTTATCCTGAATCTTTTATTTAATACAAAGAATTAAGAAGTTATCGACACTTGGGTTGATCACACGATTTTTAATTCTATCTGTAAAATAATCAAAATCATTCCCATAAATGATAGGTGATCGAATATGATTTATATTATCGATAGATCTTATATTTCAACATTACATATTTAAACCATAATATCTCTTTTTCTATTAATACATGTTAGTGTAATAATGTTAATAAATATAATGTTTATATAAAACATAAACAAATTGTAGTATGTAATAAAAGTAAAAACATAAAAATTATATATGTAGTAGAACCTAATCTGACACCAATTTTTGGATCATATGAGTAGCTTAGATGGTACACATACAAGAGAGGGGAGAATTATAGTTTAAAAATTTTAAACTAATTACTACACAATAATTATTAATGTAATATTATTGGACTCACATATCATCAAATTATCAATGTGATAAAATCCAAATCCTAGATGATCTGATTATATCAAAGTATGTTTTTTTGTAATCATAGTTACACTGATAATACAAATAGTACAAAAAGAAAAATATGAATGCTAAATTATATTACATGGACATCAAAATTTACTTGTGAAACTAGAAATTCAATATTTAGTACAATTAATAATGACTTACAAGATATATAAAAATAATACGCACATTGAACCTTAATAGTATACATAATAAATAAACTTGACTACAAGTATCCAAAATTTTATAATTACTCTAAATTCTATAATTACTAACCAGGAAATCCCATGATATGATGATCAGAATAAGCTCTGTCTTCCTATCCTCCGAAGCCCCCCCGATATAGTAATCAGTTTCTATAACCTAGACTTGGAATCTATCTATCTAATGGATCATATTGACTATATTCATATCCCTATAATCCTTATATCATAACAATGAGTAAAAATCTGATTACAAACAAAATGTTTTTTTAAAAAAGAAACCCTTAAATGGATTCCATAGAACTAAAAACCTATATAATATTAAAATGAATTTGGAATGAGATATTCACAAAGATAAAACTTTAGATAGATTTATTTGCGAATGTGAGTAGCTCCAAATTCATCAAATGACCAGATATTTATAGGTGAAGCTCCAAATGTCTTAATATTGAGTTTGTTGCAATGGCCATGGACTACATGATCTTTAATAACTGAAAATGTTTTGGAATAATAGAAATATTATTTCATTGTTACCACAGTTATAATGATAAATGTATTACTTATGATAGAAACAATTCTTATTTATTACGATTATAAACTGTAGTCACTCCGATGGACTTTATTATTAATTTTCAATCCAATTAAGCTGGAAATATTTTAATCCAATGTATTGATACCATGGATGGTCTGATGTTCATTACAATATTTTATTAGGTAAACAAGACATATATTTAACCACTAGTCAAAGAAAAGGTCATTATAGTGGGTCAAAGACACCTTCAGTTCAATGGATCAGATTAGTTAATGTAAATTTTATATTCATACCACATTAGCAACATTTATTTGTATGGTATGAATTAAGGTTTCTAAAAAACACAATAAATACTTGAGACATTAAAATTTAGTAAACATATTATTAATAAAGTGTATTTGAATTCCAAATATAAAGGAATATAAAATTAGAATGTAAAACTTCAAACTCAACAATATCTCTTTTTTTGGGAAGAAAAATCACAAAAAATAAATGAACAATTACTTGAAGAACTTATATAACTCCATTCATTTAAAAACTACGAAGTTATTATTTACAATGTAACTCACTTTTAGTTTGTAACTCTTGTGTAATTTGATGAAAAGTATTAAAACATCTCCCCAATAGAAATAATTCTTGCCCTATGTAATACACATCCCCCTAAGGAATGTATCTACCCTTAAAGATATAATCTACCCTAATATAAAAAATTCAATCCTTTAATAAATTATTCTAACACTTTTTTATTTTAAAAAAGAATGGGAATGATTCTGAATTCTCATAAAATGTTATAAAATATTACATAGTATAAAATAAATTAGACTAAATAATATTCCACTAATAATATAAAAGAACATATATCCAATCATAATTAGAAAATATTCAACAACAAATAATTTTTATAAATATTGTTTCACAATATTAAAACATTCAAATGTTACTACAAAAAATATACATGATGTGTTCAAATGAACGGATTAATCATTATTCAAAACAATCTTTACTAAATCCTTATATTTCTTATGTCATGTCGACCATTGTTAAGAAACATGATATTTACTTCCATAGCTTCCAACGTCCAAACATAAATTTTCATGAATTTAACCTCTTCTATCATAAGGATCATATCATCTTCACAACACATAAACCTTATATTCTACAATTATATGATATAAGAATTTTATTTCATAAATTTGAATACTTGTGACCAATTATTAGTTGAATCTATGAAGTCTTTAACAAACATTAATCTATCAAAAAAATTTTGAGATAAAATTATGAAGGATTACACATATTTTTTATAAAAAATAGTACTTAAATTAATAAATTGATCATCATTTTCATGAGTATCAACATCCACTAGGTTGGACCACTTCACCAAATGATTGTATGAAGGCATTTGTGCTTTAAAATTTTAATGATAAACATTCAAATAATTGTATATTATGATCATTAATTCATTGAATAATTTTAGTGATTCTAATTTCACATTATATTATATTGGATCCAATATACATTTTGGCTCATTTTTTGGTATATGAGGAATATTATCACACAACTTTTTTATGGTAAAATAAATGTAATCAAAACCCTTATGAAAAATTCTATATTATTATTCCAATTGATTGGGACATACCTATTGAGGATATGGTGTCAAGATTCAACATTGAGTTTCATAAGTTCCTCATCCTTATCTTTAACACAATTTAAAACATTACAATCATATATAATTCCAATAACATTCACATCCTCATCAGATTTATTCTTTTTGAAACATTAATCTGAGAAATTTGACCTTATTCTTCTTTTTTTGATGATGACTTACCTTTATATTATGTTGATGTCCTTTATCATTATTATAATAATTATTTTTCTTGGTATCCTTTTAAATTTTCATCCTTATTATACATAGAAGTTAAATATGATGAATTAAAATATGATTTAAATGATTTAATTTATTTTGATCCTTTATCTGGTAGGGTTTCTTCACTATTAGATTCTTACATTTCATAATATTCATTATCTTTTTCTTAAACATCGATTTCTAATACATATTATACTTCTTAATCTTATAATTTCTCTTTTACTTCTTCGTAAATATCTACTTCAACTTCTTCCTAAAAAATCATTTTCATGATCTTTATCTAATTTTCTTATTGTTCTAATGAGTACCATTCCAAATGATTTAGTTACCAATTATTTATGTTGAACTGATTCATTAATAGACTGTTTACCCAGTCCATTACTAGCCAAAAAAGTAATTACTGAATGGACTATTACAATTTCATAGAAAACACGCAAAACTTCTAGAATGACTTGATCAGTATGATAAATCAGAAGCAATTTATTCTCATTATATTTCTCAGTGTCTTTCAATAGGATTTATACTATTATAAATTTTGTAAGTACTTTATTTTTCTTATTTCTTTTACTTCTTCTTCTAACTATTCTACAATCTGAATTTTCAAAGCCTTCGTCTCTACTGGATCAAGACCCATTTTCAGATCCCCTGGTTTCTTTTGAGATTTATATAACATAAAATTCTTAAAAGAATCACCATAAATTCTATTTTCCTTTTTTTTGTTTTACTGTTATAGAAGTTTCATCCCTTTAATTCATTTTAACTTCTTCGATATTCTTTGAATGATGAGTGGTGGAAGATGCTCCATCAACATTTTCTATTTTTTTCAATTTCAATCAAAATCAAATTTCATTAAACAAATTATGGCTTCAAAAATGAAATATGTTTTTTCTCTTACGTGGAAGGATTAATTATAATCATTAAAAACATCTATATGATTTATAATCAATATAAATTTTAATTCATGAAATAAGATGATCTTACAACTGATTGATTCACTTTAAACATCCAATAATTTCTCTAGGAATTCTAGAAAAACACATTCCCAACCTTGAAAAGAAGGTAACATTTTGATATTAGTTTAATACTTTTCAAATGAATATATTTAAATAACTATTTCCCTAAATAAATATGATTTTTCATAATCATATTTAGTTTCCATCATAATGAGAAATGAGACTCGATATTTTATGTAAAGGAAATGAATCATAGTAAAACATTTGATGTGTTTGAGAGAATGAAAAAAAAACTATAAACTAATGATGTGGGCCAACGGGGTGAGAAAAACTTATATGGGAACTAGATATGAAGGTTAAACTTAAATATTTAGTTAAATGGTTGAGATTAAAACCCTTTTCGATATCAAAACCACGTTTTAATTGAAGATAAATTTTTATGTGTATTTAAACTCTCATGGTTTAAGAAACATTTTATTCAATTGAGAATCATTATAAATAGTATTTTTTTATATCTTTGAAAGAAAATAAATGTTTTCATTAAAAAATAACTATAAAAAATTTAAAACAAATTAATAAAATAGTGTAAAAACTAAATGAATGGAAGTGTACATTAGCCACTAGTCATTGATTTATCATGGGTTTTTTTTCAAAAATTCCAATTCCCATTTGACTGAATGAGTTATTATTAAGAACAATTGTCAGAAGAATATCCACCACATGGACCCCAAGTGCTATAATATTTCAAAACATTATTTACTTTGGCCTTATAATACATTTTTTAATTTATTTTAGAATTCATTTCCTTCTTGTCTTTCCTTTTTATATTTGGGAAATCAGGTCAAATAAAGATGACATTATTATAGTAATAATAACATAATTTTGTATAATCATCTTCAACTTTATCCTTATTAACCTTTTTATATCTATATTGAAGGTATTTATTAAAAAAAAATCTTGTTAATTATTTTATATAGATTAACTAACTCATTGTATGAAGGTGGGGAATAAATAGAATAATATTATATAACTGTCATCTTTATTAATTATTTCACTAATTTCTCTGTTGAATGAACTTTAGAAGGTACAAAACATGTTTTAGAAAAATAAAATACACCATTTTTATTCTAGTCATTTTTAATATCTATTTTTAGTCTTCCTTAATACAACATGAGTGTACCAATTAGATCATCTAAAGTAATATGAGTAAGATTTCTTGTATGATCCATATCATTTCTTTTAGACCCCCACTCATTGGTCTTCATGTCAATAATCCTTTAAATGAAAATGTCATCATTAATACCATTTTTCCCATGAGTTTGTAGTGAATGTCTCATAGTAATAAACATATGGTAAATAATGGAAATTATAACTAGGTAGAAAATAAATTCTTTTATAATTACTATAAGCATCGGTCTTCTTGTTTCCAAAAATTTGGATGTTCCAAAATATGTTACTTCTAATTTACTCCAAATATTATTAGTAGCTTAAAATAATGATTTTTGACTATAAATATTGATTTTTATAGAACATAATAAATTATTTTGGCCTTTTTATATCAAATGACATTGTAATTTTATATAATTTTTAAAAGAAGAAACTTATTTTTCAGAAATAATTTATTTTTCATCAGTCATTAAAAAGTTATCAGCTCTAGTGTTGACCAAATAAGTTTTTATTCAATCTCTATAATACTCAAATTTATTCCCATAATATATAACTGGTAAACTAGGATTTATATTTTTACGATATATAATACTCATACATAACATCTTAAAACAATACAAACTTTTTTACAAGAAATACACATTAGTGTATAAAAATTTATAAACAGAATATTTATATCAAAACTTCAACATCATGAAGTAAGTAATGATTGTAAAAAACCTAAAATTATATAGGTATTAGAACCTAATATGATAACAATTTTTTGATCATAATAGTATCTTATAATTCTATACATATAAGATATAGTTAATTGTAATTTAAATAGTTTAAAATAATCAAAACAGAATTCATCTTGATGTAATATTATCACCCTCACATATTGTCTAGTGAAGAGTGTGAAAGAATTAGAATCATAGTTGATCTGATTATATAAATGTATTTTTTTTCTTAATCATAAATTCCCTAAAAAACAATTATAAATATATAGGTATGAATAATCACTTTCTATTAAATTCATAATAGAAAAGGCTTGTTAATAAAATCAATAAAATACCTTGGAAATGTAATAATGGATTACAATATACATTAAAAGGATACATTTTTTAAAAAGTAAGAGTATATGTATTAAATAATATTTATTATTGGTATCAAAAATTATATAAATATTGTAATTTTTATCATTCATTATAAGGAAATCCCTCAATAAAATGATCAAAATAAGTTATATCTTCCTATAATTAGAATCCCTCGATTTCACTATTGACATCCCTCTTTTAAGCCCCACAATCACGTGATCCAATGGGTCAGATTCACTATATTACTATCCCTAGAATCCATTTATTATAACAATAATGTGACACTTGATTAAGAAATAAAATAGTTTCCAAATCAAACAACCCTTATAAGGATTCTTTATAATTGTAACTATCTAATGCATTAAAAAGACATTGAATTGATATGTTGACATAGAGAAAACTTTTGATATATTGAGTTGTGAATGTGATTATCTCACAAATCTTCAAATAACTAGACATTTATTTGTAAACCCCTAATGGTTATATTTTTTAATTAGTTTCAATGAACATTTATAGTTATATGATTGACAGATAGCATTATTCTGTCATAAATGAATGCATGATGTTGTTTTAATTTATCACCATTAAAATCTAAAATCAATTCATATAATAAGAAAAATTCTATTACATTATGATTATAAACATTAGATAGTGTTGTGGAATTTCTTGTTAATTATCAATATGATTGAATTGAATGATGTTTAGTATCATGTATCGTTAGTTCGACGATCATAATTTTTATCAGCCCTGTCGGAGCGACATTAGTTTTTCCAATGGTCTAAAAAATGGTCATTTTGATGAATTGGACATAACATTAGTGCACTAAATATTTTTTAGTAATTTAAATTTTATATTTATAATAAATGAGAAACAATTATATGTATGTTATAATGTAATGTTTTCTCCAAAAAAATACTAAAATACTCAGTATATAAAAAGTAAGTAACCATAGATTTAAGAGACTATTTGTATATTTTTAAACTAAATAAATGGAAAAGTAATAAGTGAAACATTTTAATCAACGCCAATGATGAGATCTATGCATTGGTGACTGTGGAAAAAAAAATCAAAAATTTTTAGGCCAAAAAAGGCCTAGAAGTCCTCCAAAAATGAGATTTTAGACATGGTATCCGAATTTTTTATCATCTGATAGAATATCAGCCTTGTTTAAGGGGGTATTGTTTTCTTCTTTTTGCTGGAGACTAAATTTATTATCAGGTATTATATTATCATTAATATAATGGTTTTGATGTTCTATCATTTTTCATAATGTAAGTTTATTTTTAGGTAATTATATGAATATTTTCTTATATTTACCTATAATAAATCTATTGAACAAAATACATATTAGGATAAAAAATATTTTTTAAATATTTTAACCGTTTTGAAATAAATATATATTATTTATTTCATTTAAAATTAATAAGTACAAATTTTAAATTCATATAATAATTTATTAATATAAATATATATATACACAAGTAAATATGTTTACAAATAAATTTGTGGGTGTCAATATTTACGTATATATAATTTTTGTAGATATATATGAATGTGTATTTATAAATAGATAAACATGTATACTTATATTCAAATATATGTATATAAATATTTATATACATTATATTTAAATACAACTCTGTTTATATATAAGATACAAATTCTATGATATTTCATCTTTGTTTGAGAGTGTATTCATATTATTTTTATGTCATTTATGATTTTACTCTATTTTCATAATTTCATATTGATTTCATGAAGTAGCAATTATTGTGGTGTCCCTTATTTGGTTATTTATATCAATTATATAAACCTATTTATATACATCTATGAATATTTAAGTATATTTACATATAATTGTAAATATTTATACATATTTATATTTACTTGTGTTAATATATATATATATATATTAATATTCAATTAAATATATGAGTTTCTTGATATATATTTACATAACAAAAATGTGTGTTTATATATAATTATATACATTTTTTGTTATATATGTAGATTTATATATTTGTAGATATTTATATCCATTTATTATTTATTATTTATTATTTATTTACTATTATTTATTGAATAAATATTTTTTATTTAATACTTATTATTTTATTATTTATTTATTACTAAATTATTATTTACTAATTTATTGTAATTATTAAATTATTTTTAAATAAACATTTAATATTTAATTATCATTTATCACTTTTCATATTTTTTTTAATTTATATTTTTTATTAATTTATAATTGACATGTTATTTTTTATTTATATATTATCATTTATTTATTAATTTCATAGGTATGTCATTTATTATTTATTATTTATTACTTATTATTTTATAAATAATATCTATTATTTATTATTATTAGTTATTTATTTACTTTTTATACATCAATCTTAACATTAATATTAATATTTATTATTATTTTAGTGTTAATTTTTCCTAAATTTAGTATTCTATTTTAATTATATTATTTAAATTTTATTATTATTTTATTATTAAAATACTTTTTATGTTTTTATTTACTTTTAATTATTATTTTATTATATAATATTAATTTATTTGTTTATTATTTATTTATTAGTTGTTTCTTGTTTATGCGTTAATCATTATTATTTTATTTTATATTATATTATTAATTTATTATTAACATGTAATTTGTTACTTATTTATTATATATTAATTATATAATTATAATTTATTTGTTCGTATTTGAAAAATTATTAAATATTATTTATTAGTTTATTATTTATTAATTATTTATCTTTTATAAATTTAATTTGAAATTTATTAACTATTTTTAAATTACAATGAATTGTGCGAGCAATGAATTTTATAAATTACTTATATATTTATTATTTAGTATATATTATTCACTATTTTCTATTTATTTTTTTATTATTTTCCATTTATTACGATAATATATATATATATTTTTTATTTTTTATTTTCTTTTTTAATTAATAATTAATAATTAATAATCACTATTTATTTAGTTCGTATCTATTTGATATATATTTTAATTTCTAACAATGTATTTATAAGTATATTAAATTTTATTTACCAACCACATGAAGTGTCTGCTGGATTGGTAATATCTTTTTGGAATAACCCATAGGTAAGGGGTTTAAATCTCGCCCAATTTAGAATTTCTGGCTGACATATAAGGAATTCGCATGTGCATATACACGGTGATAAATAATAATTATAATTAATAAATAATAAATAATAGAAAACATAAAATAGAAAATAAATATTTAAAAAAAATAAAAATAAAATAAAATATAAAAAATAAAAAATAAAAAATAAAAAATAAATATTTTAATTTCAATATGTTGAAAAAAAATTTAAAAAATAAAAAACATATTACTATGAAACAATTTAACATGATCTTTATGATGAGGAGGGATACAATACCCTCAACATGATGCCATTATCCTAGGAGATTAGCATGGGATAACAGAGCCCAAATAATGTGTTTTGCATATGCAATGACCATAGAGACCTTAGTGGAAGCCTGAAATTTATGTTGAACTTAGTGGGGGTAGTGATAAAAGGTACCTATGATCGACTTCAAGTATTAGAATAAAACCAAATGATATATAGAGTTGAATTGATATGTTTATAGTGATGATGAAGGATTTTGTGCCTTGTATAGAATCCAATGTTATTATTATAGAGTTAACAATATCTATATGATCTCCAAAGTTAGAGATTATAGTATGAGATATTATAAAAGGATTTCTCGTAACTCATGTTTTCATTATTGAGAAGCCTGTGATATGTCTAATTATCTGGAATTATGCCTAATGACTTTTTGATGATTATGATATTAGTTGGGATTAGATGGTAAGATTATTTACATGGAATACATTGGATATTACCTGGGATTCAGTCATTTATTATATGGGATTTCTTAGATACTCCCTTAGATCTTGTGACTTTCTACTTCTTCTATATGGATACCCAATACCACAAGGATCCAACGACGATATAGAAGGCATATGTTTTTTATGATTTTATATATTATGTATACATTTCTAATGTGGGATTCCTATGTTACTCTATATGATCCAACGATTTTCACATACTATAATATATATTCATAGTAGGACTTTGATTAGGCTATTGATTTAAATGAAATAGATGTCTGGGAATGTTGTTGGGATTTATTGATTGTCCTGATGACATGGATTCTTAGAATATCCCTTGGATCCATCGATAAAAGTAATACTATATGGATGACAAGGGACTTCCTAGGATCCATATTTTATGTTTGATGAGTTGTGGGAATGAATAGGTTTCTTCCTAGGATCAAGATTTTATGCCTTATGGGATATTTTGATCATAGACATCCAACACTAGAAAAAGTAGGTTTTGTTGATATAATGTGGCACCATTGTACTCAAATATTTATACATATTATTTAATTATTAGTCAGTATTCATTTATTTTCTTCTAAGAATATCACAGTTGCATAAACTACATATTTAGTTAATTTTTCGGCCCTATTTGATTTTCCATAAAAAGATGTACTCACACACTGATCAAATGGTCATATAAATTTGGTACCCATATATACATCACTAGTTTTAGTTTTAGGAAGACATGAGTCCAAATTTTTCATGATCTAGAAGTATAAATCAGATGGAATTTTCAGTCCATGATCAAATGAGTCTTTTGATGGTAGTAGATGTTCACCATTTTTTTCCTATTTCTATTTATGGGGTATGTCTTGGTGGTGTTAACAATTAAAAAAATAAAATTCCATCTATTTGAATGTCCACCTAGCGATATAATAGAATATATAATAATGAAAATTAATATAATTATAAAACTAGTTGAAATTACATAAAATTATCTAAAGTTCTCATTATTTAAAATGAAATAGAATTTCAATAGATTCATTGAACAAAAATATATTAAATACCATAGAAATTATTTATTTTATATAATATATGAATGATTAGACATACGTATGAATCAAATGTCCTAATAATCAAGAACCACATATAAATTCCATGGATTTGGGAACAACTAGGCTAGAATGGCTATAGGAGAGGAGGAAGATATATAAATTCGAATGAAAATGGAGAAGGAATTGGAAATGAGTCACTTAATAAATGTTTTAATTCACATTAATAGTGACACATGTTCACATCCATGTACTTATATTCTAGGTTTTATGGATCATTGGAAATGAATATCTTAACTTTGGGTAGTTTAATTGGGTGGGAAGAACTCTCTAGATCCCTGGTTACTCTACCCTAAATCTCTCATTCACTCATCCTTGAAAATTTACCACTTTCATCTTAGACGTCCTCAATCACTAAAAATATGAGATATTCCACAAAATCACTATGAATAATGACTAGGACATGTTTGTTTTCCTAAAAACTACATCAGGGAACTTCTCTTTTAAATCCTTTAATCATGTTATCCATGAAAACCATATCATATAGGAATGGAGAGGATCAATGTGGTGAAAATAAATTTCATAAAATTAAAATTTCCCCACATATCATATAAAAGTTTATATAATCTTTACTTATGAGGAAGTCAAGAAAAAAAGTATTTATCTTTTCATAAAATACATCTATTTAAAAACCTCAAAATAAGAAATGGCTCATCATTTATTCGTATAATGTTAGTGTATGAAAATTGTGTGGTATTAAATTGGTGAATTATTCTATCATGATTTTTAGTGGTCTATTAAAATTTATTTCCTTCACACCTAGTTCCATAATATTGGAAGTAATATGAAGATGATAATGGTTTGATAAATTTTCTTGGCAGCTGACAGTTGGTTCATTTGGAAAGTTAGGAAAAAGGATTGATCAAATCCACTCTAATATGATAAATGCATTTGGTTTGCTGTTCTAGAAGCTTGGATTCCTACCTAAACCAATTTTAAGTCATGGGATCTCACCCACTCTTTGATAATATTCATTTCATGAAAGAGAACTACTATATATTTTAATTACTATACTTTACTTGTAGAATATTATTCCATCACCAATTTTCTTGATATGGGCCACTCCTAAGGTATTAATATTACTGAAATGGAAACTAATTATTATTTTTTTAAACTCAATTAATGGAAATAACACAATCCCTTATTCCTTATCTTTTCACATTCACAAATGTAAGGGAATCATCAATAATCGAGTATAAATTCACTTCATGTAGCATGTGGGGAATAAAATTAAAAACATTATAGCTTATTTGGACACTGTAGAAAATTTATTTATCTACATATCTACCATGGGCTCCCTACCCTCAATTGTGTAGATGTTCTTTAAATATATTCTCATATATTTCATTACATCATACCAATATAAATTTTTTTGGGCCATTTGGATATTAAAAAATTGTTAATATTGGAAGGGATGGGATGAGAGGAGATTCCAGAGGGGGGGGGGTGATGTTTATATCATCTAGAAGGATAATATGGACTTGGGAAATAAAAAAAAAAATAGATTCTTGGAAAAGTCAGTTTAAAAAAAATTAAAATTTTAAAAAACTGTCATGATAAATGTGTAAGGTTCATGTTTATGGATACAATGTTTTCTTCATATGAAACTTATTGTCTTCTATGAAAAAAATATAATTAATTTAGAATCTTAAAAAAATGTATTGAAAAGGTAAAACTAATAAATTATAACTTGTATTATAATAAAATGACATCATTGGTGTTACTTATCTCCTCACCATAACACATTAAAGTCCAAAATGCTTATTTTATGATTGTTAAACTAAAAAGATATGAGGATATTTCTACCTCATATATGATTCCCATTCCCATGTTTTTTTGTGAATCACCACTCTCATTCCATGAAACCGAAAATAATGGAATTTACTTCCCTCATAGAACCTTGTATTAAGAATAAATAATAATGGATTTTTTCCTAACTACATGGAGTTTTGGTTTTATTTCAAAATAATCCCAATTTAAAACATTATAGGGTATAGCGGAGTAAGATACATTGATGAAATTATGGATAGTAGTCATATAAGGAGGTATTTACAACCAATATCATACCTTATATATTATATTTACATTTGAAAAAGTCCATATATTACCCAAGTTTAACTCCCCCTTTTTTCAAATCTATTGATGATTCAATTTATTTGCAATTATAAAAAATACATGTTTAACCATTGAAAAGTACAAGGGTTATTTGAAAAATTTATGACATGTATTCTTGAGACTCTAATCCATAACTAGTCATTTCTGAAGAAGATAAATCAAATTTTTTGTCTTTGGAACATTATTTTATTCCTCCAATGATACATCACCGACATCATTCTAGTGGAGGGCTGATCGATATGGTTGAATATATTAGTATAGAACGGGATACATCATTAATAATTATTGATATCTGTTATTGAAAAAAAATAATACCAATGATATATAGGTTTTCCATGAACATCCTAATTATAATATGGGATCAAGAATACCAATTGTATTATATTGCACTAAATTAACCTAATAATAGGTGTATAATTTTGACAAAAAATATGTCATATCACACCTTATTCTAGGATATAAGTACAAAAAATTCATGTTATCCTATTTTTTGGTTATAAGGTGAACTTCCCACTAATAATACTTATAATAATTCACCACATCATGCCTCCTAGAATGAGAGACCACATTGAATCACTTAATACTATTGATCCCCTCCAAAGAGAGAGACCACTCAAATCTATTCTTCCTATAATTTATAATTCACACAATAGATTTCAATAATTAATCCCTCAGTCACTCTTGATTAAAACAAATAATAAATTATAGTGAAATATTAATATTAGGCAATATAGTTACCTTTTTCAATTCTTTTACCTATAATTGAATAATAACAAAATGGATCATCAGGTTTCTTATCTCTCTAGATTCCTTCAAGGATTAGAATCGTATATCTTCACTAAGACCAATAATGAAAACATTCCCACCTATCCAATAATGAAAACATTACTTCAAGGATTGGAAGTAATGTTATCTTGCATCATGTGAGGATCAAGTCAAATTTTTTTATCTATTCTAAAAGTTATAACCCATAGGTAAAAATATTATAAATCTACAATGACTTGTATTATCTATACATGGATTTTATTTCTTATAAAACCACAAAGGTTTTAGTTTACCAAAAATTTTTGATGGTTCTATGTGTACAAAATAATATGAGTATTACAACAGCATAAAAAATGGTATAATGAAAGGAATAAATAATATCTCATTTACAATATATAAAATTTAATATAATACAATATAATTAAATTTAAGTAAATATATTAAAAGGGAATCCAAAAATTAGATAAAATAAAAGTAATGAACTTTAAAAATGATATACGGGGAATAAAGACCCTTACATTGATATTGTAAAAACTTAGGAAGAGGCTATAATTAGAGATAATAAATAAGATATAATTAAAAACATATAAAATTGAATAAAATACCCTACCATAAAAATAATATTATTATATGAAAATGGAATTGAAAATACAATACAATAAGAGTAATGAACTTGAAAATAGAAAGATGGGGATTGATATCCCTTAGTTTAGTATAGTGAATACTTACGAAATTTTTTTAATGACATGGGAAACATTATATCACATTATTAGAAATTAAGTTTTACAGTAAATGGATATTTATAGTCATGATAATATAATTAATTGAGATTCAAAACCCTAAATATTAATAGGGTACTTTAATGGAAAAAAGAGAGATAGAGAGATACCTTACCTTGAGAGGATGATTCTTAAATCTAGAATAGAACTCCATAGAACCTTGGAACCACCTTTTAGAGAATATAGATAGTTTAATAGGGAGATATGTTTTTCAAAAATCCTTTGGAGTGGAGGTTTATGTGGTAATGGGATTATTTAAACATGAGGAGAATTTGTTTTAATTGATTAAATAATGATTATTTTGTATTTAAAGGTAACCACTTTTGGGTGGCATTAATATCTTCAAATAAGGTTGATAATTAACAATGATTTTTTATGGAAATTAAAATAATCAAAAACACTTTTAGTTTTTTATTTTTTATGTATTTTATTATCTTACTATTAACTTTAACGAGCTATATTATCTTTACCTATACTTTGGTAAATCTTTTTTACCACTATAACTTTTATATTCCAAAAAATAAAATGAAATTAATAACTAATTTGGTACTTTTAATTTGAGATAAATAATTAATTTTAAATTATCAAATTTATAAAAGTTTAAAAAATCAATTCTAATGTGATATTCATATAACTCATAAAATTAGTTTTTAAAAAAGTTGAAATCATTGTTTTTAAATTGCTAGACATATGTTTCTATGTATAAAAATTATGTATTATGTAATTAATTATTAATTATTTATCAATAATAACGTTTATTAAAATATAAATGATAATCATGTAATTATTATTTAAAATATGTTCATGTATTTTGTGAAAACGACATTTTCACTTTTCCCCCAAATATATTCTTTTTAAGAAAGTTACCATTAATTCACCATAAGATAATTCAAATGTGATTATTATAAAAATGAAATTTAATTAACAAAATTAAAACTCTAAGTATGTTAATAATTGGGTTTTATTATAAATCCATATTTATTTAATGTTAATAGTTTTTATTAGATAATAATCCTTTTGAACATTATTAAAACTACTTAGTATTTAACTAATTTATATTATCATATAAAAGTTTTTTAAAAGAGAATTAAATGATTTTTTAAACACCTCAATTAATCCTAAAACATTATTTTAATTAAAATTTATATATTTTCATAAAATTAATTTATAAAATAATACCAATAGTCAGGGTTTTTATGCCAATAACAATAGTATGACCAACTGTCATATTGATTAATGGTCAAAATGATCAAAAATAATATTATAAAATAATTATCATGAAAAAAATTTATATTTATATTTAAACAATCAATCATTAACACATTATCACACACTATGTTTCCTATGAAGGTTCTTAAAAATACTTTTATAATGTCAATTTTTTTCTTAATGTTTCTTTTTCTTTTCTATGTTCTACATGGAATGTGAGATCTTCATGGGGGATTTCAAACCAATAGAGATTGTTTTAGTGAATTTATTATTATACCATGTTTATATCCCTTTAATATTCGCGATATTATTATTCCATAACAACAAATGATGTGTTTAGTTCTTATAAAATTTCAAAGTTTTTCTAGGTTCTCAAAATAAGACATTCATTATGAACTATGCGTTATATAATATAAAACAATTTTTAGGGAGTTACATTCTCGCTCTTTTAATGAATTTTCATCCTCATAATTTTAATCATTTAATAATAAAAAATTAACCCTAGTATTTACATAAATGTAATTTATATGAAAGTTACATTATAAATAACTATATAATGATAATCTTAGTAGGTAATACTAGTAATATATAACCATGTTATCTTATGATATATACTAAAGGAAATATTATAAAATATTAGGAATTCTAATTTCAAAAAATAACTTAACTTTTATTTTATACTAACACAATTATCATTTTTAATCTTAGGGAGAAGTCCCTACATTGATATTGGCTTTTTAAATAGTTGTTCTTTCTCATATTATAAAATAAAATTCAAAAAACATAATTAAAACATGAATTGAACTTCCTACTACTTAATTGTTATGTAATTAGATAAACAATATTTATAATATTCAAATAAAAAAATAGTTACCTGTTACTGATGAAAATTATATAAAGAGAATAAAACTATATAAATTTGAAATAATAAATTTTATGAAATTATAAGGTACCCATATTTTAGACTAGTCTGATTTTATTTCTACTTATATCACTATTTTGTAATTCATTATTCCTTTCGGTTGGGTTTACTCATACTCCCAACCCGACTACGTAAATGAATATCCAAAAATTATCTTGATCTTTTCTAAAAATTGTTAAAATATATTCTCTGGAATTTTATCATATACTTTATCTGTAAAGGTACATATAATTTATTATATTTATTAAATTTAAAATATATATTGATTAATCTATGTTATCCTTGACCATTATTTTATTAGGTTCTAAATGTGTTCTTCTAAATCATGTTCTGAAGATTTCTATTAAACTTTATTTTGATACCAACTATAATGAACCTGAATCCAACAACCTAGATCTGGTGGCTATTTTATTATAATGGTATATAGATTATAGAATATATGATCCCATAGTTCGATTGCATTTGAAATACCAAATGCTTAAATTAGTTTAACATTACATTGAAACTAAAAAAAATTACCTGAATTCGTGAAAACATTTTTATTCTCCCTGAAATCCAATGTCATATGTATTACTCCCCTTGGTTCCCTAGAAAAAATAGAAAATAGTATAAATAGGGATCATTTATGCTGAGTAAGGTGGTTACATAGAACATAATCAATTATAAAAATAAATAGTTTGTAATAAATAATTAAAACATGTCATGCCATATCAAATGAAATATAGAGAATAATTAAATCCATGCACAACCGAACAATGAATAAATTCAAGGGTAAAAATAATTGATTATAATGTGATGGTAATAATGAATAAATGGTATTATTTTTTCCATATCATATAAAAATATGAGAATAAATAAATTTATGGACAATATAATAATGAATAAACACAAGGATAAAAATAAATAATCATAGTGGGATGTGAATAAATAATCCTAGATGCCTTAAAAATACCATCAAGGCATTGCTACAAGACATCTTACGTAAAGTGCTTCCATTACCCTTGCATAATTTCTTCATGAGACCAACATGTGAATTGAGGGTATATATAAATCAAATCCCACCCTTCATTAAACGCAAATTTCATTCCATAATAATAAAAAAGATTACATGGAATAATTTTCCAGGAATTAAAAACATAAATAATTAGCATAATTTCTTAATAAGGCATATCTAGCAGGATTTCCCCATATAGAAGAAAGAATTATATATTAGAAAATATTTCACCCTAATACAATAATTAATAATTTTATATAGGTTGTTGGTATAATTTTATTTTTAAAGGTAGGAGACTCATGAAATGATGAATGAATACTACAAAATAGTTTCATAAAGTTATTGAATATTATCCAAATAATATCCCTTGAATGTGTTATAACACATCTTTAGTAAGGCCTATTTCTATATAGCATGTAACATTCGAGTCAAAGAGAAATATAAACTTTTTTGGGGTTATCAACCCAAAGTATAACTCTTCTTGATCCATGTCCAGTTTTAGTATCAATACCCGGATTTCATTACATATGAGATCAAAAACTTTTGGGTTTTCCAAAATATAATGATTATTTTATGTATATAGAATTGTATAATTATTATAATGTCCTGAAGAAAGATATAATGAGAGTGATTAAATAAAATATCATTTTAAAAAATAAAATTTAATATAATAATATATAATAAAAGCATGTTTTTTTAAAATGGAAATCAAAAAGACAATACAACAAACATAGATAACTTGAAAAAGAAAGAGGTGGACAGAGGAGTTTACTTAGATATAGTAATTTCATTGGAAAATTCAATAATGAGAGGGAATAAATGATCTCCCAATTTAATAATATAAAATATAATACAATAAAATATTATATTAGTCATGGAGGTAAATGAAAATGGAATTATAAAATATTACACAACAATTGTAATGAACATGAAAAATGAAATAAGAGGTTTAAGAAACCCTAATTCGACATATTAACTTCTCCAAAAAAGGATATAATGAAAATGGATACATGATATCACATTATTTTAAAATCATTTGGATTATAGAGGGATATTTATAAAGGAATTAAAACATAATAAATTGAGATTCAAAAGGCTAAATACAATGATAGTGCTTTAATATAATATAAGAGAGAGAGATATCTCTTACCTTGGGAGAATAATTCATAGTGCAAGAGAGTGACTACCAAGATACATGGAATGAACCTGGATATTCAATATGAGAGTAATAGATATAGAAATAATTCTAAAAGGATCTGGTGAAGAAATTATGAATGTAATGTCGGTCATTTATGATTTAGGAGGGGTTCTTTTAAGTGATCAAATAATGATTTTTTTATTTAAAGATAAATTTTTTTCGTGACATTAATTTCATTATATTTGGTTTATAATTAGTGTTGGAATGTTTTGCTATGGAATTTAAATCTTCGACAACCCATTTTATGTTTTATTTTAGTTGTTTTATGATATTACTATTTATCTTTAACCTGCAACATTAATTAATCTATACAATGGTAATTTTTTTTACGATGATAACTTTTTTTACGTAACAATAAAATGATGATTATATTATTACCATATATGGAATATCTAATTCAAAATATATAATAGATTTTAAATTATTTAATTTATAAAAGTGATAAAAATAAATTCTAATTCGATATGCATATAACTCATATAAACCTTTTTCAGAAGTAAAATCTAGGTTTTCAAATGTTGGGCAGGAATTTCATACTATAACAACTTATATATCATGTCATTACTTGAATAAATTTTGATTTACAATATGTTTCAACAAATTTAAATAATTATCATGTAATGATTATTTCATATGAGTTATGGTATGTCATAAAAATGAAATTTTCATTTTTTACCCAAAACATATTTTTTATAAAATTTCCCTAAATTTACCGTAAGACTATTACAATGTTTTGAATCTAAAAATAACAATTATATTAAAAAAATAAATAATTTTTATATTATAATCAGGTATTTTAAATAAAAATACATATTTACTAAATATTACTAGTTTTTACAATATAATTTACTTTTTTACTGTTATAAATATTACTTAGTACTTCACTAATTTATATTATCAACTAAATGTGTATTATAAGATAATTTATTGAAAATAAAATTTATATAAAAAATATAAATTTATTATAAAATATAATAATTTTACATATTTTTATAGTTTCTAAAAATAGAATTATAAAATAATCCATATAGTCAGTTTACTATGCCAAAAATAATAATAATGAAAATACGACTTATTGATTTATGATCATAATACACAACTGAAATATTGGCCACTTTTCCTCATGAAATTTTTTCATATTTTCATATAAATACACCATATTTCTCAAATTATTAGACACTACATTAATTATAAATTTTCATTCAAATCATTTAATAATGATCATTATTTTCCAAAAAACTTTTTTCCTTTTTACGATCTTCATTATAGGGGAGATCATCTTTGCCGATTTCAAGGAAATAATGTTTATTTTCATGCATGTATTATTTTTTTCATGTGTATATACCTTTACTATTTTTTTCTATATTATTATGTATCAATAAATGATGTGTATAGTTCTTATGATAAATAAAATTATTTATGATTGATCATAATAAAACATTACTTATAAAATATTAGTTATATAACATATGTGAATTTTAGGGGTTAAATTCTCAAGATTTTGGAAAGGTATATTTTTAACACATTATGTATGTCAAATTCATTAGTCTATACATATTTTTGAAGAGGGTTTTTTTCTAAAATATACTCTTAACTGTATTTTTCGAATTATTAGACCATTAATCGTAATCTGTATTACATTAAATATACTATTAATTGAAAGAAATTTTTATTCATATTGTTCAATTAGTTTTCCATTTTTAAAACTTATCTATTGAAAAGGATCATTCATATTCTCCAATAAGACTCCTAATGTAAATATAACGTAATTCAATATCCTTTTCAGTATCCTATATAATTACTTATGCTACACTCGGGATATGATCTTATCATAACAGTATATTTATTTTATTGGATGTTTTATGATCCCATTTTTCCGTTTATTGAATAGGGAAAATATTGATATTTTGTGTGATAGTTTTCAAATAATGATGTTTATTGATTACCATTTAATAATGATTTGGATATTTTATAGTCATTACATTCATGTAATGAATATATTGGAATTTTTTATTGACTGATAGGACTATGAATTATATATCCACATAATGAATCATAATGTCATATTATATAAACATTATATTATATTTAGTAGTTTTATTTTAAATATATGTAAGATATTATTACATGGGGCCTTGAAGATAAGATTAATATATCCAAAATTATATATTAGATCACAATAAAATAAGTGATTTTTTTGAATTGATTATTTATGTTTCTATCTAATCAATTGATATAATATCATTTGAAGATATTAGTAATATGAAATATTTGAATAATAGTTTTCATTTCCAAATTTTTGATTCCTTGTTTATTACATTATTTCTTTTTCTACTCACTTATCCTTAATGAGTATATTATATTTCCATTTGATTTTTTTCAAATCCAAGGGTACCATGATGTTAAATATGAATGATTTAAAGGATATAACATATGAAAAAAACAGTGTTGTCCTCTTAATTTTTAGTTATATTACATGTTTCCAGCTATAATATATGAATAATATTTTTATATCACCTCATAAAACCAAAAAAAAACTACGTAGGATTGTTGGATTGGGAAGTCCTTACTCTATGCCATTTAATAATGTAACAATAAGATCTAGTTTATTGGGGTTCGATTTGTCATAGTTTTGCAAGAATCCAAAATATCCATAAAAAATCATGTAAAATTAGACGATGTATCAGGGAAATATATTATTCATAAGGTTCATAAATACTATAGGATCATTTTAATGCCAAATGAAATCACCAAATATCTGATTTTTTATATATTTTAAAGTAGCCTTAGATATGTATAAATCTTTAACCCTAATCTGATGATGGTAACCCAATTGGAGATCAATATTTTAGAACAAAATCTCCCATTATAGGGATCAAAGATTTTATTATTACATGGTAAAGGGTACTGGTGTTTTATTGCAACTTGATTTATATTCCTATATATAATTAAAAATCATAAATTTTTATATCACATTTTAACAAAGTGTAAATTTCTGACCCATGGTGAAATTATAGTAAAAATAAAAACCTTATATTTCAGTACATTTAGTTTAGATTTAAATTCTATTTTTTATCCCATGGTATATAATTTAAATGTTTTCTATAACATTACCAACACCAAATCAATAGAAATTTTAAAATTCGGTTTGTCTAAAGCCTAGAAATGTCATATTGAAGAACTTTAGGTACGTATTTACCAAGAGGTTATGATTTTTTCTATAACTCCCGCCATTAACCTCCATTAATATATTATATATTTTGTATTATATCTTACCAAATTAATAAATAGAGGGTCTATCCTAGATGGATATTAGGAAATTTTCACCTTCAAATAACTAATATATTCTTTCCTTATATGTGAAATAAACACTTAACTGATAGTAATTAGTTGAATAATTCAATGTGACCATAAAATACATAATTATAAAAACATCTAATACATTAATATACAGAACATGGAAGTCCTAATATAGATTCACATCAGATATTGAAATGGTAAAATAAGAACATTAAAAATCATGTTCCTCTTTTCTCCTCATAGGGGTTGATATTTACATTATATCTATAGTTTTTTTTATGAAAGTTTCCACAAATCAAAAAGTATAAATATACATAAATGAGTGAAATATAACTTTCATAAAAAATATATTGAAATAGAAAATTAAACAATAATCATATCAAGAATAGTATTCGGTTTACTTCAAATTGGGTTTTCATTTTCTTCATAAAATGTAAATAACTATCTCTAGGGTTAGATTAAGGCCTTATAATTTTTTGAGGATTAGTATTCAAGTAACTCTACCTCAAACATAATCCATGTATTTCTACATACCCATGAGGTTGATTACCTATCTATTTAGAGGAATTTTATTGAAGTTGAGAACCAATAGGTTTTAAAAAAATCCTACAATTATTGAGTGAAGGGTTGGATAAAAAAATATTTTGAGGTGGTCCCCCCATCGAAAAGAATGAAAATATTTTGGTGTATCTCAATGTAATGTATTTTTATAGACTATATTTCATAAATCATGACAAATATTAATATTTTCTTCAATGGGAATGAATGGGTATGATATAGTTTTACGTCATCATCCACCACTAGTCACCTTTTTAAGCTCATCATACTACTTTTATCCCCCACTCAAAGAATATCTCTTTTATTATACTTGAAATGGAGGATCATCTTCCATTCCTATCATTGTATCATAGTCTATCTACATTATAATATTCATGTAAACCCCCTAAGCAAGAGTGGTTTTCTTCTATAAAATAATTTGGGATCTAATATTTACCTAAATACCCATATCAATCTATCACTCATTTAAATTTCATTAAATAATAACTCCAGTGAAAGGTAAAAATAATTATAATGTGGCTTCCAAACATTATTAATATTTAGTTACCAAGATGTGGATATGGTAACACCCATGAATTTTCTATTATTATCATTTCTGGTTAATACTACTAAGTTAATATTAACTTGAAATCATTCCTGGACAAATTTTGATGAATTTTTTCTTGAATGATAGACTCTATCCATTCCAGATGGGGATCTGGACCAAATCACTAGCCTATAATGGATTAGTATCCACTTCCTAGAGTATTTAGGGTTCTGAGAGACTATTCTTTAGGGTATGATGCTAAATGAATAAAATAATAGATAAATCCTACAAAATCCCTTTAAATGGAATTATGAAAATTTAGAAAAAATTAAATCTACTAATAAAAATTTTATATAAATTAACAAAAATTATTTAAAATAATAATACAATGAAATTTAAAAATAACAAATTTTTATGTTTCATAGCTAGGGTTTCTGGTCTACACCCCATGCACCTTACCCATGAAATACCCTGATTGTTTTTTCAGATTTATTACCACCTAAAACACCCAATGAACGGAATAATAGGTAATGTAGAAGATAAAAATTATACATTCCTAAAAAATCATAGAAACTGAGGACTAGTGTTATCCAGACACTCATCCACATCATAAATCATAGCTTTTGACAATCCTATATCTTACAAACCGTAATCTTCCCAAAAATATCATTAATAAAACTAGCCGATGATACATTTATTTTTAATCGACTCTGTCATCCAGCATCCCCATGCCTAATACTTACAACTACAATCCTCATAGGGATTTTTTGATCCATACTATATGGTAGTTAGTGGAAAGGAAACAAGAACACACCTTTGGGAACAATGTTTTACTTATAAATAATAATATATAAAATATGGACCATCCATTAAAACCACTAATAATTTTCAACATTTTGGAAATAGATTCTTCCCATTTAGTAGTCAATTAAATGCATTTAAAACATAGAAGTTCATCCAATAAAAAATATCACCTAAATCCCATAACATATATATAAAAGTAAACCAATATTTAAACCTAACCACAAAGGAAATACATTATATATAGTCTATGAAATGAAACTACATGAATGTTATAAGAAAGTGGTTGAGTCATTGTTTTATATGAACTTATATTTATAGAAACCTCTCAAATATTCAATTTTTCAGTAGTTATAGACATTTGATAAAATTAAATATTAGAGTATTTAAAATTAGAGGAAATTTAAAAATTTAAAAATTAAATAAAAGTTAATGAACACATATTGAGTTTAAAAATTATTAAAAACTATAAAAATTAAATTTTTTATAACACTAGAAAAATAAAAAAATGAAAAACTATAAATTACGCACATTAAAAATTCATCAAAATACATAATAATGTATTACAATACAAATATTATTTTAATGTATAAAAAAGACATACACTTTTAGGAAATTTATAAGGAGGATCATTTAACATGGTTCAAGATAACTACCTTCCTATCATGGAAATACCTCAACTTAAACCTGTTTGAAGGTGGATCAATATTCCTTTCCTTAGAATACCTCAACATAAACCATTTATAATTTTTACCTTCTTCAAATTTATAAAATCCATATTTTAAATGATTATCAAAAATGACTACAGTTATAAAACATAGATAATGTTTATTAATAACCACACGATTTGATTATCTATGTGAAAAACCTAGAAAGAAAAAATTTCATATATTCGAATCCCACTCAAAAATGAAATATTAGAATATTACAAACAACATAGGTGATCATTTAATTATATAAGTCATGGTTTTACATATGATCATCATAGTGGAAATCCATCTTATTAATGAATCTCTAATGATTTTATTATGTGTTCTTCAAGGTTAGTTGTACCTACATTAAGAAATAGTTGTTTATCCTCCAATGAACTCAATATTACATTAAATATTTTGATGAAATAAATTATCCAAAAATTATATTGTATATATTGTGAAATTAACCTTATAATGTATTTTAGTTTAATTTATTGTTTATCTAATACACTTAAATCAAATAAAAAATATTTAAAGTTAAATACAACTTACTAATATTTATTTTTTTATTCACTAAAAAATTATAAAATAGATTTATTAACACAATAATCCATTAAAAATATTCACCTTTATGCAAAGAACAAGATAAATAAGTAAATGTACATGTTTGAATGGAAAATAAAATAGAAACACTCATGTATTTTAAATTTTGTTTCTATATCATAATCAATGAAACATATTTTTAATACTCTTACAAAAATTCTTCTCAATGAAAGATATATATGTTGAATATTTTCAATTCATGAAATCTATCACCTAAAAAGTCATTACAAGAAATATTATTATCTATATAAAATATTCATATAAACAAAAAGGAATATATAACATCTGAAATATCCCCCTTTTAAGAAGAATCATATTAAAAGATAATGATTTAAACTCCTCCCCTTAGATTTTCCATGTTTCACATGTTTTGAGAAGAAATAATGTGATGGATAATTTTTTTTGAAAATTTCAACGTTTTATGAAATGAATGTATTTTTTGAAATTTATCACTTCTTTGAGGAAAAATATAGATGATAATAAAGAGATAAATTAATGAAATAAATATTAAAAAAATATAATAAATTCTATTTAATTTAAATTCCCTCAAAGTAATTTTTTTAAGACTCTTAGATGAACAATCATATAGATAGAAGAGGCCCACCCCATTAGACAATTAATTATTCTATGGTATGTATTATTATTTTGAAGACTATTCTTATGAAAAGATAATTAAAAATTTCTTATATTAGAGTGCCTAAATTCTACTGTTTCTATATAATACATGAAAATAAATTCATTTTCACATGAAAAAAACATGGAATTATAGGTATGAGATGAATAAATATGATAAAATGAAATTCATAAAAAGAAATTAATCTTTTTAGATAAATGTATGATGAAATTAATTTTTTTTATTTGAAAATGTAAAGAAAAAATAAAAACATTGGGTAAATTTGATAAATGAATGATCTCCCATCTTTGAGTTGTTCCTCATAGTTATTATATAAGTCAAACAATAAGTAAATTTAATATCACATAGCATTTATCATTCCAAAGATCAATTTAATATATTTTAATCTATAAAAATTTAATGGTTTATTGAAAATACAATAAAATTAATTCACTATTTTTATAAATCCAAGGAAAAAATAATATTTTTATGCGTGATCCTCAAAAGGTTTCCTTATATATATGTTCCTAAACTATGAATTATAGGACGAGATTATAGAAAAAAATTATACTAATGTTGTCATATAGGATTAGAGTATGAATAAAATTAAAATCAAAATCACGGTGTGTGTCATATATCTAAAACACATAAGTGTAACAAGTTCCAACTTCCATATTTTATGTTTCAATATTGAACTATCCAAGATATGTTTTCAAAATAATAGACTAGGAAAATAAATATTCTCATAGAAAATGGCATGTTATGGAATTATTTTTCAAATCCAACCTAGAACCACTAATTCTAATATTTTACAAACATTTTCTCCTTCTTCATCTCTAAAAGGTTTATGGGATGATATAGTAGAGGAGGAAGAGCATAATCTGGAACCGACACCCAAGGTTATCCAATCTGGTAACCAAGTTACTGAATCGGTTTGTAAGAAGGATTATGAATTATTTATAGAAATATATAATGATGTTTGTAATCTGGTTACAGTCTCACAGAATGAAGATGAGGAGAATCAGTTGTTTCAGGATTTTTATAATGATATACTTGATCTTATGGTATCCTTACTGGATGTTAAGGATGCTGATACTTTATTTAATACTATCTGAAATGATTCATCTTCATGAAGTAGTAGGTTTTAATCATGAAAATTCTCAGAATGAAAATGTCTCTAAACCTGATCTTCATGCTGCTATCAAATATGGACAGACCTGCATTTAAAACGTTTCTGCTCTTGTTCTAGGGGTCCATTCCAGCATTTTTCCTGATGATCAAGACATTCAAAACACTCTGATTACTTCAAGTTCTTGTAAAACTACTTCATATGATTCTGTTTCCAAAAGTAATGTTACAATTCCTGAAAGTATTTCATCCACTGTTCATAGAAATCTGGACACATTGATTATGTCCAGTACACCTGAAAGCACCATGGATCCCACTTCTATTCTTCCAATCAAGTCTACTCAAAGGAATCTTGTCATCTGAGAGGCATCCAATTCTATAAAAATTTATACCTCCAATATTGTTCACAGTAGTTTACTAACTTTTCATAAAGAAGTGGATGCTTTGGCCATACCTAGTTCCTTATCATCTACATCTGGGATCACCTCTTATTCAATCTCTGTGCCTAATTCTGGTAACAATAATTATTCCTCATCCAAGTTGGTTTCACCCTGTGGAAACAAACTCACATTAATAATGAGAAGGACATAATTTCTAATGATAGTGTGTTACCTGACACTCATGAAAAAGACAAACACAATGTCTCGAACATTGGTGATCTCCTTCATGGTTTTAAAAGCTCTAGAATCCCAAAAAGTAAAGTACGGAGACCTCCTAAGGCTAGAAAAATCAATGTTACTGCAATAAAAAAGGGGGTTCTAACACTGGCATTATGTTTAAATGAAGATCTTGTATTGGAATTGTCATGGATTGGACAATCATAATACCATGAGATCCGTGAAATCTTTTATTTTTTCAGAACATTCCTCTCTTTGTTGGTATCTCTGAACCCAAAAAGAATTTTTTCTCCCAAAATTGCTAATTTTGAATTTCTAGGATTCCATCTTGTTGATTATAATATCTTCTCCTCTGAAGTTAAAAATATCTGGTTTTTGGCCCATTTATCCTTAACTGATATGTCCTTGGTTGATTATAGTGGACACCAGGTAACTTGCTCCTTCAAGATTTTTGGTCTTCAACATTATTGCTCCTTTTTTTATGCTAATAATAGATATCAGGATCATAGGAGATTGTGGATGGATATTGATGTTCTTAGCTCCGTCATCTATGATCCTTGGATTATTCTTGGGGTCTTTAATTCCATTATTCATCCAGATGAGAAGACGGGTTCCATGCTTAATGACATCTCCTCTAGGGAGTTCAAGTATTGTATTGATTCTAATTATTTCCATGAGATTAATCTTTTTGGGGCTAAATTCACATGGTACATGAGATTTTTATATAAATTTGTTTCTAGTAGGATTGATTGAGCTCTTATAAATGAATCTTCTCTTGATCATTGAGACTCTATTTCCTACATAATGGTTCCTAGAATGAATTCTGATAATCATCAAATTCTTGTAAGTCTGATTGGTAATAAATCCAGACCTCCTTTGCCCTTTCGTTTCAATAAATCTTGGAGCAACCATCCTGATTGTTCTTCTATTGTTGAAAATTCATAGAATTATGTCAATTCAGGTCATGATGTTTTTTCTTGTATAACCAAACTCAAAATTCTTAAAAGAAAATTGAGAATATGGAGAAAAGATATGTTTAACTCTATTGATCAAGATATATTATCCCATGAAGATTCTCTTCAACCTTTGCAGGTGCATAATAAAATGAATAATTTTTCCAATGGACATAAGTAGGATTCTGAGATTGTTTCAAAGCTCAATGGTCTCTTGAACATCAAAGATGCTTTATAAAGAGATATTTTAAAGTTCAAATGGCTAAAGGATGCTAATAGGAACACCAAACTCTTAAATTCTTTATAAATAATTAGGAAGGTCTCTAAGCCTCTTTCTATGATTAAGAATGGTGATCAGATCATTGACAATGATAGGGACCTCTCAAAACATGTAATATCTTATTTTAAAGATATCTTAAATGGTCCTTAATCACATTATGAGCATGTGGAGGGCATCATTACCAAATTGGTCAGTAATTAGTATAATTTCATTCTCACCTCATTGCCTTTGAGCATAGAAATCAAAGATGCAGTTTTTAGCCTCAAATATGAAGGCTCCCTAGGTGTGGATGGATTTGGTAATTTCTACTTCCAAAATTATTGGGACATTATCCAAAATGATTCTTGTAATCTTGTTATTCATTTCATTAAGGGTGGTAATATTCCTTATGGCATCAATGCTAAGTTTCTTGCTCTTATCCCAAAGGGGGAGAATGCTAATGAACTTCATTTTTTCTGACCTGTTTCCTTAGTCAATCCCATTTACAAAATTATTTACTAAATCCTGGCCATGTGGCTCACAAAAATTTCCCGAAATATTTTCTCCCCTAATCAGATTGTTTTTTTTTTCAAGGGAAGGTATATTCAAGACTTCTCTATCACTGCCTCTGAATGTGTGAATTTGTTCAGGAAATACACTAGAGGTGGAAAATTTTCTCTTAAGATTGATTTCAGAAATGCTTTTGATACTATGAATTGGGGTTTCATTTGCAAAGATCTTCTTATGTTTGGGTTTGATGGTACTTTATTACTTGGATCAAAAACATTTTATGCTCTGCTCATATCTCAATTCGTATCAATGGATCACCTCCTGGTTTTTTTGATTATTCTAGGGGGTTAGACAAGGCTTCCCTCTTTCTACAATTATTTTCACTACTGCAAAAGATTTTCTGAGTAGGCTCCTCTCCATTATGGATGTAAATGGGAGGATGAAGCCTATTAATGCTAGTAGAGGTATTCTTGCTCCCACCAATCCTTTATATGCAGATGACATTAAAATTTTCACTTTATGGGATAAGAGAAATATCAAGAACATTAAAAGGGCTATTTTTCATTATGCTTCTGTCTCTGGTCAAGATATTAGCTGGGGGAAATCCTGTGTGTATTTTGGTAAGAACATCAGTGAACAGAGGAATAATTACATTGCTAATGAGCTGAACATTAATGAGGGGGTACTTCCCTTTAATTATTTGTGGGTTCCCTTGTTTTGGGGAAAGCCAAAAGCAAGTTATTTCATAGAGATTACTAGCAATGTCAAAAGGCATCTCTCTACTTGTAATGGAAAATCTCTCTCCATGGTTGGTCTGGTTTTTTTTGGATAATTATGTTATTATCTCCAAATTTTTGTACTCCTTTATGGTTTATAAATATCATATTTCCCTCATACGAAGTATCAATGCCTCTCTTAGGAATTTTATTTGGAGTGTAAGAATCGTCAAAAGAAAGCTGGCTATGGTTCCTTGGTCTTAATGCTACAAACCTTATGATGTTGGGGGTTTGGGAATTAAAAATATTGTTCTATTTAATGATTCATTGCTAGCTTCCTTCATTTAGAGAATTTTTAATAGCAATTCTGATGGCTTAAACTTTCTTCGTGGAAAATTCTTGAACAAGTTAAAGATTAGTTCTTTTAATCATCATGACAACTCTATTTGGACAGCTTTCAAGAACATCTTCTCTTCAATTTATTCTCATTCTAGATGGTTAGTTTTGAAAAATTCATCCCTTAAATTCTGGAAAATCAAATGGATGAATAATCCCCTGGTTGACCTTGTGATGGATGATAGCAACATAGATTTGGACATTGCTATCAAGGATTAACTTGAGAACTTCGAGTGTCATCCAGGCCACATTTCCATCATTATTAATAATCACTGTTTCTCTGATAGGAAATATTTTTGGGCATGGGAGCATGTGGTTAATGGTATTATCTCTTCAAAGAATTATTATGATTTCTCGTTGAATTGTATCTTTGAAGCAAATTGGATGGGTAATTTTCAAAAAAAAATTCATTAGACCATCTCGCTCCAATTTGGTTTGGGGAATTGCCCACCGAAAGATACCGACAGATTTTTATCTTCATCATTGTGGTATCTCTTTATGTTCCTCTTGTGTTCTTTGTCATCAACACAGAGAGGATTCTGATCATTTGTTTCTTTGCTGTGTTACTACGACTTCAATGTGGAAGGCTCTATCGGACATCATTGGAGTCTCAATTCATATGATGACATCCATCAAAGAGTTTATTCCGATATGGAAGTCTCTTTATCTTTATTCACAGTTGTTGGACTTATATTTGGTTCCTAATTTTGAGTTGCTACATTATATATGGTTTTCTAAGAATCTTTTTCTTCATTGGAATCAGTCTTTCTCAGAAACTATTGTTTCTCAGACATCCTTGCTATGATGCGTGCGGTAACCTTACCTAAGAAATTTTTTTGCACCAATTCTATTCATGATTTTTCTTTTCTTTCCCGTATTGGCATCAAAGGAAATTTTAGATCTCTATATGGTACTTTTGATGCTTTATGGAAAGAACCACTTTTTGGTTGGATGAAGCTTAATTCAGATGGTGCATCGAAGGTAAATCTTGGTTCTTTTGGGTATGGCTCCATTTTTAGGGATCATCATGGTCAGGTGATTGGTTGTTTCCATGGATCCTGTGGTATTTCATCTTCAATTGAAGGTGAGATGCTAGTAATTATTGTTGCAGAGGAGCAGGCCAATCATCGTGGATGGAATAATTTTTTGTTGGAAAGTGACTCGACTGTTATTGTCGCTGCCATCAGCGAAGGATCAGGTCATCTATCTGGGAATCTTTATAATCATGGGGTGAACTACTTAGACTCCCTTCGATCTATGAATCAGATTATTACTCATGTCTACCGGGAAGATAATTCTATTATATATGGTTTGGAAAACAATGGAATTAACGGTGTTGACTTCATCTGGTATGATAATCTCCATGATGTTTTATTTCACCTTTTGAAAAGGGGTTTGGATGGATCTCATATTTTTAGGATCATGTATGTTGGAATTTTTATTTTAATAAAGGGGTCTTGATTTTTTGGGCAAGGTCTCATCTTCTTCTAAAAAAGTGTTTAAAATAAGTTATGGAATAATAACATAGAACATGTTCTAATGAACCACTGAACTAAGAGATATTATATTTTACTTCTTTGAAATGTGATTCTTTCAGAATGTTTGAAATCTAACACATAAACTTTTGGAAAAAAATAATAGTTCAATCCTCGTTTGAATACAATAAAATTCCGATCATATCTCTATAATGTTTTTAATAAATCAGGTTTATCGATTCAGAAACATCATTATTGATTCAGGTACTACTAGATTACTAATACTTGGTGCATTATAAAAACTCATTTTTAAGATAATAACTAGTATAATTATACTTTGATATATTGTTTCCTCTATGTATTTTAGAAATTTTAGAAATTTTAGAACTATAGAAGAAGTTGAGTTCACCCATTATTATTATTTTAAACTCATCCTTTATCGGTTTCAATAATTAATTAGAATTCTATTTTCTACTAATTTCAATATTAATTTCATCAATATAATTTGAACAATGATGTTTTTTTTAAAAAACATTTGATTAAAAAACATTGGATTAAGATTTCCCTGAACAATATTATCTTTAAATAGATATATAGTTTGTTTAAGTTACTAAACTCATGGAGACTATTTAATGACCTAAAAAGATTTAGTAATTTTAGAGATAATATTTTGAAAAGCTATGTCTTCAATTCTAGTAGGTTGTTCATTATAATAATCCACTATAAAATAATCATTAATAAAAGTAAATTTTATGTCAATTTGGAATAAATTAAAATTTATATATACTATGGGGCTAGTAGAATATTAATAAACACAATCCTTTATATTGATAAAAATGTTGCAACATAGTCTAAGAGTTACTCTATATTATAGCTCTTTTCTATAAGAATTTAATTATATCTTAATATTATTTAACTTTCACTACATTGTTTTTCTAAATATACATTTTATACTAATTAATAGAAGTAATTTTGATAATTTTATGACAATCCTTGTATCTATTACATAATAATCGATGATTTATTACATAAGAACACATAATACAAACTAGATGATCAAGAATCCACGTGTATTTTGAAAATTAGGTATATTACATAACAAATTAAAATAAAGGGTACATCTTAATTATTTAAAACTTCCTTAACATGATTAAAATATTCAATCATTTATAATACTACATGGGATAGCCCGGGGATATACATAAGAATGGTGTGATATATAATGATCACTAAGAGAATAAATAGATAATAAAATGAATAAGGTATTACATGTTAGATAATAGGAATTTACATGGGATATAAAAGGGGTGATAATCATAAACATAGAAAAAGAGGCATTATATAACAAGATAAGATAATGGAAACACAGTAACAAGGAAAAAACATTAAACATGAAATCATAATAATATGTCAAGTTTATACACTATGAAATAACAACACAATGTGGGTAGGATATCCTCCTATAAACAATATAGTGAATCTAATGGCACTGAATCTTTACCCAATGAATTTGAGAGTTATTTGGGAACACCAATCATAATAATATCATGTACATGTATAAGTCTCCCACATAGATAACAAAACCTAATAAAATATTTCACAACATTTAATCAAATTATTAAGAATTTTGGTATAAATATATGGTTGTACCCAATAAATGAATTATATGTATAACTATTTGAATACCCTTGAGTAGAAATGGGTATGGTTATACACCTTACACATGTTTGGAATAGAAAATTGCAGTGACATTCTAGGAGTGTAATGACAATACACAATGATTCATAAAATGGTTCCATGAGAGACAAAGGGGTATCTCAAAACATTAAAGTAAAAAATTAATATATGAGGGGTATTAAATTCCATAATCCTATATTAAAATATTCTAACTAATAGGCATGAGGTAAAAGGGTTCTTGAATAATAACATGGCATGGAAAAATAATAGGAAAATTTCGACTGTGTAATCATAGAACATAATAAATTATGATAAGGGTTAATGAGATTGAAATGGGTACATCATCACTTTGATATTTCAAAGGAAGTAATGGGGGTGTGGGAGATCATATTCCATCAAATATTAATTGGAAATAAAATTGATTTATATAAATAAGGTGCTTGAATAAAGAGGAGAAAGAGAGGGCCTCTTACTAAATATTGAATAGTGAAGGCTTATGTAAATGTTATAATCAGAGGGTATAAATTATATATCAATTAAAGGAAATAAATTTAACAATATAGGTATATTTATAAATTCATGTCTATAAAACCAACTGATATTCAAAAGGATAACTACAAAAAGGTTCTTAAATGGAATAGAAGAGTGGGAAATCCCCTACTATGAGAGGGTGATTCAAAAATCATGGGATAATCTTCTTTTTACTGTAAGAATAACATAAATGTGTGAAATGTATTTGAAAATTGGTATAAACCAAAATATGAAATGTGCCATGAAAATAAAATAAACCAATAATTGTGTCACAATTATAATCATAGGTAACCATCTCAGTAAACTCATCATTCCCTTTTCATTATGAAAAAATCATTGTGTACATGAATTAAAATTTGGGAAAGCTCATTATGACCACAGCATTATATACATGATAATTATGTCCATAAATTAAAATAGGATCATACCCTTTATGCCCACACCATTGTGAAAGGTCACAATATGTATACACATTAAAATGTAAGAAAATCCATTATTCCTACTATTTTGTGAACTATCATATTATTTATAGACCTTACCATTTTATGAGATATAAAACACAACCAATAAATTTGAGGGAAATATAGGACTCCACCCATCATCATACATACATATGAGTTCCAAATAAAATCAATCATCATCAAATAATAAATAACCTATTAAAATAAAAATGGGTTTATTTCAAATTCAAATGAAATCAAATTATGAAAACATTCATGATTACAATAATAAAAATTATAAACCCATGGAATATAACTAGGTATCAAAAAATACTAAAATAAATTCATGGTCAATACCAATCAATGATGTTTATGGTATTTACATAGTATATATAAAGGGTATTAAGATTATTTAATAATTTTCCCACCCAATTAATGTATGGAATCTTGGTGAACACCCTTCAATATATGAAATTGAAAACCTATTTTTCATATTTAATAAGAATTAAAATAAACATTATTCTCATTCCTAGTGGATGGTTAGGAATGAAAATAGTAGTGATGAAAAAAATCCTCTTATATAATAAGACATTTCATAAGAAATCGAGATAAAAAATGTTGATGGTATCATTTTAATAATAACCTCAATAAAAAAAATATATTGAAGGATATTGATCAAAATGTAAAAAACTTTTTAGAAGAATGATAATAATCACATTAGAATTAAGGAATACTCATGGAAATTAAAAAAAAATTAATAGAAATTATTAAAAAACATAGAGGGTTATAATTTTATTTTGAAACCAATAAAGCACAGAGAAAAATATTCATAACCAAAAGAAACATATTTGAATGGTGTGTTCACATGGAACTTTTTAAAAGGATATTAATCATGCACTTTGAGGAAAACTACCAGTACATAAAATGATACACATCACATCATATATTTCATTGTAATCAATAGGAAACATGTGTCATGAAACTAAATTTGAGTTAAACATACCCTTACCATATTCTCTAATTCCACTAAAGTGATAGAATATAATGTATAACAAAAATAACTATCTTAAACACCCATTAAATGACCTTAATAATATATATATTCTTTAAAAAATTAATTTTTGTGATTCACTATATATATATATATATTAGTTATTATCACACACTGATATTTCACTACATAAAATTCCTTTAAATAAATGAAATGTGTTTGATAACATGCTCTACACATTAGTCTGAACTATTATAAGACACAATATTCAAGTTTAATATTACCAGTAAAATTATTTTAATAATAAAACTTGTAGTAAATAAAAATATCTTAACCAATTAAACATTATTATATTTAACAGATTGATTAATTATATTATATAATATTAAAAATGTTTGTTCATTCTCAAATAAATGTTTAAATAATTTAAATTTAAAAAGAACACTTTTAAATAATTATTATGTAATCATATAATCTCTAAATCAACTAGTATATTAAAATTATTTACATTATTAATTATTATTGAATAAAATTTATAAAATATAATTTTTTGAAGGCTATTTTTTAATAAAGTATGTTTTCTTTCACTTTTTAAATTTTTAGTAAAATTCTAAATTTTTAAAATTTACAATTTATATTTTATAAAATTAAATAATTATTTGAATTCCTCATATCAATACTATCCTAATTATATTTTTATATATTTCTAGGTAATAATTTATTTTTGGTGAAAAGTGAAAAATACATTTTATACTAAAATCCTAGAGTTTACGTCTATATCTAGAATAAAGTATAAAATAAAAAGTTATAAATTTTTTCTCAAGATAAAATATGTAATAATATAATAAAAATATAAATGTGAAAATACTATTATGAATTTTTAATTCCAATTTTTAATAGCTTGAATATTATTTTTCATTAAAAACTATTTTCGGGTCTTTTTTTCAATTAAATACTATTTCGGTAAAGTTCAAATTTTGACTGATTTTAAACAAAAATTATTTATATTTTGAGGATATGAATCCAATTTATATACTGAAAATAAAAAATATATATAATTTCTTCCAATAAAAATATTTTATTCTTAAAAATACATTTGTTCTAAAAATAGGGTTTTACACGTTACAAATGCAAAAAAATGAATAAAATAGAATAAAAAGATAAAGAATAAGGGCCAAATAATATAATAAAAAGATAAAAGGAATTAATTTTTGTAATAATTAGTTTCAAATTCTTTAATAAGGAACTTTATTAGTTATTAAAAGTATACAACTTAGTTAAACATAAATTATTAAGGTAAAAACAGAAAAGGATAAAAGTGAAAATTTTATGTGTAATATACTTAATAATATGATTTAAAAAACTGTAAAAATTAAATGTTTTGGTATAATAGAAATTATATTTTCCACCACTACATTAGAATCCATTCTGAATCCAACTTTACATTTTAATCTTGTTCTACACTTATACCAATTTTAAATATTTAAAATATTTATATTCTAACCCTATATTAAAGGGGACTCTCACCATCCCTTACAAAACACTACTAAAATTAGTTTTCCACTTAAAAATATTCTAGTTAGTATTCCTATATAACTATATTTTTTTTACCTGGGCATCTAGTCAAAAGATATTGGCTTGAGACCTACCTTTTCCGGAATTATTCCTACATAATTATTAATTCCTCAATATGAATTCTTTTCTCCAAGAACCATTTGTTTTGTTTATTATGTTCAACAAAAATTTAAAATTCCTAAAAATTGAAACAATTATTGAAGGAATAATTAATTTTATTATTCTAATTTAATAACATTTCACCACTTTTCTCAATTTATATTTATAAAAATAAAAATATTATTTTTTTATTGTGCAGACTACCACATCCATGTAGTGTCCACTAATGTTTTTCTCTAACACCTATATTAATAGTCTGTAATGATGAAATTAATGA